>CM037778.1:23097361-23147361 GCA_021229015.1 Solen grandis
GCACCTGGATAGGTCATAAGAGATTCTTCACCCAAAAACAAGATTTGAACCAACCTTAACCCTTTCCCTCATAGAGGAAACCATGAAAAGACCTATGCGAACAGCATAAAACCAGATCAGCCTGCGAGTAACTCGCAGGCTGATCAGGTTTTATGCTGTTCGCTGCTCCTTAGTGGTCTGGAAATGAGGATTTTGTAATTAAATTTGGTAAGGTTTAACTGTGGTTTTCTGCAGATCAGGCTTTATGTGATACCTATTGAGGCGTCAAAATGAGTCTATATGAGGGAAAGGGTTAAGATCCACAGTGATACATATACTGCTGGACCATGGAGACCTATTTTATTGTCATACTTTATAGGGTTTTTGACAAACAAAACCTGTAGTCTTTCTCAAAAGGAATTTTATAGGTGCCCCTCTTTAGTGAGAAACATGAAAATACCTGAGTCTATATATGCCACAGTTTGTATTAAGAGAAGCACTGTACAGAAATCAAAGGCTGACCACAAAACTATACTAAGTGAATAGAGAAATAGAATGAGATGGGACAGTTTTGTAGTAGTAATAAGCCCTCCAAATGATAGGCAGTGGACAAAATATCATATGTTCTTGACTACAGTTATATATACAAGTACTAACTTGACTACAACAAAAACATCTGCAGGGTGAATAAAGTCATTAAGTAAAGCACACAGACTAAATATACTTTAAAAAAGATTCTATTACATTCATATCAATGTCCAAGAAAATATTTAAAGAACTTAAAAAGTAATCTTAAAATAACTTACAGTATCTTAATTATGTACAAGCCTTAAACTATTTTTATAGAGTAATATTTGACTCCTCCGCTCTGATATATTGATTAGTATACCTTTAACTATGGATTTTGCCAAAGTGAGATTCAATCATAAATTTCTTAAATCCAGAATGATCTAGAACTCTCACCATAGGTGAATAATACCCCCGCATTCCACATTGTCTTCATGTAATGCGAGTGTAAGACAGGACGTGATGGGACAGGACGTAATGTGATTCTATATATAGCCCCACTTCTGGGAAGCAGGGGTATAGCAAGCTAATATTTGATTTGCCAATCTTAGACTATCTACCAGACAAATTCCACTTCAGCTCAATACGTCTTCGTCAAAAAGAGAAGAGATTATATCTAGATGATACAAAATTAATCTAAACTTCATTCAGATTTTCAATGATACCATCATTTCGCAAAGAAAGTAGAAAAAATACTATAGCAAACTAAAGAAGGAAAAAAGAAGAAATGACAAAACTTGCACTGTGTACCAATAGAAATAACATAATAAATACATGATTACATCACATATTAACACTGTAACAGCTAAAACTTGTCATCTGCTGGATTTGGGGTTAAAATAAATCGGAGTTGGAACCAGAAGAGACATGGACACACACAAATACATGAACACAAGGTTGGCAGAGGTCATGTGACACACAATATCTAGACTGTCTCACAACAAAGCTCCACCTTCAGACTGGGCAGCAGACTGGTTCTCAGACTCATTCTCAGACTGCTTCTCTGCTATCTGAACATCATCAGAGCCCGATATCATCTGGGTCAGCAAACTGCCTTCCCCGGATCCATCTGACACAGCAATATTGGGTTTCTCTTTCTCAGTCTCCTCTGATTTTTGTCGATCAATTTTCTTTTTTAAACTTTCAGTCGATTTCAGAATGGCGTTTGTTTCTTGAAGGTTGTTAAATTTGATATTCTCGATGGTGGTGCCATCGACAAGTAGGGACATGGATGGACGAAGGTTGTGCCAGTATTTGGCCGCTGCATGTTCAGTATAAGGAAGACACATTAACAATTAAACATACAATCTCAGGTACAGAAACTTGAAACACATTTACAACCAACAGAAGGGTGCCGTGGTCAAATGGTAACATACCAGACAGAAGATCCAAGGGTAGTGGGTTTGAACCCCGTTGGAGGGAGGCAAGGATTTTTCATGGCCTTCCCAGGTGCAAAGTACTGGTCCAAGCCAGGAACTGTCTAGAGGGATTAGTATAAGTTTTAGGAACTTGTTTCCCAATCAAAGTAAAATAAATAAGTTTAAACTAACGCCCAAAAGTACATTATCTGAAGTTTCCTCCCTCCCCAAAAACATTCTGCCTTTCCAACTTTATGCAGTTTGAGAAATCAAAATGTTGCTTTTTCTCTTAAAAAACTAATTTGGTAAAATTAAAGTGAAAATACATTTATATGGAAAGAGGATATGAAGTGCAAAAAACATCCAATACAGAAAATCACAGATTTGTAAAGGCTCATCTGTAATGATTGAAAAACTCAAAGAAAAAATCACTTATTTACATTTGATTAATTTAACGCCGATTGGGGATCAAGTTCTTACACCTTGTACTAATCCTTCTTATTGGTTTCTGGGTTGGATCAGTACTTTGTACCTTGGAAGGCAATGAAAGATTCCTGCCCCAAACTGGATCAAAATCCACAACCTTTGGACCACAGCACCCTAGAACACATTTAGGTTAGTTTATGAGCTGATAACCATGCCATGAACAAAACAAGAGTGTTCTCTGGAACACACGTGTCACCTGCTAAAGCGTGATGGAACAAGTGTGACAGACGGACGGACAGAAAAGTGATCCCTATGTATCACCTCTGCTTACAGCAGGTAACACAACAAGGGTCAGGACTGCCACAAAATACGCCCATCACAGTATGGGGACTCTCAGAAATAGCTCAGAGAAACAAGCTATTGTTTCCTAAATCCCATTAGTTAATGAATGTTACTTATTAAAACAATCATGTTGAAACATTTCCATTAATTTGAAGGAAAATGTCTCTTTTGACTTGTTCAAGTGTTCAAGGGCCGTAACTTCTAAGTCATTCAAGCTATAATGCTGAATATCAAACTCTTCTGCGATTTTATTGCCATGCACATGTGTGGAAAGTTTGAAAAGGATTGGGCTAACGGTATTGAAGTTAGAGCCTGGACAATCACAATTTCAAGTATTTTGTGTACGTCAAGGGCCATAACTTCTAAGTCATTCATGCGACAATGCTGGATATCAAACTCATCCGCGATATTATGGCCATGCACATGTGTGAAAACTTTGAAAAGGACTGGACTAACGGTATTGAAGTTAGAGCCCGGACAATCACAATTTCAAGTATTTTGTGTACGTCAAGGGCCATAACTTCTAAGTCATTCACGCGATAATGCTGGATATCGAACTCATCCGAGATATTATGACCATGCACATGTGTGGAAAGTTTGAAAAGGATTGGGCAAACGGTATTGAAGTTAGAGCCCGGACAACAAATGTTCCACGCCCGCCCGCCATGAGTGTTCACATAATACGCCCCATCTTAAGATGGGCGTATAAAAAAAAAATCCTTGGGTAAAGGACTGGACTAAGAATAAGATTTGATTTCAAAATTGGAGATGGTTTGATACTGCTTTTTAGTGGAATTTCCAGCAATATACATGTATGACCAAAGTACATCATGCAGATACCAAATTCACCATTAAACAATACTATAGTCCTACCCACTTACCACACACTCTAATACCAAACTTTTCATTTGATTGATTTATACTGGCTAAACACTGACAGATACAGATGAAAAACCATTTTAGTTTACATAATTGAAATTTCTGATTGCTACAGGACAAAACCTTTAACCTTTTGGAAACATTATGAGAAGCAACTTCAGAGCAAAGCCAATGATTACACAATTAAAAAAGATTTAATAACCTACTGGAGGAAATTCCTGAAAAAGATTACAAGTAATCCTGATTAATAAAAATGAATGTCCGTGGACTGGTGATGATGTCATGTTGCAGAATGTGTCACATGACACATCTAGCCCCTGCTTCAGGGATACCCTATTCTATATTCCCCTAAGTGCGTTTACGAGAAATAACATTTTCCCGTACAATGTGACCTACAATTACTGAGTTTATTTGTAAAGTTGGTGGAATTGCCGCTTTATCACATTCAACTGCTCCTTTACTCACAAGTCATGTTACACATACTTCCAGGGACCCTTAACCCTTTCCCTCATTTAGACTCATTTTGACGCACTCAATAGGTATCACATAAAGCCTGATCTGCAGAATGCCAAACTCAAACCTTACCAAATCTAATTGTAAAATCCTCATTACCAGACCACTGAGGAGCAGCGAACAGCATAAAACCTGATCAGCCTGCGAGTTACTCGCAGGCTGATCTGGTTTTATGCTGTTCGCATAGGTCTTTTCATGGTATCCTCTATGAGGGAAAGGGTTAACTAGTACATAGGCATAATTAGTGATACAGATATACACATGTGCATAACATAATTTTCAGAATTATGATTTAGAACAAGATCCATATACAAGACTGAAAAAGACACACATGTATATGAGTTGATGAATACTAATTTTCTGAAATTCAAATGGTACCGTGTATGAAACTAGAACTGTCGCAACAAATGATAAATACCCCCGCATTCCCCTTTGTCTTCCTGTGACGTGAGTGTAGGAAAGGATGTGATGGGAAGTGATGGTATATGACAAGCCAGATATATAATATATAGCCCCCCATTCTGTAACAAAGTATTTTTTCTCTGCTTTGCCAACTATACAAACTGTATGAGCAAACACAGACGTTGTGAAAAACGACTTTGAGTATTTAAGACATTTTTCGACAGACTGAAGCTCTCGTATACACTTACATATGGTAGTACAAAGTGCTAATAAAATGTTTTAGAAAGATATTAAAAAAGCTTAATATGATGTTCAAATTTATGCAAGCATACACAGACAACATCAAGGTTATTACAAGACCTTGATATTTTCATACAGAAGATAAATTGGACATTTCAAACCATCACAAGACATTCCAACGAGCACCATCACTTGTCACATTTCTCACAACTGGACAAGAAGCTGCTGCGTGACATGACACAACGCTGAACGACTCTATCTACAAAAGTGTTCTTGACATTGCTCTGACAGACAAGTACCCAGTGTATGGACAATCACATATGCTGAAGCATTCATGGAAGTAAAAAGCACTTCCATGTCTTGGTGCAAAACTACAGAAACTACATATGCATAAAGAAGATACAAAATTTTGTATAAGCCCTCAAAATATTTTTTTAATTCACAGGAAACAGAAAGCCCTATTCTTTTTGTTGATCAACATTTTCTGGCAAAGAATGGCAGTTGATATGATATAAAATTTGAGGTAATCATTAGGAAGTCAATCCATAGTAAACCTGAACTTTTCTGAGCCTCAGGTTGCAGAGAAGAAGAATTATCTAATGTATATCAAAACAGCTGATTTGACTAACGTCATGCCAAATGGCTTCCTAGATGTTGACCTGATATATGCTGAAGAGTTAGCAGCTGTTTCTATCACAGGTATTGAGAACAGGGCCCCATGTTCTCGAAAATACCAGGTATTGAGAACAGGGCCCCATGTTCTCGAAAACACCAGGTATTGAGAACAGGGCCACATGTTCTCGAAAATACCAGGTATTGATAACAGGGCCCCATGTTCTCTAAAATATCTAAGTACGATCTCAGGCCCAAAATTTGAATATCATACTCAAATTCCTTTTGAAACTAACGGGCAAAGTTTGAGTATGAATACCACACTTAAGTATCATTTTTAGTTTCAAGAACACAGTGCCAGATGTATGTTTGGGAAGCAAATGAATCTGGAAAAAATCTCACTTCAAAATCAGCATATATATCAAGGGGTGAGAGCAAAACTAGGCTAGGTGCTTATATATGTAAATGCATTTAGCATAGTTTCACTCTCACACCTGAATTATGTTATACACATATCAATACAGTCCAGAATACTACAGCATAAAGGGCCACAGTCAAGTCTTTAACCCTTTCCCTCATATAGACTCATTTTGACGCACTCAATAGGTACCACATAAAGCCTGATCTGCAACCACAGTTATACCTTACCAAATTTAATTATAAAGTCCTCATTTCCAGACCACTGAGGAGCAGCGAACAGCATAAAACCTGATCAGCCTGCGAGTTACTCGCAGGCTGATCTGGTTTTATGCTGTTCGCATAGGTCTTTTCACTGTGTCCTCTATGAGGGAAAGGGTTAAACATCCTCATTTATAGATTACCCTCAAGACAACTAAATACTATCAGTTGTGATATTTCTACATAGTTAACATAAACAGACCTTTTCATTGTTCACAGAAATATTCAAATTATATTTTCAAATTGTCCAATAAACACACTCAGATATCATGTGATCCATGGTTGACCTAGTTTAAACAAAAGAACACAAGCACTTGCTTGTAATACTGTTTGGGAGCAGTTGACCGAGATACAAATGGAAAATAAACCCATTTAAAATAGGGTTAAGGTGGAGCTTAAATCTTCATGATGAAAACCAGAAAGGTCCATTGATAAAGTCCTACATATGACAATTTGATGATGACCTCCATTTTACATTTGGATTCATGTTTAACCCTTAACCTCATTAACATTTATATACAAATTTATGACTTGATGAATATTATTTATTGAACTCTAAATGGTATACGAAACAATGGATTTTTCTTTGCCGTGAACACTGTGTAAATTCTGAGCTACAATATTGTATGAGTAAGACAAAAGGAGTTTCTGATTATTCCAGGAGCTGTCTGATCTGGGTCAGCTCTGTTGGCAAAGGTGTTAAAAATGTCTATGTGAGGTATAGGGCTGAGTTTACTGAATCCAATATGAAGTGAAAGCTGCCTTCTAAACCATACCTAAACCATATGTGAATATGGACAATTTGACAATTGAGAAAATTCCTATGTAGCAAAGCTTGACAAAAAGTATGAAAATAGCATGAATTTTTGCATAAGATCTTGATCTTTTTGCCCTCATTATTGGTCTTCCTGAGGCATGAACAATGGATAATATTTTATTTAATATACACATTATAATGATTAAAAAAAAAAAGACCAAGTGCAGCGAGAAACTTACCGGAGGGACTTTGGTTGGATTGTTTCCGTGATGACTGACTAGGAGTCTGGGCGGGGCTGGGTGGCTCCAGAATGTCTCTGTATTTGGACACCATCAGGACGGAAGTGAAGTACACGATGGCCAGGGCCAGGAACTGAGCTTGCTTTGTCTCCTCCTACACCCAAGATACATATGCAATACTTTAACATATTCATAACTATACTTTGATATACATAAATATATTCCGTCACTTATTACTTTTATATTCGTAATATTGATGATATCTTGGTGATAATAGGCCCAATGTGGCATACATGATTTAGACACTTGTTCCTCAGCAGATGAAGAAAGGTGAATAACTCTATCTTACCTCAGTTAAAAAAGACCTCCAATGTACGTACTAAGTAGTAGCAAACAGTTACTTGTGAACTTATCTAGTTTTATATTTAGTTCATTTTCATAACTTCCCATAATTCTCAAGTTTATAAAAGATTAACTGAATCTAACTCATTTAAGTTTTTCAAGTTTTCAGCACTGTTTTATTTCTGTATATATTTACAATTACATCAGCTGAATGCAAGACTTAATGTAACTGAAAATTAATACAGATACACTGTACTGTTTAAGAATGGCCATCCCAATTTAATAACAAAATGGTGTAATTAAAATAAAAGCTTCCAATTCTGGATGAAAATATCAAAGAAATGTCATATTTTTGTTCTAACAAAATCCAATCCAAAATGTTTGTCTTATTATCATATGTATATGTAGTCTGTATAAATAAAATGAAATAAAGTCTTTTAGTATATACCTATAAATTTTCTGGCTCAAATACATGCAAAACACGAGTCGCAAATACAGCTCAACAGATTAATATTACGTATTATGTCAGTGGCAAATATGGTGATAGCGTGGCGTCACTTTCGACTTTCGTGACGTCACTTTCTTGAGAAAATTTGATAAACTCATCAAAACAAGTGTAAATTGACTTCTTGTATCTTGAATTTTTATAGGTATATAAGAAAAGAAATATTATGTTGCACAAGCTTTTCGTGGCTTTGTAATTTGCTACTCGCAGCAATGGAAAAACTGAAATCTCGCTTGACCGTATCATTTTTCCCAATGCTGTTCATAGCAAAATACAAAGCCATGAAAAGCTTCAGCAACATAATATTCCTTTATATCTATTTCCCATTAAATGGAAAAAATACAGGGTTTTTGGTTGTTCTTTTGTTTGTAAAGATTTTGCTTCTCCTTTTTATACGGAGGAAGAGAAATGAGACGTACCACATCACGATACACGACAGCCCGCAATCTGTTGATGTCCATATCCTGGAGAAGCTTCTCCGGATCTTGATCGGCGACGACTGCTCATTCAGATTTTCGACAATGTTCTGTGACAAAGAATCACAACTTACTCAATCTACTTACAATTTTATGAGATTTTTTTCAACTTTCCATACATACATACATAATTTTTTATTCTTAATTTGTTTTAAAATGATCATTGTCCCATAAAAAAAACTAATAACTAAAAACATATATAAAGTTACTTTTGGATGACTACAAAATGTTCCTCTACAAAGAATTATGTTCTATCGCATGTGTCATGAGGTGTACATAGAACCAAGTTGAGGGCCAACGATGAAATTATTCAAAGTGATTGTAGAAATAGGAGGAGATGAAACAGTTTGAGGGTCAGCCCTCATATTATTAAGCTTTATTTGAATGTATTACACTTACTCTAAACAAAATAAAATTTTATTTCGCTGATTAATAGTCTTATAAAAAAAAAACAAAAAAAAAAACTGTCTTAAATAGCCTTTTGATGTTCTATTTAAAATTGTGAAATCATTTCCAATATTTAATTCAGTATTTTCGAAAAGGTAGGGGCAAACAACAAACGAACAGATCTTGATTCCAGATTAAAAATGATTTCTCTTTTATACATTATATCCACTTCTTTTCTTCTTTTTTTTTTATAACAATTCTAGCAAAACAAGTTACTTCACCTTGAAAACAATTAGTGACTGTCATGACAGCATGATGGCTGTATGAAACTTGCATGCGTGTCACATGACCTACCTTCTGTGTGGGGTGAGAGCCATCAATGAGGGCCTGTATGGGGTCAGTGCCGTTCTGACCCCTGGAGCCCTGCCTGTGAAGTGTCAGAGGGTTGGTGGTGCTGGTGGGGGTGGGTGGGGTTGGGGGCACCTGCCGGTGCCGCACCTCCAAACTGTTCCGCACAGCCGCTGTACACACTGTAATCAATCAATATATGGTTTGATTTAGTAAGAAAAAAGATACAGTCATAACTATTTTTGCAACCATAAACTTTAAATTTGGCAAGTAAGATAAATACAACTACTTTTAGGTAGCAAAAGAAAAATAAGATGTTTTCGGCAATTAAGAAATAAAAATATTTTAAGTCATTTAATTAAGAATGATATCATGATGAATATATGACCATTGTACTCTTATTATAATTTCTAATAAATTAATAGATGTTTTCCCTTTGTAGTAAGGATGGTGAGTAGTGACCTTAAAAGTAAACCTGTAATTCAAGGCACATATTCTCTTTTTGAATGTTTGGAGATGTTTCATACATAAATAAGTTGGAGTTATTGTAGAATAGACTGAAGCTTCCAATAGCATCACAGAGTGCTGAATATTTGTGTGACAGTTTCATGAATCTGTAATTTCCTTTTAGAGACAAGACAGAGAATGAGTACCTAGCAAGTACATGTCAGAGGATATTACAACCCTATATCACAACCCAAACAATGACTTTAAAAAGAAATTTTAAACCAAATTTAAATTTCTTAATCCATCTACCTTGCTGAACAACTTTCATTTAAGAAGGATAGTAGTGTAAAATGACTAAGGATCTAAAAGTTGTAGGTTTGAACCCATTGAGGGAAACTTTTAGAAAAGCACTGATCAAATCCAGGAATCATCAATCAAATCAATCAATTTGCACAAATATCCATTTAGCTGGCAAGTACGGGCAATTTCCATTATTTTAGGCCCTTACAAACGATTTACACCAGCGATCTCTTAAGCACAAGATCTAGCAATTTTACAGGAAGTAGGTACTATCTGTAAGTTATGCACTAGAAACGTATAAATTTTTACATTGTAACAGAAAAATATAAATATTCTTGTCAAATAATAATTTTTGTTATGTGTAGAATAACATAATTATGTCATCTATCAAGCAATTTGTAGCTGTCAGAGACACATTGTCATTTGTTGGGATTGAAAAAGAACTGAGCTACAAACTCTTATTATGTAAGGAAATCCAGCACAGAAACAATATATAGAAATTGCTTTTAATGGATTCATAAAGATCAGATTATCTGGAAAAAAAAATGCTATGACAATCATAAACAAACCTAGACGTAAGCACTGCCGGAGGATGCCCCCAGCCGGCATATTTTTCTCCTGTTCCAGTTCTGCAAAGTTTGTTGAGCTGGCGAAGACGAGGATGTCGGTGAGGTTCATGATGCGAAGCAGTATGGACACAGCCTGCTCGATACTAAGGCCCTGTGTTGGTTCCAGGATCTCTACCTCACCCTGTATAGGTCCATATACAACACTCATGTAGAGGACATTCATTTTAACATCCTAACAACAGCATTTCAGTTACTTGGGGACTATGTCTACTTGAAAAAGATATAGTGCTGCCACACTGCAATATCACGCTGTAGACATGTGGCATGATACCACACCCAGTCACATTATCCTGACACTGTACTAACCAGTCCTTGAACTACCCCAATATGCTGAGTGCCAAGCAAGGGAAAAATTCAGGGGGAAATTAAGTTCATCTAATAAAGTTAGGACAATAAATAATGAGGGAGCCCATCATTCCATTCAGTGATGCTCCTAGCATAGCCTGAGAACCTTTTTATCATCACTGAAGAGTTTCATTCAATTACATCTTAGGTCTTATACATAAAAGGCAAAACTAACATCAATAATTTCTACCTCAGCATATTTATGTAGATCAAAGAACTATTTACAACTGTCTTAAACATTGCCTTGTATCCCTACATACATGTACCATACAACAAGAAATGGCATTTTAGGATCATCTATTTATCACTATTTCAATTTATTAGAAATGACATTGAAATAGCTTCATCAATTGAAATGACTGTTATCAAACTTGCACAATTAAAATGCTAACCTAGATAAGACTGAATGGCATATAAAGGTAACTTTACCAAAGTGCCAAAAGAATCAAGCAGAATATTAGAATTTATTCAGAACAGTTTTATAACAACAAATAAAAACTTACTGAGACCACTGTCTCTGGAATCTTATATTGTAATGGGGAAATAAGGAATATGGGTTGAAAACCCACATCACATATGAAAACCTGAATGCTATCTTAATTAACCCTTTCCCTCATATAGACTCATTTTGATGCACTCAGTAGGTACCACATAAAGCCTGATCTGCAGAAAACCACAGTTAAACCTTACCAAATTTAATTACAAAATCCTCATTTTCAGACCACTGAGGAGCAGCGAACGGCATAAAACCTAATCAGCCTGCGAGTTACTCAGGAATTTTCCTGATTTTCAGATGGCCAGATGACTTCTTATTCTATATAAAACTATATGAAAGATGCTAAAATCAAGGTTTTCATGTGTTTTTTTTTTAAACCTCCAACTGTTACCCATGCAGATATAATGACCACAAGTAGAATAGTAAGAAAAAAAGTTTGACAGATACTGGGATTCGAACCCACAACTACAAAATTCAAGGCACTTGATAGTATTTTTGCCTATCTATGGATGTGTGTGACTACCTTAAAAAGAACTCAATTTTCCTCCCCAGATACCCTTCAGAATGCATCTCCATTACATTAGAAACAATTTTCCTCCCCCCTAGTACCGACATCACAATCAGATTGTGTGTCCCCCCCAGTTGAAAAATTCTGGATCCGGGCCTGCTCAAGACTCAAATGCATCAGGATCTGTATATCAGATGGAAAGAGATATACGTACATTTGAGGAAGTGGCTGCAGCCAGGAGCGGCAAGAGGCCACCACAGGATGTGATAAGATTGTCCGCCAGCTGCGAGATCATGTGTGTCACGTTCACCACGTAGATGGCATTCTCACCCGAGTTTACAAAGTCTATCACTGTCTTTGTTGTATGGCTGCAACATGTTCAAGGGCATTTACTTTCATACAGTCTCATTTGTGAAGATTGCTGACATTTGGCTGAATAAAATTTGTTGCTGGAGATTTATATAGCAAAATCTTGTGTATCAAATCTCATAATTTTCTAGACGTATACAAAGGCTATACAATTTCTCCCCTCTGCCCCTCTCTTATGTTCCAGAAAAAAATATCATGCTGAAACATTTAACAACCTTAAAAACACCTTTAAAACACTTACAAGGGACTGATTAAAACAATGTCATATGACCTGTCAAATAATTAAACCAAAACATCACAAAACTACACAGAAAGTATTACCACATATAATTATTACCTCTTCCAGACCTGCACATCAGTCTCCACTGAAAACAGCAGATCAGACAGTAGCTTCTGGTGCAGGTAGGACCAGCGGAACTCAGGGATACGAAACGGCGGTGCCCTTGGTCCTGCATTGAACATTCTATGCCCACTTCGAGTTGATTCTGTTCGTGTTGGAAGCTTCCGCTTGGCTGCTTGAAACTCCACCTCAGAATGCTGATCATCATTAGCTTCCGGTTTCTCTCCTGCACTTTCTTTGCTCTCGTCCACAGCAGGGCTGTCCACATCTCCGTTCTCCTCGCTGTTTTCTTTAGGTGGTTCCTTGTCCGAGTCAGCAGGACCGGCCTCCTCATCCGGAGCCACTGATGCTACTGCAGGGTCAGCCGTCTTCCCACCTTCCTCGGTGATCTCCGTCACTGTGACGGTGGACTTGGGTACAGGTGCGTTCAGCTGTTGATCAGACACTCCAGATATGGTGCTGATTGGCCGCTGTGATCTCTCCTCCTGGTCTGCGTTGTCGTCCACACGTTGACGGTCATACTGCTTGTACATCTTGGCCATGTGAATCTTGAAGTCTTCATAGGCCACCTGCAGGAATACAAATACATGCATACAAATCCCATAAAATCATCCAAAGCTCATATTTACACAAAGTATATTACACATTTAATATCAAGATAGGTAAATTGAACTTTTACTTGAATTAATGTTATAACTAGGATTCTATATGTTGGAGTCCTTATAAAAATTTCTCCAAAAACTGGAGCCCAGTACTGAAGAACCACACCAGAAAAGCTGACTTTTATTTTTTACTTTATTTCATTTAGTTTTTTAGTATCTTTACATTCAACAGAACATTCTATTGATTTCTCAGAATATTAGCTGAAATGCTAATTGTTGTAAACCAGCTACATAATGTAACATATTAATCTTTTTTGTGGTTAACATGAGTGTTCTTTGGAACATGTGTGTTACCAGCTAAAGCATGAGGACAGACAGATAGACGGACGACAGAAAAGTCATCCGTATTTGTCACCTCTGCTTACACAGGTGACAAAAAAGTGACTTATATCTAACTCTGCAGTGATTCCAAGCAGGACATGTGATAGATGCCTTTACCTTGGAGTGCAGGATAGCGAGTGTATCAATCCAGACACGCCAGCCTCCGTATTCAAACTTGATCGCATGGTGAAGAAGCATGCGGAACAAAGACATGACCATCTCTGTCACCTTGTGCTGCTCCTGGCTGTTGGGATACACATACGCCATGGAGAAGAGCCAGTCCTGCCAAACAGACATCTGTAGAACCGTCCTGAAAAACACACGCACACAACTTCTTATCATGTAAAACAATACTAACTTCAGCACCGATAGGTATTATTTTTATCTCAGTAAAGTTATCACTGATACCAGACTAATTATATGATGATGTACAAATTATTAAACAACTACAATGATGTTCAAAAAGCATTGAAATTTTAATTACTTTGCTTTTTTATCTTTTTTTTTTAAGTTATGTTTCTTCCCTTCATAAAATTTCAATGAAACATCAATCCCATTTTTTGCCCTATTTTCACTATTTCCATTACCATAGCAACCACAATTTTAGTCGAAGAACAAAAATAAAATGACGTGCATAAACTACACATTGCCATCTAGTCATATACCAAGTTTCATCAAGTTAGCTTGCTTAGTTATCGCGGGATCCCATTTTTTGCCATATTTTCACTATTTCCGTTACTTTAGCAACCACAATTTTAGTCGTAGAACAAAAATAAAATGACGTGCATAATCTACACATTGCCATCTAGTCATATACCAAGTTTCATCAAGTTAGCTTGCTTAGTTATCGCAGGATCCCATTTTTTGCCATATTTTCACTATTTCCGTTACCATAGCAACCACAATTTTAGTTGAAGAACAAAAATAAAATGGCGTGCATAATCTACACATTGCCATCTAGTCATATACCAAGTTTCATCAAGTTAGCTTGCTTAGTTATCGCAGGATCCCATTTTTTGCCATATTTTCACTATTTCCGTTACCATAGCAACCACAATTTTAGTCGAAGAACAAAAATAAAATGACGTGCATAATCTACACTTTGGCATCTAGTCATAAACCAAGTTTCATCAAGTTAGCTTGCTTAGTTATTAAGTTATCGCGGGATCCAGATTTGAGCAGACAGACAGACGGACAGACTGACAGAAGGACAGACAGACGGAGGGCAAACCTATAGTCCCCTCCGGTGTGAACACTGGTAGGGGACTAATAAAAACACATGCACTAATCAAATGCAGGAATCCATGAACAACTCATTCCCTTATCTTTTATTGTTACTATAAGATTTAGCACAGCCAATACATCATATCATTTTACACTACCGTATACACCGGCAGATTAGGCGCACTTTTTTTCCAGATAATTCAAGTTTATAGAGGGGGTGCGCCTTATATGATGATATACAGCTTTTCAGGTTTCTTTTTTCAATCACCGAGAAGTGAAAATTACCGGTATAAGATCTCAGAAAATGGATATACTGAAAGCCAATGAATACGATAATATGACACAAAGTCTATACGAAACCATGATAAACAATACCAGATTATTGCTTTTGTTCTTATTAGTTATCCTACAGGTATATTTCATGATAACATGCTCGTGAGAAACTGAAACAACTTGATGGAAGCCATTTTCAATATAAACAAATAAGTTTATTTTACGGGACCTCATGATGTATAGGAGAAACTTGACAGGTGGCAATTGTTACGTAATGTTTGTTAGTTGGGAGAATTTTGACAGGTGACAATGGGCCCCAGTGTTAGAATGCGGGGACACGGTTGAGTAATGTCATGTTATGAAAATGTGTCACCTTTATCCTACCCGTTGTTAATGTAACGGTGTAACGGTAATCTTATGCCATGTGTAAATAAAACGGTTCACCGTATGATTAGCCAGGTGACGTACGGATAGCTTTCGGTCTGTCAAAATGTACGACGGCGCAAATTTCAAAACAAGATTTCGCCGCATACGATACGATAAGTGATTTTTTTTTTTTTCAAATAAGTTACCCTGAAAGTTAGGATGCGCCTTATACGTAGCTGCGCCTAATCTGACCGTGTATACGGTATTCACATTCCTTCAGACTAAGACCACTAAAAAAACCCAACTTATTTCATGATGTGCATTTTTTAAAGTTATATCAGTTTTTAAGTTTTGATATCCATGTCACTGATATTTTTTCCATTGGGCAAATTGTTATAAATTCAAAATACAAGTTACGTTGGACCATCTATCAAGAGGCCTTACCTGCGGTTTTCCTTGTTGTTTTTGCAGAGGATGGTGAGGTCAGACAGGAAGGTTTTCTTGACCTCAACCACATCCTGGTCACGTGACTGACGGATCATGGTCGCAACGACCTTCAGGATTGCTGCAAAAAAATGGATGTATCATATGTATCATAAAATTCAACATTGTAGATAATCCAATTAATGAATCATTTTTTCATTAAAACACTATACCAGAAATTTTTCTAATTTTGGTTTTGATCTCATTTAAATCCATCATCTGAATGCAGAACTGATGATGGATTCTGATGAGGTCGAAATCATAAATATGTAAGTGAAAAGTTTTAAGTGAAGTGTCTGTCCATCAAACTTTTTCCGTATCGCTTCAGCAGACCACTGAAAGTGATCCCTATGTGTCACCTCTGATAACAGCACGTGACACAAAAAGCATGAATTTGTGAGCTTATATACTAGGCAGGCTGGATAGATTTAGCCCTTTCCCTCATATAGACTTATTCTGACGCACTCAATAGGAACCTCATAAAGCCTATCTGCAGATAACCACAGTTAAACCTTACCAGATTTAATTACAAAATCCTCATTTCCAGACCACTGTTTAGCAGCGAACAGCATAAAACCTGATCAGCCTGCGAGTTACTCGCAGGCTGATCTGGTTTTATGCTGTTCGCATAGGTCTTTTCATGGTGTCCTCTATGAGGGAAAGGGTTAAACAATATTATCAGCAGAACTATTTTGATATCAGAGGAGCGCTTTTGGAGTGACATACCTGAGTTTTCAATCTTGAAGTGACCGCCAGGTTCCTCATGTCTAGACTTGTGGGTTTCCACTGTCATCCGTTCTGTCAGCAACTGGAACACACACAAACATTTGTTGCCATAGTTACAAAAATATGAACACAATGTCCTACATATATTCAATTACACTAAAATGAATGATCTTGCACTCAGTATCATTTTTTTTATAAATTCTATCATCTTCAAATAAGAATATTTTTTTTTATTATTTAAATATTTGAAAAGAATTTCATTTTTCAGAGGATATAAAAAGCATCCATAAGTTTTTGCATGTTGGGATAGAATTTCATCGTCTAACTATCACAAAACTAGATACTCAAATTTGAGCCTGAAATTACACGAACATATGCTAAAGAACACAGGGCCAAAACTCAAAATATATTTCTATTACTGATCAATGCAGAAAACTTGACTATCTTCACTGGCCTAAAACTTATCAAACAATGATTAAATATACAAGATATATTCCCCTCACAAGACTTGATAACACACCTACTGATGGATAAAATGTCCAAATGTATGACTTATAAGAGTGGCACTGTCTCTTAAACTCCACTATTAAAATCTCTGACCTACCTCAAACAAGACATTATAGGTTGCCATAGAAATGTGTTGTTCATTCAGGAGCAGCCTCTCTCCCAGCAGGGAAAACAGATTGTGTCCTGACAGAGCATCCTGCTTCCTCCTGCAAAAGAAAGAGAGTTATGATGGGTTTAACATCCCACCAACAGTATTTCAGTCATTTGGAGACTATGTCTACTTGAGACAGATATAGTGCTGCCACACTGCAGTATCATACCGTGGCATGATACCACACCCGGTCATATTATCCTGACACTGGGCCAACCAGACCTGAAACTACCCTTATATGCTGAGCACCAAGCAATGGAGCTATACCAGTGCCATTTTTTACGACTGGTATGTTGTAGCCGGGGATCAAACCCACAATCTCCCGCGAAAGAAGTAAGTCTCAATACATGCACACATTGACAGAATCATAAAAAGAGTCAAAAGATTGGAAAAAATTAATAATTAATACAGTATAACGCCGCTATATCGCGGTTCTTGGGGTCCAAGCCCAAATACCGCGATATAGCGGACTGCGTAGTAGGTTTGAGAATGCTATATGTGTCTTTGTGATAGTTGTAAATTCTTGAAAAACACTAACATAAAGCAATAAACATTATTTTATTTATAGACTTATCTAGTTATTTTAAATAATTCCATAATCATTGATTCTGTGTTTTGGGGGTTTTTTTGCACTGTAATTGCCGTTGATTCAGATTCAGAGAGCAATGTGTACGGTATGGTGATGTGAAGCGGTTACGTAACTCTTCAGCATATCTCATTATAATAAATTATACACCGTTCATTGTTTGTCAAAACAATGTCGGTGTGAAAATTGCCATTCCACTACAATTTATCGCTATTTGAAATTAAGCTGAGGTAAACTTATGATGAATCGATATGAGGAGCCCTATTTATGTTTAAATGAAACAAATTACCAGG
The DNA here is from genome assembly GCA_021229015.1 of Solen grandis. Taxonomy (NCBI): domain Eukaryota; kingdom Metazoa; phylum Mollusca; class Bivalvia; order Adapedonta; family Solenidae; genus Solen; species Solen grandis. Next base: position 23,115,438 of record CM037778.1, read on the forward strand.
TAACGCTGATCTAATTATCATTTATTGTTTACTTCCGGTGAAAAAGATTGGCTATTTTCCAGGACTTTTTAATCCATGGTAAAATTATGTACGCTAGCATAATAAACAAAAATATCATTACTAAGGTTTATGCAGTGGATTTTAGACAATGTTTGTGTATTTTATCGAATATCTGCTTGGTATTGAATGTCCCTACCAATTAAATGCTGATTACTGTGGTTGAATAATTATACCTACAAACCTGCATTGTTGCCGATCATTAACACTCGATTGCATAATCATCAACTGCCCAAAACACAATAGCTTACCACCTGGGGTGTTCAATTGTTATCACTATCGCGTGTCAGTGCACTAGCATGTTAAATACTGACCGCGAAAATCTTTTAAATACATACAGATAAAGAAAGAGATAGATTAGTTTCGCGGTAACCTATGCAAATAACGCGATATATTTTTAGGGTCCATAGATCAACCGCGATATATTGGTCAACGCCAAATAGCAATCCGCGATAAAGCGGCATTGTACTGTACTAATTATGATGCTATAAGCATAACAACACTCATTTTCAGGAAAATAACATTTTGGTAAAATTCCAGTATACATTGTAGTCACAACAGCAGGTCAACCAAATACAATGCATTGGCATTTTTTCCTGTACTTACGAATTTTTGACAGCTGGAAGTGCAAGTGCTTTGCGTGGACTGTTTTGAATGTGCATATTTTTATGAAGACCGATTCCAGTCTGTCCAAGCTCTACCTTTCCATTTTCATCATCTGATACAGAACACAAATTCTTTGACCATTCTTGAACACTGTCACCATGAAAAAAATCACACAAAATTTCTCACGAATGAAGAGGTATTTCATTGACCCTTATCCGATCTATCCTAGGTAACATCCACTCGAATGATCTCTTACCTGGGCGTGCTTCTCATCAGCCAGAATCCAAACAGTTTTAGCGTCTTGATACGGATGTCCTCATTTGGGGAAGCAAGCAGCTTGAACACGGTTCTGTCAACAGAAATAACCAATCCTAACACTTTTATCATTTCACCCATTGTAGTACTATCATCGCCATATATCACCGCGATAATTCTTACAAAGTCTTTAGTAGTTATCTACACTTGTCAGCTGAATGGTCTCATCATGATAAATCAGTTTTAGTTTCTTCGATTTGCTATCTTCTCAGATTGGAAGCCTGCATCTTCCAGATTAGAAATAGGTTGACAAATCAAATAAACTTGGGACGGAAATTCTCTTCTACTTCTGGAATACAATGAATATGCAAATCGAATGTAAGAGCAGATGGAAGTAAACAAAAACATGTTTGAAGTGTGTTATAAAGTTTGACACAATTTCCAGCATTAAAAGTTGTAAAATAAAGAAATATATATCAAAATATATATCAGTTTGAAGTTATTTGGTCACAATTTTTAATCAAATGCAAAATTATTGGAGACAATACATGAGAGCACTAATTAAGAGAGAGGGAATAAATTAGAAATAATATGCTGCACAAACATATTTCTTTCATAATTTTTTTTTTTTTAAATTCAGACAATTTTACAAAACTACAGACAGCAGATATATAGCTTTTAAACATTTTAAAACATCCATTATCACTTCCGTCTAAAAAAACCTAGGGGTTTCACCAGACCACGGCAATAATTAATAAAAAATATATTTTGTCTAAGTCTGCTATGTATGTACTATACAAAAGTCACATTCTATATGAAAAATTATCAAATAAATTGATGGGTATATCCAGTTTACGTTTCACTTTCCGACATCTTGTCTGCTATCGTCTTCAAAATATCTGATTGGAACACGAAGAAGACCTTCAGAAAGCAGAAGTGGCTTAAATCGAATTGTAACACACGCACACTTCCAAAAATAGAAGATCTGCCGAAGTACAAATCGAAGAGGCTATGTGCCAAGTGTGAAGGAATTACCAACAAAAGTTTTTTTGTTTTTTTTCAACAATAGTTACGTAACTTCATGTGAGTGTGAGGTGATGTGATGTGACTCAACAAACATAATACCTATATAGCCCTCACTTCACTTTGTAAAAGGGGGGCGTAATTAGTTGCATTAAATTTGTAATTCCTTTAGTGACTGTAATCATATTTTTTAATATATAAAGGGAATCATCACCAGATATTTTTCTGTAAATTCATCTGAAATACTACTTGAAGTCTTTTACAGCACATGAGCTATTATGATGTATTCAAACATTGGAACCTAGGGTACTATTTCATCAATTTCCTGGGTTAAGTCTTAGGCCCTGGTGAGATTTAGGGATACGTTTGCTTAACCCTTTCCCTCATATAGACTCATTTTGATGCACTCAATGGGTACCACATAAAGCCTGACTGCAGAAAACCACAGTTAAACCTTACCAAATTTAATTACTAAATCCTCATTTCCAGACCACTGAGGAGCAGCGAACAGCATAAAACCTGATCAGCCTGCGAGTTACTCGCAGGCTGATCTGGTTTTATGCTGTTCGCATAGGTCTTTTCCTGGTATCCTCTATGAGGGAAAGGGTTAAAAAACAGCAACAAAATCAACAGCAACTCACCTCACTCCCTGTTTACAGTCAAATGTGGGCACCATGGAGGCTGGGTGTTCAGACATGAGGTTGATCAACAGTTCTAGAACATCCACCAGGTTGTCATCCTGAAACACAAACCTCTAGCCATCACCATCTCCTGCATCTTGCTTGCTGTTAGGGTTCTTTGTCTTTTTCTTTTCTTGTTTTTTTTTGTGTGTGTGTTTTTTTGTTATTTTTTTTTTGTGTGTGTTTTTTTTTTGGGGGGGGGGGGGCGGCAACAAATTTTCAAACTCACGACGGATTCATCATATCCTGAAGGGAGAAAGAAACACTGGGCTAACTTTTCTGTTAATTTGGAGAAATGTACTAGATTTTTTTTAAATTATGTTGAAAAGGGTATATAAAGCCAAAAGAAATTAATAAAGAAGAATGCTCCCTTTGAATTGACATGGGGATAATCATATAAAGGTAACAACAGTCAGATGGTAAGGTTTAGTATCCGGCTACTGAGACAATTCTGTATTTTTATACCCTACGTTCCTTTTCCCCTTCAGCATAGTTTAATTAAGAGAAAGAACTCAATCTCATACACATCTTTGCTTTAGATCTTCAACAAAATTAAACAGAATACTGAATAACCAGTATTCAAGTTTATTTTGGTGACCTAAACATGTATATGGTTTTGCGATTTTTCCATGTTAAGCTATTTTTAGAATCATCAGCTGCCACCTTCAGGACCTTTAGGATCATGCAACTATCAGTGCCATATACATGCATAGATCCATGTACACGGAGGAAGCTGATTGGTTTAGCTTGGAACCTTGTGTCTTCTAATTGGTTAGCAAGAAACTCGATAGACACAACTAAAAGACTCATGCAAATTCTATGCAATGATTGGTTGACAATGATAAATGGAATTCTATTGGTCCAAGAGTTTTAACCTTTAAAGCACATGGTTTGCACATCATCAGTCTTTCTAGAGAGCTCAAACAGATAAGCATCATTTAAAGCGTTGGAATCAGTTACTACCAACCATTCAATATCTCATGCTGTCCAAGGGCATCCAAAAGTAATGATTTTACATCTGGGGGAAAACTTCATTAATTTGAATTACTTAAATTCTGTTTTTACAAATTCTACAATTGTGTGGATAGATATTCTTCCAAGACTGATTTGGAGAAAAAATCTCAGTGATAACCCAAAAACCTTAAATCTAAAGCGAAAACGAATAAATAGGGCAGCAAGAGAGCAGGTCAGGAGTTTTAATTCTGGTTTGATAATAAGCCCAAATATACAATGGCATATGGAGGAGCTATTTCACACAGATGGTGTCCACCTATAAAATTTTGGAAATATGGTTTATTTACAAACATTAAAAAATGCTTTTCATAATTTTGCTTCCTAGAATTTGGGGGGAAAAAAATTCATTTTTTCTGTGGCGGAAATTCTAGGGAAGTTTTGGCTTGCCGGAAGGAGTTATTATTATTGATTGTTTCTTATTTACCTTCTTAGATTGAGGGAACAAAAAACCATCTCTAGGAGGTATGTAACAACTAAATTAGGACAAATGATGATTGTTTTATAGTTTGCCTTTCTAGATAGAGGGATTAACAAACCATCTCTAGGAAGTGCTTGCAAGTATAAATCTAAAGGTTGCATGTGTATTTGATATTTGGTGGCATGGTGGCAATTAGGAGGCAGGGTGTTTTTGTCCTTACTTTTAGTGTGCATACACCTGCGTAACCACCTAATGTTGGTAAATTGGTTGCTTTATATTATTTTATATTGCATTGCAGTCTTACTCCTATCCCGGCATCAGAACTTCTCTAGAAATAATCTGACCTGGAAGTTTGCTTAACCAGGCAGATCAAATCCATTGTGGCCCCTACATTCCAACCTTTATATATGTAGTTTAATCAAAGGTTTATGCCTTATGTTCCGTTTCTCTCAGTATTGTCTATATTGGATATTAAACCATTATTCTCAGTTTTTTGTTTTGTTTTATTGCAAGCATGTCCGTTTCACTAGTGAGGAAAAGCTCGCTATTGTCCCATATCTGTGATCACGTTGTCATCATATATAGTTGCTGTCTAATATGTTTTTATTGGTCATCCTAAAATAAAACTGCAAGTGTTGAAAATTTGATCACAACGGATGAAAATACACAAATGCTAACAGTTGAAGGGGGAGTAACCCTTGTAAGGATTCAAATTTGAACATGAATTTCCAAGGAGGAATAAAAAGTACCATTGTTTGAAAGGAATAGTTGTAGTGATTAACTGCTAATAGAGGGAAAACTGAATTATCTGTTTAAAAATTAGTCTAAGGGCCAGAGGGTCAGCAGGGCTCCCATTTGGAATAAATGACCTTTCTGAAGAGTTGAAACCTGGAAATTCAATATAACCATAAAAACTTTTAAAGCTGAAGGAATGACATGAGGGCAGACACTGGGGTATGTCAGAGAGGCTCACCTCGTGCAGGGTACAGAGGTAGTTCAGCATGCTCTGTAGTTCCTCCTCCTGAACCCCTTGTCCCTTCAACAGTAGCTGTTTCAGGTACAGCAACATGAACGAACGCAGCTTCACTATCTCGTCATACTCTGGCCGTGGCCCATCTGGAATCATAAACATTCCATGATTATTTGTTTACACACACATCACTGTTTATTTGAGTACTTGGTTTAACCTTTCACTGACAGCATTTCTGTCATTTAAAGACTTCAGTCTACATGAGACAGATAAAGTGCATCATGTCGTAAACAATTGGCATGATCAGGGCTATTCAATCCTGGAACTACCTTCATATACCAAGCAAGGGAGCAATACCAGAACCTTTTTATAACTTCTGTTTGTCGCCGCTGGGGATCAAACCCACAACCTCATAATCTTGGGACAAACGCTCAAACAACTCACCCATGGGGACCAGTATTCAAACCTTCTTTGTACAAGACTTGGCATTTAGAGTGAGCATGTAGGATAACCTTAAATGTCACCGGCTATGGTTATGGTTTTCATCAGGGTTAACCACATGCTACATGAAGGTGATTGATACTTTAAACATTTTGTCAAACTGAATGGGATGCAATACCATGAAACAGGACTGAACGTGTTGAGACAACATGCTAGATCCTAATCCACATCATGATCAGGGATTTAAAAACCTTAAATCCATTTTAGCAAGTATCTTAGCATATATTTTGAACTACACTCTTGTGTGTCTGCATGTGTGTGCGCCAGGTAAGTGAATACACACCAACAGCTTTAGGAACGATCCCACTCCTGTCCTTGGGGTTTACAACCCAGTAGTAGTACTTCAGCGCATGCATCGTCTGCAACACCGCACTGACTCGCCGAATGTTGTTGTAGATGTGAGCATCGTTGATAAAATCTGTTGCTAGGTAACAGTACAACTTGGTCTGTACCTGAAAAGTATACATAGAATGGAGGCATAATATTAAATCTAAATAAATCAAACCTTGAGAATTCTGAATGATTAAGTTGTCTGTGTTTCACAACATTATTATAGGCAAATATCATCATCATCATAATCATCCCAATAAGATTATTATCCCTGATCCTGTCATCATCATTATCAGTAGCAGTAACAGCAGAAACCTACCTCCATACAGGAATGTATCCAGAGGGCAGGGTTAAAGAGGATGTGGTCAAACAGATGTTTGAGGAGGGTGCCACCAGCCGGAAGCTTCACCAGGAAGTTGGTCAACTTCAGAAACACCTCCAGAACAGCCGGTGTGATGTGATCCTTCGACGACTGCAGGAATAAATACACATCATTGTGGGGAACAACAGACAATGTAGTAATATACTGTCTATAATAACAATATTGGAAATTTTAACTTAACCTGTGATCTAATGAATATTCATGTACAAATTTACAACTACAAGCCTTGTGGTGAGTAAATGTGTTGCTTTTTTGGAGCTTATGGCTGTTTTGATAGTATTTCAGTCATATTGTGACGTCTAGCCAAATACAGGCAAAGGATGTCACCTTTTGGAAAAGGCACAGAAAACCAGGAAAAACCCACCTACAGCAAGCCAGGTGGAAAGTTTCCCCAATAGAGAAAAAAAAAAATAGAGAAAAAGAAACAGTGCTCACCTTTTCCAGGAGGTGTCCGATGACGAGGAAACCTTTGTTCTGAATCATCTGCTGCTGGATGGTGGAGGAGCTCTCAATCAGGCTGTACAGCAGGCCCAGGAGGTTGGCACTGCAAGAACACAACACACATCACACCAGCACCCGGCTACCTCCACATGGCAAGAATACCCATATGTTGTTTTGTTTTTTTATCTTGGAACATCAAACAGTGAGGGCCATTGTAAGTCTATATTTGGGGTCCATGCATATATAGATGTATTAGATGCATTGATACTATAGAACTACAAAATTAATGAGAAATTACTGAGTTCGAACTATGTTTTCTTAGCAATTTTATTATAATGGAATATACACTGTACATTACTTTATATTTAGCATTACCATACTGATCTGTGTTGTTATATCCAAATGAACAACAAACTGATTCTGAACAGAATAAAATGGCTTAAAGCTTAAGTGGTATTACATAATGGAATTCTCCAGTGTTCACAGGTGTATTCAATTTGATTTAAAGGTGGACAAAAAGCTGTATTAAAATAATAGGAAGTCAATGGTTGACTTGGTTTACACAAAAGAACACATGGTTTTGTTTGTGCAACTGTTTGTGGGCAGTTGACCTAATCATTTAAGGGAAAGGCAGGACTTAAAATTTGTACAGTTAAAATCTGTACAGGTGCAATATGTATGGGAAATATGGATTTTTGAATGTATAAGCTTAGGTGATTGTATGTGCAGAGCATATACACCAGTGTGTTTTGTAAAGTTACAACATGAGGAAAGTCCTGTTACAAATAAACATGACGTGACCTTCTGTCTTTACCTCAGCTTGTGAATGCATTAAGGGAAGTCTTGAAAAATTCTCTCTCCCCCCCACCGCCCAAAAAAGCACTGATTAATCTTGCTACCTTCAAATTCAAAGTCAATAAGCACTACCACTGCCCCAGGCCATGTCAATGACAAGTATTAACCACAAAGTACATAACATTTTGTGGTGAATGCAACATAATTATGATAATTGTATCAAATCACATGACCAACAGTAACAGCTGAAACAACTTTATCATCTTGATGAAGATGATGCCATCTTGTCTTTAACAATTCTTTAAAATTTGTTGTTTTTTTTAAATAGTTTAACTTAATTATTTTAAGACAATTGGAAAACAAGCCCTGATATCTTAAGGCTAATCCCACTTGATAGTTCCTGGGTTGGACTAGTACTATATGTGCTTGTAAACCTTCAGATCCTCAGTCATGTGCATTACCACTGGATCCTGGTGACCTTTCACCTTGTGACTTAAAACATAAGGCAAGGGTCAATAATGGGTGTGTGTTTTTGCATATGTCATACATAGATATATTAACATGGGTAAACTTTGAACAATTTTAAAAAACCTGAAAATCAGGATTTTAGCAATTTTTATATAGTTTTAAATAGAATTAGAAGTCATTTGGCAATCAGAAAAAAATGAAGTTCAGAAAAATTCCTGAAAATTTTTACTCATATATATATATTATATTATCTATTGATCCTATGTAGAGGAACTTTGTTAATTATGTGTATTATAACAATGCCCTTTCAACTACCATCTACATGTACTTGCTTTAGAAAATTTCAACATCTTTTTCTAATAATTTCAGATATAACTTATATTAATCATTTTCAATGGTTTCATCGATGGACCAGTACTTTGCACCTTACTGAAATGCTGTACATTCAAATATAAACAATTACACAGTATACAATATTGTCACTTAAAGGGTTACATTGCTCTCAATACATTTCTTGTTGGTTTTTATTTTATAGCACACACATACAGTCACATATGGTATAGGTAAACTTCCATAGATTAACTCAAGATATGCATGCATTTCCAGCATTGCACATTCTCAACATAAAATGAAATCAAATGTAATAAGACAAGTTTCTTGTCACTGAGGCATATGTCACAGCACTACAATTACATATCCATGTGGGCATCATTGACACTTAAGATATAGACACTCAGCGATAGCTTCTTTCTTCTCGAGAAAAGCTCCAACAACTAAATCTGATTCATGCTTAAACACACAACTGGGTAATGCAATATTATGTATAGCATTAAGCCATCATCATGCTTGAGCAAAGATACCAGTACATTTTTTTTTAAAACTTAAATATATATATTTTTTAACTTTAAAATCACATTATTTTACAGAAATACACACATGAAATTATAAATGAATCAGCATTACCAGTGCTCTTAATGAAGAAATAAGATTTACAGCAAAAATCAGTTTCAGATGTTCACTTTGAGATGTAAGACTGGGGATTTACATAAACATGTGAACTAGGAATCCAGTGTGATGAATAAATATCACTTAATATTAATTTTGTTTGTCTGCTTGGAGTTAGTGTCCCACCAACAGTTTTTTTAGTCATTTTGGGTTTTGCCTACATGAGACAAATATAGTAATGCTTCCCTGTGATATCACTCCATAGAAAAATGTTATGGTACTACACTGTCACCTTGACCCAACTAATTCTAGAATTTTACATGCTGAGCTGCAACCAGTTTCATTTTTGATGACTAGTATGCTGTGGCCGGGGATCAAACCAATGACATCATGGTTACAGGTCACAGACAATTTATTCAGAAAAAACTCTTTGATACACTAGTAGAAGAAATGTGGCGTAGTTTAGTACTGTGATATGCTAGAATTTACGACTGCTGTGACAATATTTCAGTTAAATGACTATGTCAGATGAATACAGGTAGAGGAAGGTCCTGTGTGCACGGATGCACCCAGATAGAACCATTGACCTACTTCAAGCCAGCTGGAAAGCTTCCTTACAAGAATAATCCAAGTGACATATTTCGGGACTCAAACCCACAACCTTGAGAGGCTGAGTGATATTAAGTCATCTTGCAGATGTTGAACTCAAAGTTAAGGGTCAAACAACTATTGACCTGTATCGCTTAATCTGTAGTAAGACTGACCAATAACAAACCTGGTTAATTTGCATCCAGCATTATTCTGATTTAATCCTGACAATTCTTGCGACTGCCTTTAAACCAAGCAGACCAAGACCAACCTGCACATCCATGCAGTCTGATCATGGTCTGTACTGTTCGCTATTCAGTCAATAAATTTCCAGCATGCACCCCAATAAACAACTAATGGTACAATCAACAAGAGCTGTCAGAGGACAGCACGCTTGACTATTCAAAATGCTTGTTGGTAAATCAAATGAAATCTATTTCAATTCTTGCCCTCCACATACCCTGTACATAATAATAGTCAAAAATGATATACCTTGATAGTCTGATACCCCTTAATATTTTTATGATGTCTAAAATCAATCCCATGCCTAGTTACTGAAACATAAGCACAATAACACTGTGCATGCAAAACTTTAACCAAAACTCCAAGTTAGAAAAGGGCCATAATTTGCATAAAATTCAGTCCAAAAGTTATCCTCCTTAGTTTTCTGATGCCCCTGAAGATACTCCTTAACTTTCTAGTCAATTCCACAAGAAATTTCTGAGATATAAGCTGGATAGTAGCTTGAATGCAAAAATTTAACCATAATTCTAAGTTAAAAGAAGGTCATAATTTTTAATATATTCCATCAAGTGTTATCTTCCTTTATAGTATGATACCCCTAAACATATTTAAGATGTTTCAAATCAATCGCATGCCTGGATACTGAGATATAAGCATGACAGTATCTTGCATGCAAAACTTTAACCAAAATTTCTAAGTTAAAAAGGGGCCATAATTTGTAATATATTCCATCAAGAGTTATCTACCTTGGTTGTCTGATGCCCCTAAACATATTCATAAACTTTCAAGTCAATACCAAGAATGGTTATTGAGATACAAACTAGATAGTAGCTTGCACGCAAAACTTTAAACCATATTTTCTATTGCATGCAAAACTTTAACCAAAATTTCTAAGTTAAAAAGGGGCCATAATTCATATTAAATTCAGTCAAGAGTTATCTACCTTGGTTGCCTGATGCCCCTTAACATATTTATAAACTTTCAAGTCAATACCATAAATGGTTATTGAGATATAAGGTTGATAGTAACTTGCATGCAAAACTTTAACCAAAAGCTGCAACGCCAACGCTGACGCCAGGGCGACTACAATAGCTCTCATATTCTTCGTATAGTCGAGCTAAAAATGGAGAAAGGACAAGTCCAATTAAGAAATTTAGCATGGTTAGGGTTAAAACTTCAAAAACACTACATCTATTATGGCTGAACTCTTTATGGATAAAGCAATTTTACATAAAATAAAATATACTTCAAGTCCTTTGATAGAGAAAATAACCAAAACCATCTTCTTCCGCATGTAACTTATCAATCAATTTTTGTAAATCAAATTATATCATTCATTTATTATCATTATACAACCTTGTAGAACTTACATTTTTTATGTAATTATGATTAGATTTAAAACCCTGGTGTATTGCCAATCATTTTAGATACAGATGAACTTGGTTAAACTAATTTAGATATTGATTATACACAAAGGGGTTTAAGGTCATAACTATGACTGTATAAAATCTATAACAAAATATTTCATCTTCTTACAGCAAACAATGCTTAAAAATTAACTTTCAGGTCCCCCTGGAGTTGTTATGAGTACTGACATATGGATCAGGAAAAGAGTTTGATTAGAAATACAAAGACAAATGGGGATCAAAATAATCTTCTTCTGGAGAGGCAACTGTTGATATTAAAAAATCACAAATATAGTGCACATTTAGTCTTTCGCTTTTGTATGATATGTCAACATATAATAGGGGCCACACAAGAAAATGTGCCTTTCCAATGTCTTCAGAAAAACATAAGATTATCCATTTCTTACACTGAGATAATCATGTGATCAATGGTTGACCACGTTTACAAAAAAAAAAAAAAATCAACCTAACCTTTGGGTTTGTAGTATTGTTTGTGAACAGTTGATTAAGCCATTATAGGAAAATAATCCCTCAACAAGAAACACATCAAATTATGCAAAACCAGGTTTTCAAGTGTTGCCTCAGGAAAGCAAAACTATATTTAGTAACAGTCACCTAGACCTTGATCCTAATGACTTTAAAATCAATCTCAATCTTCCTTTTCCCATAAGGTATCTATCTACTAATCTGATCATCATATCTCACTCCTAAAAGAAGTTGACAGAAACAAATGTCTTTTTCTAGTAAGTGACCTTGACTCTATCATCCTGAAAATCAGTCCCTATCCTCCACTTCCCATTAGGTATCTACCAATCCACTATAAAAACTGTATCTATATTTTAACTGAAGACTTTTGACGGAAAATGGAATGCTTGATGCCCGTCATTACGCCCACCCACCCAACAACATACCCCATTCTAATAACCAGGATTTTCATTGAAAAACTGGTTAACAAAAGGTTTTGGCAAGACTTTCATTTCAGGGCAAAATGGAAAGTGTGCGTAATTTAAAGAGTATAGTTTAATCAATATAATCACTGATCTTAACAGAGTACAACTTGCTATGAATGTATGTTTACTGACATATTACTTCAGACTAAATTTATCAAAGATGAACAAAATTATAGAAGAACACTCGGAATATATTGGTATATAAGGAAAGTCATCATTTTTGTAAAAAATAAAATCTACAGGTCAAAAACTACAAATAATAAATGTAAAATGAAGAATAGAGAAAATATGTAAGCACACTGAAATGGTGCATTCTAGAAAAAATCTTGCTATTAGTGCAAATAATGATTTTCAATTGTATATCAAATTCATTCCTTATATAAGAGTAATTAATTTCTTGATCTTTCCATGGTACCTAATCTTGCTACATTCTGACTGAAATTAAAGCAGCTTTGACAACGGCGAGTATGTATATAAAAGAAACAAGAAATACCTCCTTTAAAAAGTATAAGGTCACATAAGCAAAAATCATAGAAGGGCAGCCAACGTGCAAGTTTCTCTAAGTCGGCCAGATATTGTACATAATATGTGGTGCGTCAGACAGGCACACAGCTAGGTGGTATTGCATGGGGTTGGAAAACAGGGTTAGCACTTCAACTTACAATATAACATCATTTTGGTTTTTCCTACTGAAACGCATGTAAAGCAAAGACTGGATTAGGTATCTGTTTAAAACAGTTTCAAACTCTTAATATGAATGACTTTGAAAAATAGAAATGCAATTTGCTTTAAAGCTTGCATTATTTTAAACATCCCACTAAATGTTACAGCCATTGGAGGACGCTGTCTACATGAGGCTAACACAGAGCTGCCTCAAATCAGGAATGCACCATAGAAAAATGGCACAACAGTATACTACATCAAGTCATTTTTTTTCTGTTTTTGTGTGTGTGTATGTGTGTGAGAGAGAGACGAGATACAGTAAAACCTTTCTTCAGCAGTCAGCCAAGGAAACATGAAACAATTGCTGCTAAATGGAGGTTAAAAATAAAATTAAATGTCTATACCAGAATCGTGAAAGTGGCTGCTAATAACAAGTTGGCTGCTCAGTACAGGTGATCTTTAACACAGAACGAACTGTATCTTGCAGTTTTTCATTTTCTTATCATCTCTACTTTCCTCAACTTATCTATATATTCATATTCAAACTTAAAATAAATACAAGAGTGTCCTTTGGGACACATGTGTCACCTGCTAAAGCATAACGAAAAAAGTATGACGAACAGACAGATGGACAGACAGACGATGGAAAAGTGATCTGTATGTGTCACCTCTGCTTACAGCAGGTGACACAAAAACACTGTTTAGTTAAATAAAAATAAAAACTTTTACTATTCTCTCTTTTTATAATGTAGAAATAGCTGTTCTTGTGGGATGGTATATCACATTTTACACCTACCCACAATAGTCTTGTTACTTTCTCCCATTGTTAAGCTGGTAGTCTCTCCTAATTGTTAGGCTGAATACTGTCCCACCAGGACTGCAACTCCTACTTTACAAAAAGAAGGGGGAATATCCAAATATTTAACAATCCTGACTGAGGAGGTCAGACTTAAAAAGCTTCCTGTTCAACTTTTGTAAGAAGCATAGCCATTGGCTGTGGCTACAGAGCATGTTCCTATCTCACCCAATCATAGAGTACATACCAGGTGGAATTGTCCACGGTGGGCTTATTCCCAGCTCCCTTATTGACAGGCAAGTCCAACTGTCCAAAGAGGGGAAACAGAATCTGAAAGAGAACCAACCAACATTATGTTGCATCTGTTGGAAAAAGTTTTTTTTTTGTGAGTGCTATAAAGCATGTAATAGTATGGTACTTGCAATCTAGAACACCACATGTGAATGCAAATACTTGTGTTTCTAAATGACGCAGGCATGAAATTGATTGGTTGATTACCATGAAACATATTATAATACATGCACCTCAAGATAATAAGGTAGCATCATTTATAATGTGAAGTTAATTTAACTGCCAGTGTAGTTTGTGCAACAGGCAGCTACTATAACCACAAGAATGGACAAGATATCATGTTCCTACTGATAGACAGCCAAGAAGTATGGCACAGTTTTTCAGTCAAAATTAACATAACCTTACAGGTGCAAGGAAATATAGTTGCAACAGCAAATTTTCAATTTCTGCTATTTTCTCAAATATAGTTGTTTGTAAGGTTTAATGTCAAATGATCAGTATTTCCGTCATTTGGAGACTATGCCACAATGCAGTATCATGCCGTCCTGGAACTACTCTTATATGCTGAGTGCCAAGCAAGGGAACTATACCAGTACCATTTTTAACAACTTTAGTATGTCACGACCGAGAATCAAACCCACAACCTCCTGATTCCATAGCGGACACTCTAACCATACAGCAAACGGTACCAGTAAATACAACTGTAACTGTATATAGATGCTATAAATTTACTGTTGCAACTGTATTATTTAAAACCTGTTTTCTACTTTTGACATAAATGGTTCACCATAGAGGAGGTTCCTGTATACACTTACCTGTACACCACCAAGGGAATGTAGCGTGCTGTGGATGGAATGGGTGATGACAGCCTTCACATCCTGGATGAAAAAAGAAAAATCATCAAAGGCTGAAGGTAAAAAAACAAAGCCATATCATGCTGTTGTTTTCTTTTTCTAAAAATAATAGCAACCTTATGTCCTTAAGTATATTTTGGAATCGTACACACACATAAATGTTCAGCATTCAATAAAATAATAAGTTTATTTCATTTTTTTACATTCACTCAATCCAATACTGACTTTACCCATAATTCAATTACAATGGATATATCATTTCCATGTATATAGCTAAACAAGAATTATCATTGAAGATGATGAATATCCCAATATACCACTTACTGTTACCATGTCAGACTTTCTTCATAAATAAACAAAGTGATATAACTCATTCAAAATCTAGCAAACATGACGTACCAATATAATGCACAACTAGGGTTGGTACTTATCAGTCTTGTTAAGTTTCATCAAATTCCGACCAAAGGTAGCCGAGAATTAGGGCAGACAAATCTCGCCTACAGACAAACGGACAGACAGACACACCAACTGACATGACTCCAATATAGCCTCCATATACTTTTTATCTGGGTGTATAATAAAATATGAACTAATAAGCATCACAAACAAGATAGAATGCCTAGGTCAGTAACTTGGGCTCCTGAGTCTCGCCCCATGTTCTTGAAAATACTTAAGTACAATCTCAGGACCAAATCTGAGTACATGTAAAATATTAAAACTAATGGGTTTATCTTGAGCCTGAGGATGAAAACATACTCAAAAACCATTTTTAGTTTCAAGAAAACAAGGCCTGGCCACTATGTAAAGTCAGGTGTACATACCCCCTGCATCATGGCATGTGGAGAGTGGAGGAAGTGGCTGGGGTTTCCTTTGGGTGAGGACTCTAGGCACAGTTGGCTGTCACATGCAATAGGGTTGTACATGAACACAATGATGGAGGTCAGCTTCCCGTCATACAGCAACTGCAACATAAAACACTCTAGCTACAGTTTTCAATCTTTCGCCAGTAGAAGCTCCATCAATAAGAGCTATCATTGGAGGTGATTAATACCCTAGCTTCACTGTTAGGACTCATCGATATGAAAAATATTGAATTTTTAGCAAAGCAGGATGTGACTTAGCCGTATGTGACAACATGCGTGATTCCCATATAGCAACATTTCACAATGAGAAAGTGGGGTAAAAGGACTCCTGTACACCTTATGACTGGATTTTATAATAAATTAAACAAATGCTAGAAAGCAGGAATTTGAATTGTGGCATAATCCAGTCTCAAAAAGAGAGTAAGTCATGCTGCAATGGTGGATTAACACCCTATGTGAGATGTTTTTTTCGACAGATTCAGACACAAACATACTCTTTAGTTTGTACCAATATAAGCCTTCCAAACTCTATTTGGAAAGATTTAAGAAAAAATAGGTTTACTCTTTGTAATTGAGACATACATACCCTCTGTGCTGTATCCGACAACTTCACTTGACTCTCATTAGGAAATCTGTACTGACTCTGCAACATGCATAGATTTGTAGTGAGCAGAGCAAAATATCAATCCTGACACATTAGTAGATGGAAATTTTACGTACTTACGTACAACTGTCAATAAAGGTAAGGGATTTTACTGATTGGTTTAATGTTCTATGATAAACAAGAGAAAACACACTGGGCCACTAAAAGCTTGTTTCTTTCCACAACTTCTGGTTATTATTATATGACAAAAACACTGTTTAGGAAATACATCACAGAAAACAAAACAAGAGCTGTCCATAAGACAGCGCGCTAGACTTTTCTCAGTTGCTAAGACACAGTTTTATGGATTTTAATAGTATGGTACATATCAATGATGATATGTTCTAGTTATATTAGAAATTATTCTATCACCTCCAATAAACAAATATGACATTTTTAATTGGTGAAATTAGCATGCAGAATCAATTTGAGAATGTGGTGTGCTGATCCGCCAACTCCAGTGCTAAAATCTGAAATTGTAATATTCCAAATTATGGTGGAATACCTGTGATAGTATTGAAAATATACAACTTTGTAAAAAAATTAACCATGATTTTGGCTGTTTTCTAAGTATGAAAGGGGCATAATTAAGAAGTAGTACAGCCGGGTTATGGGCCTTGCTAGTAAGGCAGAGGTAGTGATGGTGAATAAGTACTTGAAGTTTCAGTCAAATACATGTGATAGTACAACTATGTAAAAAAATTACCATGATTTTGGCTGTTTTTTAAGTATGAAAGTGGCATAACTTAAGAAGTAGTACAGCAAGAGTTATGGGCCTTGTTAGTAAGGTAGAGGTAATGATGGTGAATATGTACTTGAAGTTTCAGTTGAATACCTTAGATAGTATTGAAGATATACAACTTTGTAAAAACTTTAACCTTGATTTTGGCTGTTTTGTAAGTATGAAAGGGGCATAACTCAAAAAATAGGGTAGCCAGGGTTGTGGGCCTTAGAAGTAAGGTAGAAGTGATGATGGTGAATAAGTATTTTAAGTTTGGGGGGAATACCTTTGATAGTATTTAAGTTATTGATGTTTGAAAAAAAACTTTAACCTTTGGTTGCAACGCCGACGCCAACACCGACGCCCGAGTGACAGTATAAGCTCTCATTTTCTTCGAAAAGTCGAGCAAAAAATGAGATGGAAATATAAAATTGCTCAAAAACAGTTAATTCTGGACATTGTTGGCATGAAACTGACCCTATTCTTGATCTTTAAACTCCCAGAATCATTTCATTACTCTTTCCTGGTCCTATGGGAGACAGACCTCACAGTGGGCCCAGGAGACTACATGACAGTATTATATAACAGAGGCACAGTACCTTGTAGCTGGGTCCCAGCTCATGGATGGCCGACACCTGCTGGGGAGACAGGGCCTCGCTGAACAAGTACAGGGCTGACAGCTGACCGCAGAACATGTGGTCCACATCACCCTCGGAGCTGCCACCCACATAACATTTGTCGAATGGCTGTAATGTTAATGATATATCATACTTCATACCAAAACTATTGTAATCCATCATTATGCTGTGGATAACAGAAAAATTGAGGTTAAATTTAACTATCTAAAATTAAGAACTATCAGTATCACTTAAGGTAAATAATACCCCCCTTATCCCCACCTCTGTCTTCATGTAATGTAAGTGTGGGACATTGACTGTTCGTTTGTCTGTTTGTTGGGTTTAACGCCCCACCGACAGTATTTCAGTCATTTTGAGATGATGTCTACTTGAGACAGATATAGTGCTGCCACAATGCAGTATCATGCTGTAGACATGTGGCATGATATCACGCCGAGTCACATTATCCTGACACCAGGTCAACCAGTCCTGCACGTACCCTTTTATGCTAAGCGCCAAGCAAGGTAGCTATAACAGTACCATTTTTTACGAATTTGGTATGTCACAGCCAGGGATCAAACACTTGACCACCCGCTCCTGAGGCATAGGACATTGTGACATAACAAACCTGATTCCTATATAGTATATAGTCCCCTCCTTCTGTAAAGCTCGCAATATAATAAGAATTCAATATGTTTCTTCTGTTTTAACCCTTTCCCTCATAGAGGACACCATGAAAAGACCTATGCGAACAGCATAAAACTAGATCAGCCTGCGAGTTACTCGCAGGCTGATCAGGTTTTATGCTGTTCGCTGCTCCTCAGTGGTCTGGAAATGAGGATTTTGTAACTAAATTTGGTAAGGTTTAACTGTGGTTTTCTGCAGATCAGGCTTTATATGGTGCCTACTGAAAAGGGTTAAATATTAAACATCAAAAACAGCATCCTGCTGATACTCTAAGAAAATACTATGGCACATCAAAAGTAATAGACAACAAGAAGAAAAGCAGATGGTCAGCTGTGATCGTTTAGTTCAGTCAACATATCAAAGCTAATCCCACAGCAGCGACCCTACTGACAAGGTAGGGAGCCATCACTTACATCAGAGGTGCTGACCAGCCATGACATGTCTGTTCCTGAGGCCAGCTGACCGTCTACATAGCACCGAATCTCAGACTTACTCCATCTGTTGTACACATGTACAATGCTGACCATGTACCACTGAAATCATAAATGGAAGCCATGTTAACCTTGACCTCATAAATATTCATATACAAATCTATGACTTGATTAAGTAACTGAACTTTGAGTGGTATATGAAACAACTGATTCTTCTTTGCTGAAAGTTCAGTAATAAATCACAGAATAAATGTAACACAAGCCCCCTTCAAAATTTGCTGATGGAACACTTATAAAATGTACAATTTTAGGAATTTAATACGTAATTCAAAAAATTTAACATGAATGAAAAAGGACTCTGTTTGAGATTTTTTTTTATTATTTTAAAATGTTAAATTTACTTTTTGACCTTTTTTTTTTTTTTTTTTTTTGGGGGGGGGGGGGGGGGGGGGGGTTGGTTTATGCTTTCTAGTGTTTTGTTGATATTCTTCTGTTACTTTTTTGTTGCAGCATAATTTTTCGTTACCATAGCAACCAGAATTTTGGTCCAAGAAAAAGAAGTGACATGCAGAACCTCCATACTGCCATCTATTCATATACCAAGTTTCATAATATTATCTTTAACGGTTTTTAAGCTATTACAGGATCCAGATTTCCAGACATCCGGAGGGACAGAAGGACAGGCGGATGGACAGACAGATAGAGGACAAACCTATAGTCCTTTCTGGTGTAAACATTGGTAGGGGACTAAAAAGTATTTCAATAAGAGTCAAAATCTTTCTTTCAGCAGCAAGTGAATACCTTACTTATTCACTCTCAATTTCTTGTTTTAAATTCTTTTTCTTAACCAGCACAAACACCAACATATAATGCTCATCAACAAGCCTAAGAATGCATAAAATGGTCTTATCCACCACGCAATGTCAGCAGTTTTTAATCATCAAGCATTACACCTAGAGCGCATGAAACAGCTCACAGACACACTTCTAAAACATATGAAACAAACTATTTGTACTGAGCAAACTCTCAAGTAATTGAATGAAATCCCCCGAGACACTATGGCATCATAATAATATGCAAGAGCACGAAAACTACAACCTGCAGTATTCATCTATACACATTTCAAACTTCTCCATGGTATTACGTAATTGTCTTGATCAACCAATTTCCTTACTAATGAATTAATCTCTAGCGCTAGACAAGCACCTTAAGATTCTCCAGGGAGGGAAAGCTTATCTGTATATAGGTCAGCAATCTCCCACTTAATCAATACAAGTGACAAAGACTCTACAAGAACCTTAAAAATTTACTCAATTATACAAAAAATGACAATGTTATTGATGGAGAAAAGATGTAAAATTGTCAGTAAAGTTTTGTCTTCATTATTTGCTTCTCATATTTATTCTATGCTGATAAAAGCAGAGAAACAATACCATACATTATTCTAACATTAGGAAATCATACTTTTTACTGTACATTATCCTTAAATTAGGAAATCATACTTTTTACCATATATTATCCTAACATAAGGAAATCATACTTTTTACCATATATAATCCTTACATCAGGTAATCATACTTTTTACCATATATAATCCTTACATCAGGTAATCATACTTTTTACCTTATATTATCCTAACATCAGGAAATCATACTTTTACCATATATTATAGGAAATCATACTTTTAACCATATATTATCCTTACATCAGGAAATCATACTTTTTACCATATATTATCCTTACATCAGGAAATCATACTTTTTACCATATATTATCCTAACATCAGGAAATCATACTTTTTACCATATATTATCCTAACATCAGGAAATCATACTTTTTACCATATATTATCCTAACATCAGGAAATCATACTTTTTACCATATATTATCCTAACATCAGGAAATCATACTTTTTACCATATATTATCCAAACATCAGGAAATCATACTTTTTACCATATATTATCCTTACATCAGGAAATCATACTTTTTACCATATATTATCCTAACATCAGGAAATCATACTTTTTACCATATATTATCCTTACATCAGGAAATCATACTTTTTACCATACATTATCCTAACATCAGGAAATCATACTTTTTACCATATATTATCCTAACATCAGGAAATCATACTTTTTACCATATATTATCCTAATATCAGGAAATCATACTTTTTACCATACATTCTAACATCAGGAAATCATACTTTTTACCATATATTATCCTTACATCAGGAAATCATACTTTTTACCATATATTATCCTTACATCAGGAAATCATACTTTTTACCATATATTATGCTTACATCAGGAAATCATACTTTTTACCATACATTATCCTTACATCAGGAAATCATACTTTTTACCATATATTATCCTTACATCAGGAAATCATACTTTTTACCATATATAATCCTTACATCAGGAAATCATACTTTTTACCATATATTATCCTAACATCAGGAAATCATACTTTTTACTGTACATTATCCTAACATCAGGAAATCATACTTTTTACCATATATTATCCTTACATCAGGAAATCACATTTTTAACCATATATTATCCTAACATCAGGAAATCATACTTTTTACCATATATAATCCTTACATCAGGAAATCATACTTTTTACCATATATTATCCTAACGTCAGGAAATCATATTTTAAATAAAACTATAAATCAGACCCTGCCCATTCAATCAAAAATATTGTAATCTCAACAATATGTAACTTTCTCAAAAGCTTTTGCCTTATATAAAATATACCTGTCATTTTTTTTTATTGAGAAACACTTTCTTATTTTTATTAATATTACATGTATATAAAACTGTAACTAAATATAATATATCTGTTTGGACAGCTCCAAGACAAACTTCAATACAATTAACGCTGTTTGGACAACTTCAAGAAAACTACAATACAATAAAAGGAATATATGTGAAAACATGCACATGTCTTGGAAAGCTCCCATTGCATGTGGTCTTGTTCCCCAATGACATGAGAATAAATGTTTAAACATGAGATGGTCTGAATTGGTAAATATATGCTGTACATGCTGTCTGCCATGTTTCCATGTTTCTGACCCTGAGAGTAAACATGTAACTGGCTCTCAGAAGTTAAAATATATAATTAAGAAAATTTTTTTTTCATAAATGCCATTTATATAAATTATATGGCATGCAAAAATGTTGTAATGCAAAAATATTGTATAATGCCTGAATGTCAGTTGATTTATCAAAATTATGTTTTTCGTTTTAGATAAAAAGCATGTCTAAACTTTATTTTTTCAGTACAGTTTCTTTAATACCTACCCTTCTTGGCTGGAAGTCATATTTGACACAATGCTGGAACCCCTTTCCTTTAATTTTCATGGATGTAATCACCAGCGAGTTCCCCAGGAAGTTAGCAGAGTAGCCAACTCCTTTGTTTGTGTGGAAACTGAAAGTAGGAGATACTAATCAGAGGGCGTCTGATCTGGGTTTGCTCTGTTTGCCTGGGCATCAATCATGTCTTCATGAGATAAATGATTAATTGCATTTTGGTCCAGTAGTAACATATCCAACTGTGGATACAAAGGTTGTGGGTTAGATCCAATTGGAGGCAAGGGGTTTTCATGATCTTCCCAAGCACAAAGTACTGGTCCAACCCAGGAAACATCAAGAGGGATTAGTATAATTTATAAAAACTTGTTTCGCAATCAACATAAAATAAATAAGTTTTAACTCAACTAAAATTTGATGGTTAATAATGAAAGAATTAAGCCACCAAAGTGTCCAATTTATCATGCATTAATATATCTATCCTTTCCATTTCAAACTACGAGGTACTTGACTGAGAATATCTTACCAGTACAGATATGGCCTCTCTCGTTCCACTGTAACCCCGGTAACAGGGTCCAAGCGCAACCAACAGGAGAAAGTCCAGCCACTCTGGTAGGGCCAGGTCTTGATGGGTGGCAAGGGTAAACACTGGAAAAATACAAACAGTGTGTTTGTTTTAAAATGATCCACAACAGTAAAGTTTGCCAGTTCTCAAATGATGAACAACAATCAGAGAAAGATTAGCAGATCTATATGTTAAATAACATCAGTAGGCACTCAACAGTGAAATATCAAGTTGTGCAACATTTGGAAAAAAACACAAGTAGCTTAGTTTATTTTTACATTTTACAAGAGGTATGTGGGAAGGGCTATGTGAGGTATAGCACATTATGCCTGGTAAATAAGAGCATTCTTAAAGCTCAGATTAAATCTTGGAAGCAAAAGACATGGTTTCTGATTTTTTTTGTCATTATTCATGACAAGTATTGCAGGTAAAACAAAATCTCAAATCAGCCCAACCCTATACTGTCTTAGTATCTAACTGATCTATACATGAACAAGGTCGAATTCCACCAACAAATCTTAGCACTAAGTAATACTTAATACTTAAATGCAAATTTCATCATTCTTGTTTCTCTAATAATAAAAATTCCTAAATATTTCATTTCTTAACAAATATTGTTAGATATCAACATTACAATTCATGTCAGCTTAGACATGTACATGAACATTTCGTAAAATAGGAATGGAAGAATGTGTTTCTACCCAGTTTAAGAATTTAAGTATTACTTAGTGCTAAGTATTGTTGGTAGAAATTCGAGCCAGAACTGACAGCCTGACTGATTGGCTGGCTGATACTTACAGATCCTTTCTTCCCTGGGAAGCTGAAGAACTCATCAGGGCCCTGTCTCTGGGGCATCTGCTTGAGTACCGAGATCAGTTTGACGGCATGGCGGGGCTGAAATGGACAGCACTGGCATTACTATCTTATGTCTCTTTAAGCTCCAGTGTTTATTGAACATTAACGAAAACTTAATTGAATTGAAAATTTAATTGAATTATTTCATTATTTCACATCAATTAGCAAACAAGTTCTTACAACTCATTCTAATCCCTCTTGGGTGTTCCTGGTTGGACCAGTACTTTGAGCCTGGATGTCATGGAAAATCTTGCCACCGTTTGGATTTAAACCCACAACCTTAAATCTGCAGTTAGTTACATTACCAACGGACAATGGTTCCTTTGAGGTTAATAATAAATAATTTGAGGTTTAGAGTAAACTAGGCTAAGTGCATATATAAACACTTAGCCTAGTTTTGCTGAAACCCCTTGGTATGTAATATGTGTTATTTTAAGTGTGCCTAGGTTCTGTAGCAGTATTTACTGACTTCAGATCTGTAGGTTTTGAACTCACTGCCCGCTGGAGCCAAAAATATTTTAAGACATTCTCAGGTGCAAAATCCTGGTACCATCACTGAGAGGGATTAAATATATTTAAAAAAGACTGTTCTCTGGAACACATGTGTCACCTGCATGATGGAAAAAGTGTGACAGACAGACAGATAGACAGACACAGAAAAGTGATCCATATGTGTTACCTCTGCTTACAACAGTTGACACAAAAGTTCTTTGAGGATGATCAGTGGAAGTCATTATACAATACGACTAGACAACTTTCCTGAGAATAGCCTTGGCAAATGTCTAGTCTGACATCACAAGGAATAACTTTTACCCGCACCAAAAAACTTACAAACAGTATGCATAGAAATATATAGAGATAAATAAAGTGACATACAAGTAAATTAAATCAGTCATTTTTGAGATGGCATAATGAGTGACAAATAAATGACTTCTGTTCTTGTCTTGGTGTTTACCAACAGTATGCCAGTCAAACGATGTCCAGCTAACAGATGGAGGAAGACTCCAAATTTACAAGGGCAGCCAGGTAGAACCAATAACTACCAGAAGCCAGTTTCAATGCTTCCTCACCCAAACCCACGGCCATCAGAAGCCAAGTGGCAGAAAGTCTTGGACTATAACCACTCAGCCAAAGAAGCCCCTAAAACTAATGCATATTAACCCTTTCCCTCATAGAGGACACCATGAAAAGACCTATGCGAACAGCATAAAACCAGATCAGCCTGCGAGTAACTCGCAGGCTGATCAGGTTTTATGCTGTTCGCTGCTCCTCAGTGGTCTGGAAATGAGGATTTTGTAATTAAATTTGGTAAGGTTTAACTGTGGTTTTCTGCAGATCAGGCTTTATGTGGTACCTATTGAGTGCGTCAAAATGAGTCTATATGAGGGAAAGGGTTAAAGCCTGGCATCTGTAAAATGGTACAACTGAGGAACATCAGAATGACGAGGTGTGTGGAATGACAGGTGGAGAGGCTGGATGAATGATGTTATGTATATCCTACTCACCCAGTGGCCCTCCCTGGCCTTTAGGAAGTGAAACAGAAGCTTAAGCTCCCTGACTGTGATACTGTAAGCTGCCAGAGTCCCCAGCATGTCCACGAGCAAGTCTGTAACAAGACACACACGCAAATGTCAAATAACTTGCTTCCGACATAAAATTAGAACTATCGATAAAGATGATTAATATCCCAGCATCCCATTTTGTCTTCATGTGAGTGTAGGACAAGATGTGACTTGACGGAACCGGACATCACGAGCATGATTCCTTTATACACCCACACACTTCTGTGAAGCCAGGGTTTAATAACAGGTCATATTAATTTTACTAGCAATCAGCAAACAATGCATTTGGCCATTTACAATACATATTCTATGAACAGAAATAACATATTTTTTTCAATATGTCTCTTACTTATAAATAATGTGTTAATGGAAAACAAATATGATTAAACTTGATGTCAGAAATTATATATGAGACTCAGCACAGCCTAATTTCATAAAGCCATCACATTTTAAACTTATTTTTTTTATATTCACTGAGAAAAAATTCTTTACAATATATAATAATCCCCCTTGATGGTTCCAGGGCTGTACAAGTACTTTGCAATGTAATTACTGTTCCTGACAATAACTGAATTGTAACCCTCCACCTCATCAATATTCATGTACAAACTTATGACTTGATGAATTTTTATTTACTACATAAGTAATGGATTTTTATTTAATGCTTTTAGGTGGATTATAGATAAATATCAGTTGTTAATATCCTGATAATTTTACTGTTTTGAACAGTGAAATTATCAGGAAAACAGTGAAATTATCAGGAAAATAGTGAAATTATAAGGAAAACAGTGAAATTATCAGGAAAACAGTGAAATTATCAGGAACTTGAACCTACCCTACATTATAAACTGATTCATAAAAAATGTCACGCACACAACGTAATCCCGCCAATTTTGATATCTTTTGTGAATAAAAACAGCTAATTTCTGGCTTTTAAAGCATTAAAGAAAAATGAAATTGTTTGTTTTGGTGAAAAATAAATATATAATTTCATTCATGAATATTTTCACTTGTGGCTTAGCCACTCATGAAAGTATCACTTTTTCTACTCACTCAGTGAAATTATTAATCGATCTTACACCAAAACAAACAATTATCCTCTATTTCTTTGCTGAGAGACTGTAGAATTTAAGCTACAATATTGTATAAGCAAACATTATCCTCTACTTCTTTGCTGAGAAGACTGTAGAATTTAAGCTACAATATTGTATAAATGAAAAATTATGCTCTATCTCTTTGCTGAGAAGACTAGAATTTAAGCTACAATATTGTATAAGCATACATTATCATTTACTTCTCTGCTAAGAAGACTGTGTAGAATTTAAGCTACAATATTGTATAGCAAAATCAGGAGGACCTGACCAGACAGCTCCTAAAGGAAAGCAGATCTAGGTCAGACAGCTGAAAACCATCAAAGGTATAAAACCTATGGCAAACAAAAACTCAAGACAAGTAATTAGACAATACCAAGTAGTTAGCCAATACCCTGTGGACAGTATTCAGTACAGTATTGAAAAAAGATGTATGTACTATCAGATTTCAGGTGGAAGTGAATTTTACCATCCAGGTGCTTCATCTCAAACAAGGAAATAAACCACATGATTGAAACTATACAGCTGAGCAAGGAAGTAATCTAATTGTTTAGATTAGAAAACAACCATCAGGCCCAAGGACACTGCTCCTATCACCACACATACTGTGTTGCTTTGAGAAAGTCACTTCTTGTGTATCTATATAAATTTAGTTTAATGTGTATCTTTGTGTGAAGATAACACTTCATATTGCAACTTTTTTTTTCAGCCAGCCCGTAAATGCTGATTAAAAGCATAAATACTCAATCAAATACTTCATAAAACATTAATGATGGCATTCAATGCAACCTTTAGGTTATGAAATTACACACATAAAACCTATCTGTAGGATATATTACCAGTGTGGGTGTACACAAACAACAGCAGGTCTACTTAAATAGCTTTTAGCTCTTTTCTATGAACACCTTTAATGGCAAATTAACTACAACCTTCAGCCACAAATAGAAGTGTGATGAGGTTAAGCTGTATGAAATGGTCACGAGAGTTTTAACCCTTAACCTGTTGAATTTCTAAAATGGACTCAGCCAGCACCTTTTTTGGAACTGTCCATTATCAACTTTAGGGATAACAAGATGAAAACTTGTAGTTTGTCAGCCAACAGTAAAGAGCCAGGCCAGCCTGCACAAATGTGCAGGCTGGCCTGGCTCTTTACTGGTGGCAAAGGTTAGCACTTACGGTTCCAGCAGGGTAAGGTTTAAGTACATGAGCTGTATCTTTTACACTTGAATCCCTTACCTCGTGAATATTCATATAAAATTTATGACATGATGAATATAAAGATACTGAACTTTAAATGTTACTATTCAGGAAACAATTTCTGTAGTATTTCTATGCCATGCAGACAGTGTAGAATCTGAGTTACACACTATTAGACGAGCAAACAGAGAATAACCTGATCAGACAACTCCTGGAGGAGACTGTCTGATCTGGATCTGCTCTGTTTGCCAAGGCATGGCATCAAAACACGTCTATATGAGGTACAGGGTTAAAGCAGCTTGTTCACAGATGATCGGTATAAATGAAAAAAAAGTTTGTTTTTTCTTCTGTCCCTCATCCATCGCAAATGCCACTTTGGGGAAATCAGTTAAATATTGAATACAGTATCCTCAAGGCATGTGCTTGTGGTACCATGTGACACATTCCGCAACATGTCATCTTCATAAGTTCCAGGGTGCGAATTCATAAGTTCAGCCTGTGAATTCTGAGGGCATGCGGGAAGAGTGAATTAATTTTAGATATAGTTTCAATACTGTCTGTGATGCTATTGTCCCATTGCCTGTGATGGGAACACCACCCATTTTTTTACAATCACTGAAAGTTGCATTGGGTAACCATGTGTCTGTAGATGAGTACTGATAGACATAATACACACATACATTTAAATCAAATTCTTAATCAATGACTTCTGTGAAAGGCTGCTTTAATCATATAGGATATAACAAATAATGATGCTAAAACTATCTACATTTTGTATGATATACTCATGATTTTATCCTAACTAGTTAAAATACATCCCCAAGATTCAAACTTCTAAAGATCAAGTAACTACCAATTCTGAAAGAAATACTGACATGCATGAGTGTTAATAAAAAATTGCTAAAAAAATTGTTATTGAGATTCTTTTTTTTAAACTAGAACTATCACTAAATGTGATTAATACCCCCGCAATACTGCTTTAGAAATGATGAAGTTATTAGGATTAAGAAGAAGAGTATGAAAAAGACATTTTTACATTAGTTTTTTTTCCAGATTTTTGGCCGGGTTACACAGGTTGTGCTTGACCATTGTATGAAATTGTTTTGAATTCCAACCAGTAGTTTTAAAGTTAAGCTCCGGACAAGGAAAAGTAACAAAGGGCAATAACTCTGTAATTACAATAGAGTTATGGTTCTTGTGCACTGCACTTCCTCTTATTGTGGTTGACAATTGTATGAAATTGTTTTGAATTCCAACCAGTTCTTTTCAAGTTATGCTATGGACAAGGAAAAGTAACAAAGGGAAATAACTCTGTAATTACTCTAGATAGAGTTATGGTTCTTGTTCACTGCACTTCCTCATATTGTGGTTGATCATTGTATGAAATTGTTTTGAAATCTAACCAGTAGTTAACAAGTTATACTCTGGACAAGGAAAAATAACTAAGGGCAATAACTCTGAAATAAGTCAAGATGGAGTTATGGTTCTTGTGCACCGCACTTCCTCTCCATGTGCTTGATCATTGCATGAAGTTGTATTGAATTCCAATAATGCAACGGACCGCTGGACCGACCGACCGACCGACTGACCACCGGATGACTCCTATATACCCCCCCCAAACTTCGTTTCGGGGGTATAACTATGCATGGGTTTCCAATTTTTGGTAATTTTGCACATTTAGTCACCAAAATTGGGAAACCATTCAAGAGTATGAAATGAAAATAGTAATCAGCTTCATTTTTATATTAAGCTTCTTGGAGAAACCATTTGAACTGAAATATATTTTGGTACATCACATTGATGAAAGTACATGTCATTTAAAAATTTTGCTGCAAGTTCTGTTTTAACAAACATTTTCTGACTTTCAATGGGGGAAATTGGAATGTATTTCAAGAGAAGAAAAAAATCTGTTTTAAAAGTTATGTTAAAAATTCAGAAAATTGGTTTCATGCAATCATTATAAATACTTTTGTTTGCTGTACTGCAACCCAGAATTTTGAAGGTGGGTTGGTAAGAAGGTAGTGTTTTTTGTTGTTGTTTTTAACTCTGACAGTGGAAAAGCTGAACAAACTATTTTTATTTGCTTCATCAAAGTTTTACATGCTTGAATGAAAACTTAAAAGAATATCCAATTGAGGTGGCATGAAAACAGCAGAAGGAACAAATGGAATGAAATTAACCAAGAGAGTAAAATCCCAGTACTGTACTGAAATAAATGTCAGTCTGGGCCTTAAAAAAGTTTTCAGTCGGTACCAATTCTGTCGAGTCAGTCGGAGCACGGCAATTATACAATCTGATTCCGCATCTGGCATT
Organism: Solen grandis; assembly: GCA_021229015.1. Lineage (NCBI taxonomy): Eukaryota > Metazoa > Mollusca > Bivalvia > Adapedonta > Solenidae > Solen > Solen grandis. The sequence goes on from CM037778.1 coordinate 23,144,984, forward strand.
TTCTGAGTTAATATGTAATTTCAGATGTCAATTAAATACTTTTAATAATGATGGCTTCAGCACATGGTTAATTTTGCTTACTAAGCTCCACTTCATACAACAATATCAACTTTAAACGACCAAATTTTGTACATTCAATATACTTTTTTTTTGGCGTAGCTGTCTAGCCTCACTGTTGACTTTTTTTTTTTATAGATGATGACCCAAGTTAAGATCAAATGAATATTTGAACGAATCTGATTGGTATAAATTTCTTACACTTGGGGAAAATAGTTTCTTTGTTGAGCTGACAACTTGATGAACTATATACTTTGTATTCATGAAATATTAATAAAGTATTTAGACTAAATTACAGTTTCATTGATAGGTATAATTATATAAGTAGTTGTTTTATTACTAGTACTCTTAACCACTCAGTCAGTCACAACACATACTCTAACCACTCGACCAGTCATGACAACACATACTCTAACCACTCGACCAGTCACAACAACACTACTCTTAACCACTCGGCCAGTCACAACAACACTACTCTTAACCACTCGACCAGTCACAATAACACATTCTCTAAATACTCAGCCAGTCATGACAACACATACACTAACCACTCGGCCAGTCATGACAACATGAACTCTTACCACTTGGCCAGTCATGACAACACATACTCTAACCACTCGGCCAGTCATGACAACACATACTCTAACCACTCGGCCAGTCATGACAACACATACACTAACCACTCGGCCAGTCATGACAACATGAACTCTTACCACTCGGCCAGTATGACAAGAAGTACCTACAAATTGCTACAATGCTCATTCTGGATTTGATGTAAAAGAAGCCATGAAATCATAACTTAATTATATCTGAGGTTATAAGGTTTGCTGTATTTGACTCTTGTTACAAAAAAGGTGACTAACTCTGCTGGTAAAATTAAGAATGTCACATTGAAAATGTTCACAAAATTATATGCACCAATTATTCCCCCAAAAATTTGAAACGAATTTGAACTTTATTGAATATTTCAATTTCAATCAGATAACAAGTCTGTGACTCAAGCTATAACATGATAAAGATAAAATTGCCATATTGATATTTCCATAAATAGCGACTCGCTGATCAGCATCATTGAAACAATGATGATAACCCGACACTCAGCAGGAAATGAGTGACGTGAACTGTTCAACATCTCTTTATACTGTTGACATAATACTTCTTTCTTTCAGATGCATTTCTATCTGATTCTATTTATCATCTGATTCTGCTTTTGGCATTTTCTGTTTTTCTACGTAATTTCAGAATGAGTTGTATACATGTCAATGTAAATATTTTAGATTTGATGTGTACCATAATTATGTTAGACTGATTTTATGCCATCCACTTAAATTACCACTTTATAATATAAATATGTTTGCTTATTGGCTTTAACATCCCACCAATAGTATTTCTGTCATTTGGAGATGATGTCTACTTGAGACAGACATCATGCTGCCACACTGCAAAATCACGCCGTAGACATGTGGCATGATAACACATCCAGTCACATTATCCTGACACCGAGCAAACTGTGAGCAAGGGAGCTATACCAGTTCAAATTTTTACAAATTTGGTATTTTGTGATCTGGGAATCGAACCCATAACCTCATGATTCCAGGGCAGAGGCTCTAACCACTAAACTTCTTACCAAAAGACTTTCATTTATGCAAATTCAAAGAATTTTATTCTTTTAAGCTTTTCTTTACAAAAGTGATGTGTTTGTATAATGCAGTGGAAAAGAGCACTATTATTTATGTTTTACTGAATTAATAAGGAATTTGTAGACACAGTGTATGACAATATACTTACAACAAAGATCAATTTGTCTGTACGGAGTTAAGTAAAATGGGCCCAAGGCCCTGCTGAGTTCAGGTCCTTAATCTATGGGAGTTCATTTTCATACTACATTCATATGGCTGATAAGTTTTCTTTCATGTTTCTAACTCTAAATTTGTTTGCAGAATATTGTATCAAAAAAAAAAAAATAGTTGAAATTATTTCATTATGGTAGCATAGTAATTTACTATGAGTTCATTTGATTAGTTCAGACAGTTGTGATGTCATAGCATGTGAGAGGGAGACAGACAAAAATTTCTACACCTATAAAACCAGAGAAAAATCATGTCCGACTCACACATGTTTGCAGACACCATAACTATCAAGTAAATGTTCTAAACTATCAACTAGAAAAAGACGTAATTCTCCTCACCCTCTGTCCAAAAGAACTGCTTTACACACATTTAGTTAACCCCTTCAATGCTTTGGGCATTTGTGACTGCCTTGTGACCAGTGCAGACCAAGATCAGCCTGCACATCCATGCAGTCTGATCATGTTCTGAACT
>CM037778.1:23147461-23166076 GCA_021229015.1 Solen grandis
TAAAGTTTCATTGAATTCAAGCCATTAGTTCCTGAGAAATAGCCCGGACAAGAATCATGCAACATGAACTATAGGCCAAAAAGTCAAGGGGCCATAACTATGTGAAAAATTGAGGAACCAGGTCACGCCGACGATATGCGTATCTACTCTTGGTGATAAAGCTTCCCATAAAGTTTTGTTGAATTCAAGCCATTAGTTCCTGAGAAATAGCCCGGACAAGAATCATGCAATATGTACTATAGGCCAAAAAGTCAATGGGCCTTAACTCTTTGAAAAATTTAGGAATCGGGTCATGCTGAGGATATGCGCATCTCCTCTTGGTAATAAAGCTTCCCATAAAGTTTCGTTGAATTCAAGCCATTAGTTCCTGAGAAATAGCCCGGACAAGAATCATGCAATATGTACTATAGGCCGAAAAGTCAATGGGCTATAACTCTTTGAAAAATTTAGGAATCGGGTCATGCTGAGGATATGCGCATCTCCTCTTGGTAATAAAGCTTCCCATAAAGTTTTGTTGAATTCAAGCCATTAGTTCCTGAGAAATAGCCCGGACAAGAATCATGCAATATGTACTATAGGCCAAAAAGTCAAGGGGCCTTAACTCTTTGAAAAATTTAGGAATCGGGTCATGCTGACGATATGCGCATCTCCTCTTGGTAATAAAGCTTCCCATAAAGTTTCGTTGAATTCAAGCCGTTAGTTCCTGAGAAATAGCCCGGACAAGAATCATGCAATATGTACTATAGGCCGAAAAGTCAATGGGCCATAACTCTTTGAAAAATTTAGGAATCGGGTCATGCTGACGATATGCGCATCTCCTCTTGGTAATAAAGCTTCCCATAAAGTTTCGTTGAATTCAAGCCGTTAGTTCCTGAGAAATAGTCCGGACAAGGAAAGTGTGACGGACGAACGGACGGACGGACGGACGAAGCGGCGAAAAATGATATACCTTGATTGTCTGATACCCCTTAATATTTTTATGATGTCTAAAATCAATCCCATGCCTAGTTACTGAGACATAAGCACAATAACACTGTGCATGCAAAACTTTAACCAAAAATCCAAGTTAGAAAAGGGCCATAATTTGTACAAAATTCAGTCCAAAAGTTATCCTCCTTAGTTTTCTGATGCCCCTGAAGACACTCCTTAACTTTCTAGTCAATTTTCCACAAGCAATTTATGAGATATAAGCTGAATAGTAGCTTGAATGCTAAAATTTAACCAAATTTCTAAGTTAAAAGACCCCAAATATTAAAGATTTTCAAATCAATCCCATGCCTGGACTCTAAGATATAAGCATGAAAGTACCTTGCATGCAAAACTTTAACCAAAATTTCTAAGTTAAAAAGGGGCAATAATTTGTAACATATTCCATCAAGAGTTATCTACCATGAAAGTATGATACCCCTAAACATATTAAAGATGTTTAAAATCAATCCCATGCCTGGATACTGAGATATTAGCATGAAAGTACCTTGATGCAAAACTTTAACCAAAATTTTAAGTTAAAAAGGGGCATAATTTGTAACAATTCATCAAGAGTTATCTACCATGAAAGTATGATACCCTAAACATAATAAAGATGTTTCAAATCAATCCCATGCCTGGATACTGAGATATTAGCATGAAAGTACCTTGCATGCAAAACTTTAACCAAAATTTCTAAGTTAAAAAGGGGCAATAATTTGTAACATATTCCATCAAGAGTTAGCTACAATGAAAGTATGATACCCCTTAACATATTTAAGATGTTTAAAATCAATCCAATGCCTGGATACTGAGATATAAGCATGAGAGTATCTTGCATGCAAAACTTTAACCAAAATTTCTAAGTTAAAAAGGGGCCATAATTTGTAATAATTTCCACCAAGAGTTATCTACTTTGGTTGTCTGATGCCCCTAAACATATTCATAAACTTTCAAGTCAATACCATGAATGGTTATTGAGATACAAACTAGATAGTAGCTTGCACGCAAAACTTTAACCGAATTTTCTATTGCATGCAAAACTTTAACCAAAATTAAAGTTAAAAAGGGGCCATAATTCTTTATAAATTCAGTCAAGAGTTATCTACCTTGGTTGTCTGATGCCCCTGAACATATTTATAAACTTTCAAGTCAATACCATAAACGGTTATTGAGATATAAGGTTCATAGTAACTTGCACGCAAAACTTTAACCAAAAGCTGCAACGCCAACGCCGACACCAGGGCGACTACAATAGCTCTCATATTCTTTGAATAGTCGAGCTAAAAAGCATGCAATTAAACAAAATGCAGTATATCTGAAAATATTATGAGTAGAGTAACAGTTTTCTGTGCACTGCTCTTCTCCCCCATGTGATCTATCCATCCATGAAGTTTCAAGATTATATGTCTTATAGTGCTAAAAAAATGCTCTTGGCAAAAAATAAATATAAAATTTAACAAAGGTCAATAACTAAAAAAATATGATGTGCAGAGCTCAAAAATAAACTCCAAGCATTTCTGTATTTAGCACAATAATAAGACTAGATAGCAGACACTAACAAAGCCACTACCCTTATCCATACGATAAATTCAAAGTAATAAGCCATCTAGCGATATGGCATTAGCAATACCATTAACATGTCACTAACATTTTTAACACAAGCAACAACTGCCTCTGACCGTCCACTGACAATGAACAAACTGCAGTATATCACCTAAAAAAACAAAACAAACTTTATCATCATCATCAAAGCAAAAGGCATCCATTTTGAACTGTAGATGCCTTAAAGATAGCACTGACATAATAAGCAAGACTCACGTAAAGCCCCAGCTGTCGTAAGCACATGCAAACACAACATTCCCCTGGTCCGGGGAGAAGTAAATGTTCTTGTGTTCCAGCTCATCCGCACTCTCTGTCCAGTCGTGGTTCTGAAACACGAGGAACATTTCACAATTGTATTTTAATCCTTTACCCACACATAGACTCAATTTGATGCATTTGCTAACACAAGAGTTTTCATTGATAACTTATTGCCAATTGTTATTGGTTGAAATCACATAAAAAATATTTTTAAGCAATACTTGAAATTTTGAATGCCCAAAATCCACTTTGACCCCAGGCCAAATCTGTTGTTTTTCAAAATTACCACTGTTTTAAACTTATAAATGAAACCACTGTAAGAGAGGAGACACAGCTGAGTAAGTAGCATCAAGATCTCCTCTGTTTGCTCATACAACATTGTAGCTCAAATGCTAGTATACATTCAGCGCAGCAAAGAAAAATCCATTGCTTCACATATGTTTAAAGTTTGGTAACTTCATATTCATCAAGCCGTAAATTTGTCTATGAATATTTATGAGGTTAGACGTTCACCCTATAACTCGGGTACTATATTTACACCATGATGGATGACAGAAAACCTGATCAGATCTTAAGCAATTTTCACACTGTATAAGTTTTACTCCGAACTCCTCATGTTGAGAATACAGATGAGATAGTCGCATATGGTATGATAATTTCCAGAAACATCTTTGATCCATTGTAATTAGGCTTGAAAATGAGTAGTTGTAATCAGTAGTTATATTTTCAGCACATTCAGTACCTTGATATCATACCTTGATTGTTCTAAGGGAAATACCTTGTTTGCCTTGAGGTAATTATTATTTACTTGTCTTCCTTATTATTCCTTATATTTCTTATTATTACCTTTTTACAACCTAAATGGTGTAATTTACTTACTGTTGTTTGGGGGAACAGTACCTGTACATTCAAAAGGGGGAATTTTCACGTCGTTTTCCCTTGTAGGGGGAATTTTAGGAAATTTTTACTGCACATAGTTAAATAAAATGATTACATCCCTTGAAACAGAGCGGTGCCTGATTAATTTGCTCTGGTGCAAGGACTACATACTCATATTCTAAATAAATAATCTGATATAATAATTAAATTTATGTCTTTAAAATCATCCACCTAAATTTATGTCCTAAAAAATCATCCACAATACAATCTCTACATAAACTTCAATCCTCTTGTAGGAGTCATGACATCATTATGATTTGTAAATCAGAACAAAATTCAAACTTAGTAGCCACATATTATCATTCATAAAATAAAATATTTACAAGTACTATAGTCTATACAAGTCCACTTTCATCGTCTGAACTTTCCACCAATAAGTTGTGATTCCTTTTGCTTGAATCAGCGACATACTAGTTGTTCTACTTTTAGTTTAGAGGACATCAACCTTTTCAACTCTAGAAATTTCACTTGTGACGTGTTTATCTGTAGCAGAAACGGTGGCATTTTTCAGTACTTTTTATTAAAGATGTTGATCTTTTTGCACGAATATGTAATGTTTTTCGTATTTTTACTGTTATGCGTCATCCTAGCACACTTATTATAAACTGAATGAATCCAACTATCTGGTGGTTCTCAATATACAATGAGTTCGACTATCAATAACATGAAAAAACAACAAAAAAACACATAAAAAAAGAAACAGTAACCAGTCGAAGCATCCTAGTTACCATTCTCAACATCTCTGTCATATTTTACTAGAATAACCACTGTGACATTCTAATAGGTCTATTATCGCATATTTAAAGCAAACTTTAATTGTATATTAGTCCCTGACAATAATAGATAGACTAACTACAGTTTTAAAACTTTTATCTGCATTCCGTATTATAATTATGAATGCAAGCTCATGTGTTTTACATTGTAGAGGAAAATACTTTTTTGCTGGGGGAATGGTGCCGAATATAGGCACAAAAAAATGGAGATCAAGAGCACTGATACATAGAAATAAGTGGCATAGCTTCAAATGTTCAACATTCAAATATTTAAACTACAAACATTCTGCTGCTATGGCTACCTGTGCCTGTGTCCCGTCTGCATCAGCGTCTGTTTCCATGGACATGATATCTGCTGTAAAGAGCTCACTTGTAACGACATTCACCTGTAAGACATTCATTTAAACCTTTAAACAAGACCTGATGGTATTATGGACATTTTTTCCCCTCAATCAGAAGTAGGTCAAAGTATCCAAATATTGAAGCAATCCAATGAAGCACATAGAAGTTTTAGCAGATTAGCAAAAAGGTCAACATGACCAGACCTTAGACCTCACCCAGACATCATCAATTTAAAGGACGGAATTTTTCATTGAAACACCTCCAAAAATTACTGCTTCATATCTATTTCAGCATTTATTACAAACATGACTGCAGAGAGGGAGAATTAAAAAATGGGACCAGGTAGAGTTACAGTTCTTGGACATTTCACTTTTCCTAGTCGTAATCTGTTAACATTTTTAGTTTAAAAACAATACCTTGTATAATATTTGAATTATGTTCCAGACAAGAAAAAACAGAATTAAACAAAGGAAGATAATTCAAAAATGGAACCAGGGCAATAACTCTGTCGTCCCTTAGACAACTCAAGTGAAATTTATGACATGCACCTCTCCATCTGATTATCAATTCACACACAAAATTTGAACTGAATCGGTTAAGAAATGTAGAAGAATTTCACGTCACAAGATATTTAGATAAAATCAGGGGCAATAACTCTGTAATCCTTGAAATAACTCAAGTGGAATTTATGTCACACACCTCTCCACCTGATTATGAATTCACACACAAAATTTGAACAGAATCGGTTAAGAAATGTTGAAGAAGTTTTGCGTCACAAGATATTTAGTAAAAGTCAGGGGCAATAACCCTGTAAACCTTGAGATAACTCAAGTCAAATTTATGTCATGCACCTCTCCACCTGATTATCAATGCACACACAAAATTTGAACTAATCAATTAAGCAATGTAGAAGTAGTTTGCGTTTTTGGGATGGACAGACTGACAAACCAATAGACCGACAGACTGATTCCTATATACTCCCTCTAAAACTTTGTTTGCGGGATATAAATATGGAAACTAAATACGGAAATTATAAACTCAACCCTCGAGAACATTTTTTTAAGGGATCTATTTTGCATAGCATTATTTGGAGATGACAAAGAGGTGATCATATGAGCGAAATAAGAGTTAATTCTGACCACTGGGTCAAGAGAAGATTTTTTCCATCAATAATATCCTGAGTTCTGCATGGATCGAGTTTTTATTTTAATGCAACATGTTGGATGTGGCTGGTTACCTGCTCGAGTATCTGCTGCAGATGTATGAATGCCTCCAGTGGTTCCATCTTCAGTTCGAGAACCAGCCTGTCAATCTTGTTCAGAACAAGGACAGGTTTGATGTTTTCCAACCAGGCTTGGCGTAAAACCGCATGAGTCTGAAAAGAAAAATCAACTTACAAGTTTTTTTCGCTGATAATGTGTTCATTTTTTTTTTTAATTGTTATTTAGTGCTGTCTACACATTTAGTTCAATTTCTGGAACAACAATAATAAGACTGAAAATGGGAAACAGCAAAATTGCAATCCACAAGAAATACTGAAGTACAAAAATCACACAAAAATATACTAATTAATAAAGTGTTATGTATTTGGGAACAATTTATTTGTTGGGGAAAAAAAACAAGATATGTCAGGATGTGACGAATGCACCTAAAGGGCATATTCATGATTTTGTGAAAATTTTCCTGACATTTCTTTTGACTTTTCCCTGACATTTTTAACAGTGAAGTCATTATGCATGAACGAAATACATAATAGCTAGAATCATATGCATAATTAAACCATTAGTCCCCTACTGATTGTCCATATTTTGATTATTTCCATTACGATAGCAACCAGAATTTTTATCCAAGAATAATATCAAAGTGAGGTGCATTAATTAATCTCCATATTGCCTTCATATACTAAGTTTCACTGAGCTAGCTTATAATATGGATTTTAATATAATATGGATTTTAAGTTATCACAGCATCCCAATTTCTGGACAGGTGGACAGAGACAATCAGGGCTTATGACACTTGACTTCTTAGTGTGACCATGACTTTTCAGCTAGGAACCACGGTATTGTACATAACACAATGTATCATTACGGTGCACATTTATGAAAATAAATTTCAAAATCTTTTGAGGAGTGACAAAGATATGGAGCAGACACAAAAAACAAACCCCTTGAACTCTTAGTGTGACCCTGACCTTGGAGCTATAGACTTGGGATTGCACGACATATTGCTTCATGATTGTGAACATTTTTGACTATAATTCAAAAAGCCATCAAGGAATGCCAGAGTTACAGAGCAGACACAAAAAGTAGACCCCATTTTTTACTTTTAAACTCTTTGTGTGACCTTGACCTTGGAGCTACACACCTGGATAATGTGTGCAACACACTGCCTTATGATGGTGAACATTTCTGCCAAGTTATTTCAAAATCCATCAAGAAATGTCAGAGTTATGGAACGGAAATGAAATCTGGACGGACGGACGGTCAGATGGACGGACAGTTCAATTACTATATGCCTACCTTAGGGGGCATAATAAAAGAAATTGTGATGATTCCATCAGAATGTGGAAAATGAGACAACTGATTACTGACAGTAAATCTTTGACTTATTTCTATGGTTACCTGAGGACACACCCCCTCCACCACATCCACAATGACGATGGCCCCATCACACAGTCGGACAGCTGTTGACACCTCGCTAGAGAAGTCCACATGGCCTGGGGAGTCGATCAGATTCACCAAAAACTCCTCCTGGTTCTCTACAACATAAGTATCCTAATCAACCTTCACCCTTAAAATCATGAATATTCATGTACACATTTATAAGTAACCTAATGAATATTGATTAACTGAGCTTTAAGTTTAAATGGTTTATTGAAACAAGAAATTTTGATTTTTCTTTAATGTGCAGAAAGAATAGAATCTTGCTTGAGCAAACAGAACAGACCCTGATCAGACAGCCCCTTTCAGGCATCTGCTCTGTTTTCTGTTTGCCAGGGCATAAACAAGAAAGTCAGTAGAACTGACAGATGCTCCCCGAAGAACGTCATTGTTACAAATAAGACCTTGGTCAATGGGTGGGAGGATGTAGGAACTGGGTCAAGCCGAAGATATGCGCATCTCCTCTTTGTAATAAAGCTTCACATAAAGTTTTGTTGAAATCAAGCTATTAGTTCCTGAGAAACAGCCCGGACAAGAATCATACTAGATATACCGTTTGCATAAAAGTCAAAGGGCCATAACTCTGTGAAAAATTGAGGGACAAAGTTACCCCCATGATATGCAAATCTTCTCTTGGTAATAAAGCTTTCCATAAAGTTTCGTTGAATTCAAGCCATTATTTTCTGAGAAATAGCCAAGACAAGATTCATGCAATATGTACTATAGGCCGAAAAATCAAGGGGCCATAACTCTGTGAAAAATTGAGGAACCAGGTCACGCGACGATATGCGAATCTACTCTTGGTAATAAAGCTTTCCATAAAGTTTCGTTGAATTAAGGCTTTTATTTCCTGAGAAATAGCCCGGTCAATAATCATGCAACATGAACTATAGGGCGAAAAGTCAAGGGGCCATAACTCTGTGAAAAATTGAGGAACCAGGTCACGCCGACGATATGCGTATCTCCTCTTGGTAATAGAGCTTCCCATAAAGTTTCGTTGAGTTCAAGCCATTAGTTCCTGAGAAATAGCCCGGACAGAATCATGCAATATGTACTATAGGCTGAAAAGTCAAGGGGCCATAACTCTTTGAAAAATTTAGGAACCGGGTCATGCTGGCGATATGCGCATCTCTTCTTGGTAATAGAGCTTCCCATAAAGTTTCATTGAATTCAAGCCATTAGTTCCTGAGAAATAGCCCGGACAAGAATCATGCAATATGTACTATAGGCCGAAAAGTCAATGGGCCATAACTCTTTGAAAAATTTAGGAACCGGGTCATGCTGAGGATATGCGCATCTCCTCTTGGTAATAAAGCTTCCCATAAAGTTTCGCTGAATTCAAGCCGTTAGTTCCTGAGAAATAGTTCGGACAAGGAAAGTGTGACGGACGGACGGATGGACGAAGCGGCGACTATATGCGTCACCTTTGGTGAGCATAAAAACATGTCTATATGAAGTAAAGGATTTATCACATGGGGCTATCAAGGAAAGTAACTAAGCAACACAAAAAATTTGCTTTTCGCTCCAGAAAAAATTTCAAGATAACTATTTGACATTATTCTTTACACAGAATAACTCAAATTGGAGGATTGGGGCATCTATGTGCCTTATGTGCCAAATAAAAACCTTTAATTCCTACTGTTTGCTACAAAAGAAAATGAGTTAAAAAAAACAATTTTTCTAATGGGTCCAATGGAAGAGCATTATTTTCCAACTCTTTCTAGGTATGTCTCTTTTTCAAAAGTCTGTCATTTTTTCCACTGTAATCTGTCCCAAGAGGGATAATCCTCTACGAAAATTGAATTAACCTCAATTGCTTTCAGCAAAAACAGATGTCTTCTACTTATATCAATGTGAAATAAAATAGCATCACACTCAGTGTGACCTTGAACTTGGATTTCATGACAAAATCATAAGCACTTCAAATTGTTTCCCTTAGGCTTACATTATTAAAAACCAAACATGTCAAAAGGTCAAGGATACGCAGGGGGCATAAAATATCATCACTCTAATCTCTGACCTATCAGTGTGACCTTAACCTTTTATCACATTCAAACAGAAATGTTTTTTCTTTACACATAATCCCATTGAGATTGTCATTTGAGCAGTTTGTTACAGAGACTTAGAGTGGACATAATTTTTGCTTGATTTCTTGTATTTTGTTGTATTGGGGTTTACCGTCGCTGCGATAGTATTTCAATCATAAAGCGACATCCAGCTAATTACAGGTGGAGGAAGACCCCGAGTACACAGAGGTAGCCGGGTAGAACCACCGACCTACCGCAAGCCAGCTGGAAGGCTTCCTCACATGAAAATTCCGAAGTCCCTACTGGGATTCGAACCCACAGCGGTGAGGGGTTGAAAGATTTGTAGTCCACGACTGTAACCGCTCGGCTCATTTGCTTGAATGACGATAGATACACAACTTGAACAAAGTCTTCCTGAAACCTTCGCTACTCACCATTTTGAAAATGTAAGGAGATTGCACTGGACTTCATTGTAATTCCTCGAGTCTGCTCATCCTCACGACTGTCCAGATAGCGAAGCTTTACAAAAGAACCATGTTCATTATTGCCATGTTACATTCAAAGCACATCTTGCTGACTCTACATTCAAAATATAGTTTATTCTTTTATTATTAACATCTGAAACAATTACACACTTATTTTATATAACTTTTCCATGTTCAGAGCTATTTTGCACAGGTAATTTCCTTGTTGTTCATTCAGTTATTTTTTGTTACCTGTGGCTTTTTTATTGGAAAAAAAAGCTTTTAGTCAAACTTGGGAAATTATACAAAAAAGTATTTCAGATTAATAAACAAATTACTTAATTACATGTATAGGTGATATATGTCCTAGAAAATTACAAATCAACATTTAAATTATGTTTTTAATATTATCACAGATTTGATTAAACTTCCATGTATTATTACTTATATATTCTATTAGGAAAATATGGTTGTTATTTCTAGGAAACACCTGTATAAGCTAGTAAAGTCACACAAAAAAAACCAGTCACTTATTAGCATAAGACTTACTTTGTCATAATAATCATTTCATTTTGTTTACAATGGATATTTTGACATATTTTGCATTTATTAGCTTCGATAAAAAATTCCAAGACACTTTTAAGGAAGTTGAATACTTCTCAGTGCACTTGCTTAACCCTTTACCTCATTAATATTCATGAACACATTCATGATGTGATGAATATTAATCTACTGAACTTAAAACAATATATGAAATAATGGATTATTCCTTACCACACAGACTGTAGAGTCTGAGCTACAATATTGTTTAAGTAAACAAAGGACACCCTGATCACACATCTCATAGAAGCTGTCTGATCTTGGTCAGTTCTGATTGTCAACGCATCAAAATTAGTCTATATGAAGTAAAGTAAAGTGCATACAAGGCGATTAAGTGTCAATCACAGAGTCATCATTTCAAATGTCAAATAATGTACCTTAATTATAATTTGACAGTAACACTAAGAACATACAACTGAATGCATCTTCTGTGTTAATGTTTTTTCATCTATGTACAAAGCATAAGGAAGGAGAGGATCAGGTTTCATGTAATTCAAATCTTAGTACTGGTTATTGTATATCACGGAATCTTAAGTTGCTCATTTACATGACAATATACACAAACAAAAGCTGTTTACTCATAAAAGAATATTATGGTCTTCTCAGGACATGTACAGTGTCTATTCTAGGATTTGCAATTTATGGGGGATTTTCCCCCCAACCATCCCCAAAATACTTTTATGGTATTGGGGATTACAAGAATTGTCCATAAAGTATTTGCATTCCATCTCAATCAAGTCATGGCTATTCTTTTAACCAAACTGTCTGGAAAACATACATTTTTGACTTTTGAGTTAACATTGAAATGTGTTACTTTCTATGATCAATTCTGCCTATTTTTCTCAGGATGGGAAACATGTAACTCTTCATTTTGCTTTGTCAATAGCGTCATTTAGCATACATATCAAATTATTGGTTTAACATACCTTTCCTGCCATTCTCTGCGATATAATGCCATTGCTGGCCACAAGAGCATCAGCAAGAGTTGTCTTTCCTGAAAATCAATATGCATAATACTAAATAGGCATTTTAGTAGAAAAAGAGCTTTTTTAGTCATTTTAATCATTCAAATCCAGTTTCTTGTTAAAACTCATGTTTTGATGTTACTGATATTGCAAGAAATTAAATTATGATACATGGAAAGCTGGGTAAAGGGTAAATATAACATGCAACAATCAGACTGTGGCATACACTTTATGAGTTTGTCCAGAAACAAGGACTTCATCAAAATAAACATGGAAATTAAGATTTTTTTTATTTTCATCGATCATCTGTGAATGAGCTGCTTTAACAATAATTATAATCTAGACTTACCATGGTCAACATGTGCCAGTATGCATATGTTCCTGACACTGGACGGTTTCTTCTGCAACTGGGTCAGTTTATCTAATGTTGCAGTCTTCATCTTGTGATCTAACGACAGAATAAACAAGTAATCTCATTTTAGTGACAGACAATATTCAACATGTTGAATGTGGATAGTTCACGAAGAAAGAAAGGAAGGAGTAATGAAATGAAGAGCATAAATTTGGAAATTGATTAATGAATCTCTAAATTTTTCAGAGCATCTGGACATTCTGTGATATGTTATTTAAATGGTTATTGTTATTCGGCAGCATTAAAACAGTCTAATATTAATTGTACTTACATGCATCTCAGAAACTTAATCAATGTGGTTTTGATATCTTTAACAGCAATAAAATATTGCGGCAAATATACACACGTTTTCACGGCGATTGTGAAATATAAGTTAACTTCGACCCGTTTTCATTCATTTGTAACATGCATACTCGGGAACCAATGAGAGATGTGCTTGGTTGTTACTTATGGTAGGAGAATGAAGTTCTATCAATTCTATAAACTCAACCGGTGTACAAGAGAGACAACTGTGGAAAGGTTCGTTTGATTTGTTTTCAAGTATTTATTCCCCTTAGACTTGACTATATTTTTAGTTGTGTGTGACGTTTCGTTTCATTTAAAACCAATAACCTCTCAATTTTGTATGAATTATCGAACGCTTGAACAAAATTCTACAACACATGTATGCTGAGATTCAGTTAAAGTGTTTAAAACTCAATTATGAGTAAAAATAAATATCTAAGGGACACAATAATTATGTGTGGTAAAAAGGCAGAGAATTAATTTCTCTATGATGTTGCGTAACTGTCACTTTACCATGCGGAGGAATATCATTTCTTTTGAAGCAAATTAAGGTGACTCGTATATGATGCATATAGAAAGCTTACGTTCCGATACAAATCTGTGTAACCATAGACATATTCACCATATGCTGCATATGTCTGTGGTGTAACTTACTAATAATCACATCAAGCTAACGACGTCAGATACCGCCAGGGATTATATTATACACTATATAATGGCCGATACCTGTATATCCGAAGTTTCTGAGGAGCGAGCCACTGATATAGAGACTGTGTCGTCGCTCGATTATATAAGATACTGAGAGTTCAAATCAAAGTAAATTTAATAAATGGGTGTCAAATAAAATTGACAAAAACAACAACACCATAAAACAAAAACCACAAAAAAAACCCTTAGCTTTGCGTTAGCAAGGTCATTACAAGAAATTAAAGTTAAACGCACAATTTGTTTCAACGGACTGTTAATAATTAGCACATCGCCACTGTTTCTCTCCATATTTCTAAAGCCTATAGTTAATAAGATTAATATCAAATATGCATATCTAAACCATGAGGAAACTAAAACAACAAACGTTCATATTTTTGATATAAGTTTGGTATCTGGCAAAAACTAAATTACCCTGCATATCTGCAGCTGGTCAAGTCCTCTTCTGTTCGTTCAGTTTTATGAATTATGTTTCTGTTTAATATCCTACTCCTTTTTCTTGTTCTTTATATCAACGTATTTCCTTTTGGACTGGTGGCTTGGTTGGTTTGTGTGGGCTGTACATCACTAGGATTTTAGTGGCCTGGGTCTGGGATGGTTCTCTTTTATTACTCCAAAGTCATAGGTATTACAAGTTATATAGTTTATAGAGCTGATGTCAGACTCAGGCAATTTAATTCGTTTGTTTTCTCTCTCTGTCACATTAATATGTTTCTTGGCGGAGTAGTATAGGGAATAGCATAAAAACCGGTAAGCGCACCCGTACTAACACACTTTGACCAAAAGGTGGGTAACCCCACAGGGTACACATACTATAGTATTGTAGGAGGTCCCGGGGAGAGTACAGCATCTACAACAAGACGAACTTCCATTTGGAGAAACACGGATACCTACCCCATACGAACTTCCAGTTGGAGAAACACGGATATATCCAAAGAGTAGATATTCCAGGTACAATTCTATCGCGAGATGCTTACGCCGAAATACGGTCCGGTAGGTTGTCTATACGGGAGGCCAAGGAGAAGTACCACATCTCCCAAAGAAGATACTATCGAATTTGTTGCAAGTCCGACAAAGTTGTAGAAACACCACCATCAAGAAGCCTACGACGAAATACGGTCCGGCAGACTGTCCGGACGGAAGGCAAAGGAGAAGTACAACATGTATACTATAGAATTCGAGAAAACGAGTACGAACAAGAAAATACTGCAAAGGAGGAAGGCATCCCAGAAGAAGAAATAGAAAACGAATGGATCCGTTTGTAGAAAAATTTCCACATCTTCTCCTTTCCGCTGCAAACAAAAACTAGAAAAGTTGGGGTACACGTTCTAAGAGCGGAACAAAATCCCTAGGCAGTTTCTTGAAATATACGCACTTTGCTTTTCTAGATACATACGAAAAGGCATGGTATCGGACTTTGTCCACATACACCAACCAAATGACTTTCGCCCATCTTCTGGACTTCGTCTGATGTGGGTAAACCATTCCTTTCTCAAAATATAAGATATCATTTCCCAGTTATTTCCATCTTGAACTTTAAGAAAGTGATATCAAAATCATTTAATCGTCACATTTGGTACTTTGATAAAGGAGATTTTGATAAATTAAGAGGACCTGCTCGAAATACTGACTGGAACTCATTCAAAGACCCTGCTATTAATAAGTATGCTTCAAGTCTAACTGAACATATCGAGGGGTGAGAGCGAAACTATGCTAAATGCATATAAATATATGAGCACTTAGCCTAGTTTCGCTTTCACCCCTCGATATTTATTCATGATGTATGTAAGGAATGTATACCATATAAGCAAATTAGAGAATTTAAAAATGAACATCCATGGATAACAAGTAAGATAAAAATAATGATAAGAAAACGTAAAAGAGCATTTCGAAAAGCCAAGAAAACAATGTCTGAACAGAGAAACTACTGAACAGAACTTTTTCTCCTGTTCTTACTTTGATAATGCCAGACAAGTATAATTTAATGAACTCATTTATTCAAAATATTGATCTTGATTTGCTACTGTTTGGCGACTGTAATCTCCCGTATGAAGAAAACATTAAAATAGTTAATGCGGTACATGCTTTCATTAAATCTTCCAAACGTTTTGACAGTGTAAGTAGAATTTAAGACTGAGATAGAGATGGAGAGAGAGAGTAACAACAATTAGAATCAGTTTCCTACATATGATATTTTATCATTTATCATATATATACAACTATCTCAGCCGTTTTATTGTTTACAATATGATACACATGGAGAAGAACACGATAAGATCCATCTTCCATTTTAATCCTTATTTGATTGTCATTATATTGTATGCTTAATATTCTGAATAAAATATGTTTTAACTAACCCTCTTCCACTTGAGACACACACAACAGTATTGCCTCCAGCGACTTGAGTATAGAAAGCCGTGCAGTTAAAAAAAAATATAAAGTAAAAGATGTGTTTGATGTGGTGTTTAATGATTAAGAAATTAAATATTGTAAAAAAATATACATATTAAATATAAAGAAATACATTACAGATGAAAGGTTTAAATGATGAATAGACCTATTCACGTGATAGGTAAATTCGCAACCATGTTAGGTTATTAGGTGTTTGAATAATTTATGGTTGCATGAGTAGATTGAAAAGGTTTACTTATTTTTTATACGACATTTACTCAGAGACTATTTGACTATTTAAGTTTACCGTCGCTTCGTCAGTATTTAAGTCATATAGCGACGTCTAGCTAATTATAGGTGGAGGAAGACCCCGAATGCACGGAGGCATCCGGGTAGAACCACCGACCTACCGCAAGCCAGCTGAAAGGCTTCCTCACATGAAAATCCGAATTACCCTGCCGGGATTCGAACCCACGCGGCGAGGGGTTGAGTGAGTGTTAAAGTCAGCGATTTAACCCTCTCAGCCACGGAGGTCCCACTCAGAATTAAATATATTATATAAAAAAAAATATGCATAATGTATCTTTCTATGAAAAAAAACAACAACATAACTCAGAGATAAATATATAACATAAAAAGATACATAATGCATTTTTTTTTTTTGGAGAAAAAACTCTTAAATTCAGAAAAACTGACATCATTTGGCAGTGAATCTCTTACTATAATTATTTGCAAAACATTAAAAAAGGTGTCTATCCTCAGCTAACTTACACAGTTTACATAAAGTCGATAAGTCAACATGATATATTCCAGGGACAAATGAATCTCTACTTATAATATGTATCATGTAAGGTCATTTATGTGAGCATGTGTATAAAAAGGTAGTTAAAAGTGATGACACGCACAGTTTGTGACTTAATTTTCAATTTACTTTACTCTAGATTTATACTCTAATTGTGCATTTCATTCGATAAAAAATACATACAACTTGATCTTCTATGACGGTTTGTACCTCGGTTTGTATATGCAAATTGTTATCATACCAAGTTAAATATTCCGAAGTGTACGTTATTACGGTATAAAATTCAACTTTAAAACTAACCACTATTTCAACCAAAACCAAAGCAAACCACATTAAATAACCCTAATCTTAACACTGCGTGGATCATTGTAATTTCTTTGCATGATAGTGGACTAGAATAGTTCTAAGCTATTTTGCTCCTAGGTTTCACGTAGTGCCTGGGAATTAAGCATTAACTGGAACAGTAAAGGAACAAGTCAAGTGGCATGTAATTTGCAAATCATTTGATAACATCAGTAACTTGTAAATGCACTTTTATTGGGGTGCATGGAAAGCGTAATGGAGTGCCTGGATAACGATTTGGTAACGCACTTCGCTTCTCACTATTGCGTCCCGGGTCCAACCGAGGTGAGAGAGAACGGTGGTCGCCCGTCTAGACATGTGGGATATCTCCGGGTGCTCCGGTTTTCTCCCACTGTAATGACCAAATACGCCGTCATCCGACCCATCGAGAATGATTCAATTCAAATGGCGATATTTTTACGATATTTACATTTTTAAAATTACATGAACATACAGACTGCTATTTTTCTTTCTTTTCCTTTTCATGAAATTACATCTAAGCAAATTGTGTATGTACATTTCCCTTTCATTTTCTACATTTTAACGACGCTTTTTCATAGCTACGAGTACATCTATGTTTTTCTTCTGATTTGGTGAAGTCGAGCTTTCGTCAGAAGCGCTGAATTACTATCATTACATAAATGAAAACTGTTCTAAACTTTTTGTCATGTAAGTGAAAGGGAAGCTCTTATTTCATTTTTCATTGACAATATGGCTTCATAATTTACCAGTGTTTGCCGTAATTGGTTTTTATCTACAGGTGATAAAATAACTATTTCCATACCCAACGTTATTTCTGATTTGTGTTAGCACGTTTCATCAAATAAATTGCAGACTTATTGTTAATTAAGACCTTACTACAGCTAAAAACTACGAAGTATTTTTATCCACAAAAAATCTTTTGAGGTTTATTTTTGTTCCTTTCCATGGGAAGGAGCATCTATATAGTCGTTCCTCGCTGCTTGCCGGATATAAGATTAGTACATGATAAGATGTTTGCCCGTGTGTTTCATAATTCTTACGATGAGACGGGATCCAGTTTGAAGTCACGTGAAATCAAAGTCCACCATATATCCGCCATTTTATAGGCTATTTTAGCTTTTTTGGTGACGTGCTGGTTTTTCTGTCAAGTCTACAGCGAATCAGTGGCGAATATTGGGTGTCAATCTAGCAGGTGCGCGTAGGTTTAAATTACGGCTTCGTGTTGTCCCGATTAAAAAAACATCCTAAATTGAACTTAGCCCTAACAAGAAATATCTATAAAAAGATTTTCGGCATAGCTAAATAATTGTAAACTGTAACATGTAAAACAGATCAAAACTATTATAAAGTTGAAATTAGCAAAAATGTTTATATATACCAGAGATATGAAATCTAGATAATGTAGCTTCGTGTAAGTACACATATTATGAGAGGTTTTGTGAAAATAACAGAAAAGCTTATCTACCAACTTCCATTAAATATTATGCACTGGCTGATTCTTTTTTAAAGTAAAGACAATTTATATGTAACCAAGCGAAACCGAAATATAAATCGTGTATATCCGATTATTGTTTTGAGATCCGCACAATGGTCTGCACAACTTCTTCGCAGTAGTTACCTCCCCTGAAGGCCGAGTCCACTTTTACAAAGTAGGAGAAATTGTGGTATAAAAATAGACATACGCCTGCTTCTTATTTAGTTGTTTTAAATCATATTGCCAAAGCAGCATTCGTAAATTGATATTACTGTGTTACCTTTCATGTTTAAACTGAAAAAGAAACCTGTTATATCAAGTAAAAAGATATATACAACCTGAAACACCCATTTTAAATTGGAATATCCTAAAAATCCTTAAAATAAATTATACAGGCCAATGACAGCATTGCATTTACTCTGGCTTCATTTGCATACCAACATTTGATCGGTTGAAGAGGTAGGTCAAAACCAATATTATACAGTTACCCCGAAAAAGTCATTGCATTTCTTGCTTCATTTCCTGTGCTACCATGATTAAAAAAAAACCCATCATAATCAGCATCGGATACCCACGGCCGCCTATTACATCGTGGGACTTATCCTTAATTGGATATTCACAGA
>CM037778.1:23166176-23216176 GCA_021229015.1 Solen grandis
ATTAAGAGTGACACTGGTGAAATTAATATCTCCCCCATAACTCAGCAGTAATGGAGCAATTTTGATGTTATTCTCGGAGACTGCTATCCATAATGGTGAATAGTCATCTCCGTCCTTGATATTTGGATCAGCTCCTGCTTTCAACAGATTTTCTACACAAATATCTTCACTTTTTGAAACAGCAATGTGAAGAATCGACTTTCCTTTTGGGTTTTTGTAATTGACATTAGCACCAGAATTGATAAGAAGTGTCACCATGTTAATGTCAACCTTCTTCCGACACAGAGCTGTCATCAGTGGGCTGCTAGAAGCCGAGTTTCCATTCACATCAGCTCCAGCATCGATAAGCTTCTTAGCCACTTTGGTGCTACCCCATTTGCCAGCCACAAGGTGCAGTGGTGAAACATTGGGACTGAGATTCACATCACACCCCGCTTCCACCAATAAATCTATGGTCTGTTCATATGCCGACTGTTTAAACGAAGTGTCCACCCTATACAGTGCCTTCATGATCGGTGTGAGGCCCTGCATGTTCTGCCTATCCTTCAACGTGTCGTCCCACTCCAGCAGGTACTTCACACACTTGTGGTACCCATGTTTGCTGAGGAGATGAAGTGGGGTATCCAATTTCTGGTTCTGTAAGCCAGGGCTAGCCCCTAATTCTCTTAGAAATTCGAAATGTTCAACATTCCCTTTGTGACAAATGAAAAACAAGGCACTAAATCCCCTGTCAGGAAGTTCTACGAAAGACTCCTTAAACACATGATTTATATCGACACCTTTATCTTGAACCAGTGATTTGATGGTGTCCAACTTCCTTTCCTTCAGACTCTTATACAGTAACAGAAGGTCATCTTGGTTGACACTCCTTTTTTCATCTACATAATTTTCCTTACTGTCTGAACGAAGCCCTTCATTTGCACCAGAATTATCAAATTGCTCACCATTTGTTTTCTCAATACTTTCTGTCCTGTTCTTAGAATCCAGCTTCTTTCCATTTCTCTGTATTTTCTGAATGTCTTTTACCTAGAACAATATATCATTCTTTATTCCCCACTGCCATTTCTATTTTTAAATGTTCACTCTCACTTTTGGGAATTGAGATAAATATAGAATCTAACATTACACTCCTTCTTTAGCATACAAATAACAACCTCTGAGTCCAACAGAAGACCACAGTGAGGCTGCCCTTGCTAGATGCCAAGTTTCTCCAATACACCCATCAATGTCTGAAATTTTAGGAAAGTAGTCTCTTTTGTCATCTTGTAATGCAATTTTAATTTTTATGGAAGCTTTTAAGAACTTGCTTTTTGGTTGTTTGTTTACTTATTATTTTTGTGGCAATTGTTGTTGGTGTATTTTTGTGTGTGTGTGTGTGTGTTGTGTTTTTTTCCAATGCATTTAGCAATATTTTCTCCATCTCTTTCTTCATCTCTGTCTAAACTAAATTATCAACATTATAATTATCTAAATTAAGACTGATCATTTTAACATGATCAATAATAAATTAATATTATATGTAATGTTTGTAACATTCTGCACTGGTCACAACAGAAATTAGTAGACACTTTATTAAGCACAAAAAAAAACAACTACTTAGTACTATTAAAATAAGTCCGGCATATTATGATAATAAAAATGAATATACATGTAATATCATTTAACACATATAGATAATTGATAACTTACATGTCTCTTCTTGTCTATGGTCTCATAATAAAGCTTGGAAAACTCCTGTCCCACCTGGCAGGCTTGATCTATTTTATCCTAAAAATAAGGTTGAACCTTTTATGAAATAATGTCAGATGATGATATCAAACGATGATGAGGAGGAGGATGGCAAATATTATGATATTACAAACTAGCAGAAGTTCAAAACTATCACTAAAGGTCATTAATACCCCCATATACCACCTTGTCTTTATGTAACTTGAATTTTGAATAAAGCCTTTAAAGATTTTTAAAGGATGGGACAGGACAAGATGTGATTCCTTTACAGTTTTATACTTCTGTAAAGTGGGGATATGAAAATAGAATATTTGCTTTTTTCTTATAAGCCTCCATAGTATCATAATGTAATACACTGAATTCCAAAATTCTGAGATAATATTTTTGTAAAGGATATTTTTCTTCTTTTTGTCAATTAAAAATTCAAATCTTGTTTTCCACTTTTTTCCACTGGACCTAAGTATGAAGGTTTTTAACATCTGAAACATGTTTTGTGGGATGTGAAAATTATTCTAATGTGCGAGGGGTGATCATAATATTTCTAGAACTTATACTATGAAATTATCAATTTCAACCACAGGTGAATAAAACTTGACTACTTTTCAAAGTAGACCCTCTGTGACCTTATTCATTTGTTACATCTCTCCAACAATGAATCAAAGGCATGACGTAAGCTGTCACATGACAACACTCTGCAACAGCTCCATAATAGCATAATAGCATTACCAAGCTCTTCCAAGACACAAACCTATGACCCTGCAACTGACCTTTAACATTCAGAAAGAGAAAAGTCACTGAAGCCAAATCTGGACTATCCGACTATACGAGGGTTTGTAGATATTCATTTTAATGATAAAATTATTGATATGACTTAATGTACTGACTGACTTTGAAAGACACATTTACAAGGAAATGGAGGACAATGGAGACAAATTATGCTTCCAAACCAAACTCTTTTGTATACTTTCTGGCTCAAAGAAGTGAAACCAGTTTTCATCACATGTTATTGTTAATATGAAACATTTCACCTTCCTCAGAAAAAAAGAAGACTCAAAACGGGTTTTTGTTTAGCCAATTGAGAAAAGTACCAGTTCTGCTCCAATAGGGAAATATTTACAATGTTTTAGCATCATTTTTCATCTAATTTGGAATTATGACCATACTGTAATAATAAACAGTTAATTATACAAAATCCAAACTGAACATATACTTATTTATTCATGTAACATAGTTACTGAGTTAAGCTAAGCTTACTGGGAAATATCTCTGTTCTTTGCACTCTTGAACTTTTCTGTTATGTCTATCTCAGTGACTTTTCCACAGACTGACAAGCAGAAAGAGAAGATGATGGTTCTGTCACACTTGTGCTAGTGCCATGTCATCTGATCTCAATGACCTTTTGCTTTTTGAAAATGTCATCTATTTTTTTTGGTTTCTGACCGTAATCAGCGTGTATGTACTTAGTCTTTTTCTATAGAACTTACTATTATGTAACATGATTAAGAGTTGAAATTTATATCTATTTCTGAAAAATAGGGAAAACTTGCTACGCCATGCCGATTCACAATGTACCTCCAATATCCCACCAATATTTGTTTCGTCCCTGATTTGCAGTTGTTTTATATAGGTAGTTACAAAATGTCAGAATGCAAAAAGATCATAAAATGTACATATTCATAAGAAATACACCACTAGTAAATGTAAACAAAGCAGCCACAGAGCAGCAACTTTTCGCTCAATCTAAATTCTTAAGAATTGGGCATTATTACTGACAATTGGGAAAAATAGTACCCACAACTCAGAAAAATTGTCAAATTTGGTGATAGGGAACACCTCAGTTTTCGGGCAGTGCTTATATAAGGAGGAAAAATCCTACAAGAATCCAGTCTGTTGGTTATAACATCTTGTGCTGTGCCGTAACTAAAACCAAACTCCTCAACAACCTGCCTAACAGTAATACTTAATTTAAGCAAAATGACATCAAGTAGATTATGAAGTCATAACAAGAGTGTTCTTTGGAACAAAATTAATGTGTCATGTAAATGGCAAGAGGAAGAATTTTTACAAAAGCATCAACAGTGAGACGTCAAAGTAAAAAATAAAGACTGAAAAACAGATGAAAGTGTTAAATATACGGCCTAAATTATATGACATGAGTTTTAAAATCAGATTTAAAACACATCCTGCTGCAGCTATTTGGCATACTGCTTGCTTGTGGGCAGGAGCACAGTTTCAGAAGGGAGGTTGTTCCATAAGATAAGTGTACTTCACTACTTGGGTAAGTTGGGGAAAATTAAATTTGGAATAATTATTATTTTAAACTTAGTTCTTATTTTTGAATCCATGATAATCATAGATCAATATGCTTATCAATAACAGAAAGAACTAGGGGAAAACCATATCAATATAGCTTTTGTCAAGATATCAATTTATAATATCTAGAGTAGACTTAAATATATACCATCCATAACAGGACACTTTTAATAGTTTGGTTACGTTTAATCAAGGTGCGAACATTTATGACAGTGCCAGTTGTTTATGGCTGGGGATTTTTAAATCTTAATTTGAAAGGACCAATTTTCTTTGGATAAGTTTAAATACTTACATCTGGTAACGGTGCCATGAATATTTGTCGTTTCCTCACAGAAAAGAAATCCTCGAAATTTAAGTTGTTATCATGTGACTGTTTGAGACGTTGTGATACTATCCGCATCTATAAAATTTAACGGATATGCTTCCAAATGACCGGAAAGGATTTTCATGTGCGAGAAAATTTTAGAAACCTACTGGTTCTAGAACCACATTTTTTTTTCTCGAATACCACCAAGTATGAACATGTGGCTGGTCTTTTCTTGATGAAAATGATAGATTTTTGGAGTTCAAGATTATGGATTGAGAAGGGAGAACTCCATAGATATGTCCTAAAAAATGCACTCCTGCACATAAAGGTCCTGATGAAAAGAATGAGACTAGGAGAAGTTGGATTGACTAAGAACCACAACTCTATCTGGCCCAACCTTGGAATTATCTCCCCTTATTATTATTTTTTCAATTTTTGTCAGGAGTATTACTCATAAACTATACAAGGTATTGACGTGAAACTCAAAATATAATTAGATGGTGAGATTGGGAAGTGCAGTAACCAAGAACTGTAACCCTACGTGGACCAGTTTTTTTTAATTATCTCCCTTTATTTAATTTGACAATGAATTTATGTCCATAGAATAACTTATTTACTATATACTTGAAAACTATACAAGGTATTGACTTGAAACTTCATATATAAGTAGATGACAACTAGGAATATTGCAGTGACTAAGAACCATTAACTCTACCAAGTCTGGTTTTTGATTATTTCCCTTTTTATTTTATTTTTCCTGGAGGGCAGCAAAGCTCATAAACAAATTTAAAGACCTTAAGGATTGGAAACTTGAAACATAATGTTACCAGGGCTTCACATTGTTATATAATTATTTTCATACATCATCTCATGTATCGTGCATCATGAGTTTCATTTAAATCACTTGTTGCCTCGTAAAAATCTCACATTAATCATGCTGAGTGAGGAAGAATTGGTGTGCGCGAGATTCACGAGTGAGCACAATTTATTGTGATGCACATGTGTTCACGGTAAAGTGTGGTTTCAATAGTATTTTCCTTTTCTCATGAAATTCGTACCATTTTATAGTATAGAAGTCGTTGTTCAAGCCTCTGGCTGGCTTCACCCGTCAGTCAGCCAAGCTGTGCGTCCGAGCATTGTATTATTGATAACTACAAGGAGGAACGACTGGACGACTGGTAAATATACTATTAGATATTCACTTGATATTTTGATTTAGATTCTCTATTACTAATTGTTCTATTAAAATACAATTGTTTGTTAGACCAGCTATCTGTGAAGTAGATCATGTTATTTGTAGTTAAATCATCCAATTTAGACGCATTTTGTTTAAATTGATTTATTATGTTTTGTAACCTTAACATTTCCATTCTAGAATTTAGATTGTATACTGAATCTGTTTTTATATTTCATTTTGTAGACTTCTTTCAATACTCCATAAAACCGAACTCAAATACACTGGACTACACTGTTATTGTTTTAAAGCTACTTTTTCTTAAGTAGTAGTTTTATACATATACTTACAGAAATGTTACAGTAATATAACATTGATCTGGAAAAAAAATCCTGTGTATATATATGTACATGTATGTATATTTAATTACATATATGTGTGTGAACGCCTATATCAGGATAAGGGGTTAAATGCCTGATATGTTGTAATTAAATAATGTAATTAGATTATAAGGATCCACCTCAACGAGTCTCTCTCTCCCTCTCTCTCTCTCTCTCTCTCTCTCTCTCTCTCTCTCTTTTCTATGATTATATTTTCCATTATGTATTTTCATGACCATTTATATGCCATTGTTTGCAATTGTATGTAGGGGAAGGTCCGATTCTAAGTTGTAAGAACTTGTGGCCCAACCCCATTTCACATATATATGAAATAAAATATTATTAAACTCAACTACACTGGAAAACTGTCTTGTTTTGTCTTTCGACACCCGGTTACAATAATATGATAGCATGTAGGGGCAGTGCAGTAACCAAGAACAATAACTCTGCCTTGTCTGATTATATCCCTTTATTATATATGTATAAATTTTTGTCATGAACATAACTCCTGAACTTTTCGAGGTATTTATTTGAAACTTAAAATATATATAGATAGTGAGTAACAGAAGTGTAATAATTATGAAACAGAAACCTGTCGGATTCTATATTTTCAAAATTAGCCCCCCTTATTTTTTAAAGATTTTTTTTGTCTTGAGCATTACTCCTTTACCTTATGGAGTAAAGTCAATATATTTGAAATACTTACTCCACTCATGAATGGCTTTCAGTTGACATCAATTATTTGACATCTGACCATCTCCGAATGGGGCATAGTGCTTTTCGCTTTTTTGTAACAAAAAGCTTCGCTTTGACCAAACTGAAAAGAAAAAACACAAAGCGACGAAATATTTATAGGACTATAGCGTAGACCTGATCCAAGCCTTATTTTTGAATACCTGAGCAATGTGTAATTATTGAATTATTGTCTCCCCTCACCCCCATTTAGAAAAGTTTGAAGTATACATGCGTTTTAAAATCTTAAGGGGAAACGATCTACTCGAACTGTGAACTCAAGCTCACCTAGATTTTTCTCCCTTCATTTGATATACTTTTTGCAACATTAATCTATTTCGACTGTGCAGCATTTAATACAGCTAACTTTTAAAATACGACTTGCTTATTATTAATTGAATTTTAAAGAGCTGCATTTTCACAATAGAGGAATAAGTAACTTGTAAGAGAGAAGTCAATATATCTTAATAATGTGACATTATAACCTAGTGGTACATATATTTTCATTAACAATTTGGAAATGGGATTTTTGTAGCCTTCTTTTTAGAAAAATATCACTTGTAACTGTCTGTCATATAGTCAACTAATTATTTTAGCTGACCTAGTATAGTTCATCGCGGATATTTACTTTTAATTGATATTTTACGTCTAAACGTGTTTTAATATATTCATTAGACACGGTATATCGACTTTCAATGAGTTTTTATATCTTTTTTTTATATGCCAACTTTACCCAAATATATTTAAAGTACAACCAAGTTCATTTACATACTGCACACATTTTGACGGTAAATTGGTCAAATAAACAAAAAGTATATAAATTAAATAAAATAAAAATGTTAACCATGTGAATATTTTTGTCATTTAATTCAGCCATTAACTTGAAAAGTAATACAGTGTACCGGTATATACAGCATAACAATGTTTATCCATTATTTTTTATTAAAAATATTTAATTTATTTTAATTTAGCTGACCGAACAAAGCCATAGCCTACATACACCTGTCAGAGAAAATTAAATCAAAGGGTTGAGATATTAATTTACAAAAATACAACAACAAAAAATTATTTAAATCCAAGATTTTTGTTAAAGCAACCCACCCTTCGAAATCATTTGTCCCAGTTTCTTCTAGCAACTTTAGAATGACTTTTCTTCACATTTCAACAGCCGATTAAAAACTCTCACATGAAGATGATTGAAAAAGAAAAATGATTGCAGATGAAATGAATTTGAACCCTGATAATTTCTAAATGAGTCAGTCTTTTTTTTTTTTTTCAGTTTTTTCTTTTTTTCAATACAATTTATTGTATTTGAATGAGGTCCGTGACCGCGCCTTACTAAAGTTGTGAAAACGGCACACATATATCTTGGCTGCATGGTCCTCATCTAAAACAGAAATGCAGGACAGGTGTACCTAGAGTTTAGTTATTGTGACTAGGTGTGATATCATGCCACTGTCTCTATGTACGGTGTCATACCGCGGTGAGGCAACACTGTATCGGTCTCGGCAAAGTACACAATTGACTGATATACTTTCCGACATTTAATAAAAAAAATAAATATAAAGACGGAATTAATGTAAGGCGCGACAGTGCGACAAAATCAGGGTAAATACACATGACGTTATCACCAATTTTTGTCGTGTCCGATTGGAGTTTAGACAAAAGTATGAACTATTTTTCTTCCTGATGCAAACATTATGATTCAAGAAAGGCCGCCCAAAACGTGAGGCCTATTTTTATTTTTTTTTTTTTTTATCTATGTTTGACATTTTAAACATGTCATCAACAGTCAATGGGACATATTTTTAATATAAAATTTTGCTTATTTTGCGATCTGGAGGGGACTGTATATTAAATAATTGTTTTTCATTTCATATAGATGCTGTTTTTGTTTGTGTTTTTACTGATTATGCTATGATTCCTATAAAAGGTATTTCCATTGAACTAGATTCTTTTCCTTTCAACCCAAGATATTGCAATCTCCTGAAAATCTCTATTTTGTATAATTTACCTCACCCATTTACGCTGTAAGTTTAATTAAGCATGCCGCCGAATATTTTTTAAAGATATTTCTTGTTTAAAATAAGCAAGTTCATTTAAGTGTGAGCATCCCTGTCCAGTTGGTATAGTTCTAGCCAAGTTATAGCTGTATTACATACATGTTCTTGTGTTAAAAAGTGAATGTCGTTAAGATTCACTGGTGTAGCGCCCACTGGCGACAACCGGTAAGGGTAGACCAGTTTACAAATGTAATGCCTGAACAGAACCATTTTCTCGAAACTGATAAACTTATGATCGGCACTTTGACGCTATTCTTAATTTTATGTATCCGTCTACTGGTAGACCATAGTAAATGTGTGCACAATACAACAGTATCGACAGCTTAAAACTTTTCCGAATATTAATGTCATCATACAGATGTATGTTTCCTTGATCTAGATCATTTTTACACGCATGCTGTCCGTTCTTCAGAGTGTCTCGTTATTCAGCTTCAGTTACTATTTCATCACGCATATATTTTCATATAACACCTGTCTTTATAGTTTTCACTAGTAAGATGAAACTCTCTACACACCGGTCTCTCTGGAATAAGTAAGTATATAAGAATACACATTATGGTACGCATACAGTTGCTATCTGTGTCAAAAAATAAAAACCTTATAATCCCTATGACTTAGTTGTAAGTAAATAACCATGATGGGTCATGTAACTGTTGAACGGCGAGATTCACGACCATTGTTTCTGCATGATCTCAGAAAAAAGAATTACAGTTATATTTTCATAACAAACACGGATATAACAAAGTCCACATAGCAATATTTGTGGGTATATTCCATTATAATTAGATTAAAAGGCCACAACTCGAATCTGTCGTTCCACTGTCATACCTTCGAAGAACCGTGGATACGGTATGTAGGGGTATATAATATTGCAGTTCATGCACACAAAAGACCATTCCACTACGAAATGAGACGTACATCTATGTAAATCAACGTGCACCTCTCGAATACCTTATCTACATGCTGGTGTAAAACTTTTCACACTTCAAATTTTCCTCAGTAACTGATTGGTCAATTTAAATCAGCGAATTATACCGGGTATTGCCGATTCTATGATGGGTCATGTGATGACCAAGACGGAAATCGTGTTTGCAGCTATAAAAGAAAGTTGTTTATAATGGCGATGATGGTGTTGCTGATACCAGTGATATTAAAATAATCATGATTATAATGCGATGACATGAATTAAATTCTTATTTGTTCGCATCAATTCATTATCAAAACTGCACAAGGGTATCTGTCAATTATGTGAATATATATAGTGAATATATATTTCAGTATTTGTAAAAAGAAGATATAAAGTTCTACCACAGGTTCATTGATTTTTATTCGGATTTGCCATTAATCTTTGGTCCTGACATATACCAGCAGACAGAAATTTCAAACCCTCATTTTTTCCCCTACCAACTGATTCAAGGTCGAGGTTACGACACGTCTCCCTCTCTCAAACATTAAAACCACCAAGGGAGTCTGAATCAAACCCCAAAGACCCATATAAAATTCTGGCGTCCCATTTTTCACGGTAAATTCACTTAGATGGTCCCCATTGACGCTGTGTGAAAGTATATATCAAGTTCTTGTTGATAGCGGAATCGTGAACACAATCCATTGATATAGACGTCGGTCCAAATGATAAATTGTTGTGTTTGGGAAATACATTTTCAGATTTTTTACAATCTGGATAAAGAATAATAATAAATTCTGCAGTTGATGTCAGAAAATTGAACGAGCTGCAGTATCTTAGTACGGCGTGCATGACTGCAGATTCAAAGGTTGTGGTTCGATCCTTACTGGTGGAAGAATCTTTCATAACTTTTTTTCCGGTTGAAAAGTACTGGCCCCATACAGGATTAAACAAGAACGGTTAAAAATGTTTCCAAATGGACATAAAGAGGAATTCGTTTATTATTTAAAAATAAGGCCGCAAAAAGGAAAAAAAAAACACTAGTGTCATGGCCATTTCCGGAAATAAGTCTATCAATTCCCCATGATCACAAATTAAATCAAATGTAAACAGACAGATCTGAGTATGTACAATTCCCTATTAACCCCAATTACTATTTTGAGTGACGTCAATTGTATGTCATTCATTGTTATTTGTTGTGTTGTTTTTTTACCCGGCTTAGTCATCATGGGGGTTAAGGAATCTTTTACCGTCATGAAAATGACAACCTTATCTTTCACGGTGTATGATATGATTCATTCTCCATGGATCAATCGAATTCACCAAAAGCAGCTCATACTTTATTTTATTATATAAAAATCAACAGTTATTAGGTAAGACCATTGAGTTCAAGACAAGTGTCAGCTGATTTAATAATTTGTAAGAAAGATCGCCAACCGGACACTGTCAGAAGAGTATTGATGACGTTTTCGAGTAGCTTGCCGATCAGAAGATAAGCTCTAGAAGACGAATGCGTGTGGTATCGTACCAATAGTATACGGCGTGGTACCACAATGGACAATTCCCGTATATTCAAATTGACTTACAGGCCATACAAATAGATACACTGGAATAACATGTAGTCAATGACTGACATGGTTTATACAAAAGAACACATGTCAGTATTTTGTTTGTAAAACGGTTTCTGGACAATTGACCTAGCCACGAGGTCGATCGGGGCTTAAATTTTATCCACTGAAACAGCAGCATATTAGAAGCTGCATATTTACAATGGACAAAACTTCGATTCTCGAATTTGAAATAATTTTTGTTTGGGTCATAGTGACCTCCTTTCAGAAAAACAATTTTATAGTTTGGTCTTTTCTTATATTTTTTTTAATATTTCCTTGCAATATTTACAACATGCGTTTCTTGCAGCATCTCAATTATTTCATATTAAGACATAAGGGTGTTCAGACATTTCAGTTCTAATATTTTACGTGTCCATAAAACTAATCTATATCACGTAAGAAACAGACATGCGCAGATGCTGTTGTCGTCTTCCAAACTTCACAAAAATATTTTATGAGAATATTGGTACTTTTTTCTTGCGGCATTAAGAAATTTCACCCAGCTTCTTCCTGTAAACGAAGCACATTGTCGATTGACGTTTTTCAAAAGTTCGTTGAAAACTCTGTTTTTGCGTTCAACAATTGTCGCAAAAAAGTCGATTATGACTTTGGACGACACGCACATATTTTGTAATTCTGTCGAATATAGACATTTATGATAGGAATAATTTCGAATTATATCAATTACAATTATAATGTACACATTAACTTTAAATATAAATATAAGCAGTGGCGCTATGCCATAACGATAAAGCGTACGAGCCCTGGCCCAAGTTGGTATTTCAAGATCCAGAGCACCTTTTTTCTTGTAGCCAACTAAGAATCATAAAAGGAGATTAGCGTAAATTCTTTGGTTGATTTGAACGTATTAGCATTCCAGTTACATCATTAAGTTGTGCTTCACTACAACATCATACCCTAAACAAGAGCCACCACGCCGCACATTACTATAGTATCATAAAACTAGTCCAGTCAGTCCTGGAACTACACTATCAAGGATTAAGCATGGGTGCACGTCATGGCAGTAGATCAAACCCACTACCTCCTGATACTGCTGCAAATGTGCTAATGACTTGACCAACACGCTTGTGTTATCAATATAAAAAAGAATATCATAACTAGGTGAACTTCTTATAATACAGTGACTGTGACACCCCCCCCCCCCCCACCACCACACACACACACACACACACACACACTAGATTTGGAAAAACTGGATATCTTCTATTCAATCCTTGATCCCGAGGGAGGAGGTCCACCCACCTTCCCGAGAATATCTTTGATAAAGAGGGTTTCTTTGCCAGACCTTGATTAGGTACTTAGAATAAGAAGCATAGTTGAGATAAAGTTTTATTTCTTGTCGGTTAAATATACTTTTGTCCAAATGGTACCTTACTTAGCCTTAGATGACGAGTCTGAAAAATCAGGACTGACCATTCTTTTGACCCATAAAAATCCTCTAATGAATTTCGTATTGTTCTGCAGTTAATACAAAATCAGATAACTCAAAACAAGCCAATCGTTACATTATCTTATTTCAAATTGTTGTATGCTATTTTATTTCATGTCACTATGCAGATTTTTCACCATGTTTTCAGCACGTAGACATACTGCGTTTTTGTTGAAAAAAAAAGAAAAGAAAATTTCTATATGCTCACCACTAAAGAACAAAATCTTTCAAATGGAATTTCTGAAAATTTTACACAGTGACAGGCAATAACTACTTAACATCGAGATGAAATCAAGTGAAGTATTGCTAGCCATAATATTGATTTACTGCCCTTGAAAATGACAAAAAAGGGCAAATAACTCCTAAATAAAAATGTAGAATCGGACCCCATTTTTTCCTATTCATTTGTTTCTAGTGTCATTCTCTATAATCCTGCAAAGTCAAAGAAAAATCTCTACGCTGGTTAAAAAAAATAAAAAATAAAAAAATAAAAACAGTTTCTGTTTAAAGCGGGTACCAGCTGAGCAGTGTACAGCTCGTCGTACGTACGTAAATTCTGCTGTTATTTATCATCTATATGTTGATTTGTTTTGATTATGTGAAATGATGGTCAAATGTTGACTTAAAATACACATTATGAATATTTTCTTATCTAAAACCCAAATGACCAGGGCGACTTTGGGGTGGAGTTATGCAGTGTCTGTGTTCATATGGACCATCAAAATTTAAGGAATTGGCGGTTTTGTGACCTCACCAAATATGGATGAAGTTGAATTTGTTGTCTGGTGTGTTTTTCTGACGTGGCCAGTACTGAGAGGTCATCAAATTCAGTTCAGCTATTCTGAAACTGTATGGCAAAAAATAATTGTAAGAAGTTATTTGTTAAAAAAGATCGCCATTTTAAGTCACTGCGATGTATCATTTATAACATGTGATCATCGTATGTACGCCCGTAATATCATGGCCTTTGGCGACATAGAGGAAACTTCTGTTCAAATGCATTTAATATTATTTGTTTTTGATTAGAATTACACTAGAAATGTAAACACATGTTGGATTCATGGGATGTAGCCTAAAACATTTATTTTCGATATTGACCTTGATAATTTCTTCAAAGTTTCGATATTTTGTCCTAATTGACCATGTGAGTATAATGTGCCTTCATAGATTAGTCCGAGAATGTTTATTATTGTCAATATATATATATATATATATATATATATATATATATATATATATAT
The DNA here is from genome assembly GCA_021229015.1 of Solen grandis. Lineage (NCBI taxonomy): Eukaryota > Metazoa > Mollusca > Bivalvia > Adapedonta > Solenidae > Solen > Solen grandis. The sequence continues at coordinate 23,180,079 of CM037778.1, forward strand.
GGTATTGGAATTAATCCAACAAAGGCAATCAGTTGACTTGATGCCATGGCCATACTTATACTTATATATGTATAAATTATACATCTACATAATTAAATGTGTTAAAGTGAATCAAAGTAATCCATTCATCATTAAATTGTTATCATGGCTCATCAAGTGATCGTGGAAATTTTAAAGTAAATGCAAGTCTTTAAAGAATTGAGCAAATTGTATATAACTAAAAACAATGAATGCGTGCATATATATGAAGTTATTTAAGCATTTAAAGGACCACGATTATTTAATAATAATTAATGGGTAACCCTAATTTGTTTGTTTGTCTAACTTGTACATTATAATCTTTGTCAGGTTACTGTTGATACCCCCATGCGAGTTGCTTTAGTCCCTGACCTACTTTGACCCAGATCCTCACTGCTGTGAGTTCGAGTATCGACAAGGTCACTCGGAGCTTCGGTTTACGATGATTCTGTTCGAGTGCCTATTTCCGCCACCTGTAATTAGTTGGGCCTCGCTATGACAGAAATACTGTCGTCGCAGTAACGGTAAACACCAGCGCAACATCAACACATTGTTACAGAAAGAGAAGTTACGTCTAACAGAAACGTGGATGGCGTATAAACAGTGTTCGTTTGCTGGTAGTTGATCATTCAAGATTCAAGGGAGGTAATTCTAGACAAATTGGGCCGATATCCACCCAGGGTTGCTCAAGAAATACAACTGAACGGACGATGAACGAACGCCTTATATCTCATGATCATTATTTCTTGTTCAGGTGAAAAACATTATAAGGCAATATTTGCCTTTCTTTTAGGCATTGGATACAAGTTGAAAAATATGTTTTAAATACCCGACCTCATGGGCCTATGAGTCACTGTTGAGACATATACATACATATGGTGATTTAACAGTAAAATAATGTGTAAGTATGAAAGATAAGATGGAATATGTTTCATTATAGGCAACTTCAAAAACTTGGTTCCGAAATTATCGTTTGAGTAGGTGAATAATTATACAATTATACGAATAAAACAGTTTACGGTGATAATCAAATGTACAGTCAAGAAACTCAGCAGTTTTTATTGTGTGTTCATTAAAGAAAGTGTCTTCTCGACGACAGATTTCTGAGTAAATAAATAGTTATATATAAATTTTAGAAAGCATATTCTCCTATATGTCTGAACATATTGCATTCAAGTAGAATATGAGTCTCTGTTTCTCTACAATAAGGTACACAAACTATACTGTAGTCGTTTGTTTATCTACGGCCAGTCTCAAGTCCTAGTGGTAATACGCCGCAGCGAAATCGTGCAATTGGAGACCTTTCATGCGTTAAAATAATGTCGTATTATTTTAAAGTCATGCATACCATGTTTTAGTTGTTGTTTTTATGTTGCTTTTTTTTATAACACAATATATTATAACTGATTGCATGAATACCAATACCGGATATTCAAATCCAATGCCCACTAACGGACACGCTATACGTGCACCAGTTTGCTCGTACCATCAATTTACAATAGATAATTATGCTTGCATGACGAGCTCCAGTCTACATATTTTACATGAATAAAATACACACCAATCTTCTTCATGTGAGTTATGTATCATTTTATTATAGAAGTTGAGACGGTGCGCAATGAACGATAACTCTGCAACGATGCGTTGGAAAATACTATGACGTAAGCCTGTGGCGCAGTATATGTGAAGTCCAACAGTACACGCACCCCTGGCATAATATATTTCTTTTGTTAATCTAGTAGGTATATGGCAAATAAAATGATATCGTTCGTTAAAATATGTTCAGCCCTCAAACCAAAATGATATATTGGCTGCAATATCCATTTGATGTGGAAAATCAATAAAACATTTCCAATTTGCAAGCCACTTTACTTTCTCATTGTCTGTTCCAGTTTAGGCTTAACGCAACATTAGGACTCCCGGTCCTTTGGTTGTTTAGTTGTTTGCGTTATTTTTGTGCGGGTAGGGTGTCGGAGTTATAATATGCAATATATACTTAAATTCGTCCAGCAATACTTAGTTCTAAATTACACTTAAACAAATTGGGATATTTTTATCGTTCTCGGTTCCCCGATAAAAATACCCAAATAAATGTAATTCATTATTAAACAAATATCGTTAGTATTTTTCTTATTTACTAATATATTGCTATACAAGAATAAGATGCGTTTTAAATCTTGCTTAAAGTTATCAAAATAATACTTAGCGTAAAGTTAGTGTAATCCCTGTCAGACCCATGTCATATAGAGCTTGCATTTCAGCTTGGTCGCTCGATCTTGTGAGTAAAATGTATTATTCGTTTTTAAGAAACCGCTTGAAAAATGTGACATCATCTTCGCGGCATCCTGAGAGGATCATTAATGAAGATTATGATTAACCTTCCATCCGAGAAACGGCATAAAAATTACCGAAATGTCGCAAAAATGCCAAGAAAGGAACGAAGAGTATAAAACAAAACATAGGCGAATTTATCAAAATAATATCGTTTCATGCGACATTGCAATACCTAGTCTTACAAATTGCTGCATTGGTCTTCAATCAAGCCGCTAATTTCCCATTAATTCAAATGAAATAAATGCATGGCTTGCATATGATCATCAATCTCCTCCTCCTTTTTCTCTTCCCTGCTGGCCAACTGACACGTTGATGCAAAGACGAACGACGAAAACACCTGCTGCTTTTGACGAAACGTTAATCGGAATCCCTCGTTTTTTATTGAATTCTCTAGATAAAAAATCGTCTTTTTTCTTTTTCTTTCCAAAAGTGACACCGTTAATTTATCGATGATCATCTTCTTTATTTCACGCATTTCGAACAGGGAAAAAGATAAAAAAATATCTTTGACAGATAACTTACTATTCCGCTTTGGCTTGAATGAAATGATTACCGGTATATTCGATATTCCACTGCATTTTGGTGTTTGTGCTTGTGGATGTTGTTGCTTGTTGTTTAATTGTTGCTCAAGTTGTTTTGTGTGTTTATTTGAAGTTAGAAATACAGGAAATCCCCATACCAATTGCAGATATTTAAGAGAAAATGGATGCCTAATGATATCACGGAAGCCTTTTACAAGAATTTTCATACGCACAAATGAACAAACATTTCTTTTATAAACTTGTTGTTGATGATGATTTCGTATTGGTTACATTTTACCATCGGGCAATGGAACTAGCTCAAGAATCAGCTAAATAGTGCCATTTAGAAAATTCATAATGCATAGGATAGGGTTAAATTATAAATGATTTGTTTATGTATGTATTGTTTTGTTGTTTTTACCAAGGGCGCCATTTGACACGTGTCTCATGCTGTTCCTTACACATACATCATCCGAGTCAGACTTGTATATTCATTGAAAAGATATAGTAAAAGTATCCACATTTTAATTAGGTTTTGAAAAAAAAATTCAAACTTGTCTTTTGGTCAAATACATTTTTCTTTCTCAATTTCAAAAATTAAGAGCTCTGCCGATATCCACGTTTTTTTAGTGGGGGATCGCGGGTTGAACCTCGTTCGTGGCAATCTCCACGCAGTGATCTCCCCTTCTTACTTTGGCATCACTGTATAGATCAGGGGAAGTATCACAGAGCCGAAAAAAAATTAACTGGTTAGACAGCACGACTACCGGAAGTTCCAGAATGCTTGGCCGGTGTCAGGATAATGTATGGTATCATGTAAGATAGTCCATCCGTCATTAAATTATAATCATTATCTTTAAATTGCTTCAAATAACTTCAGTGCAGATGCAAATATTCACTTACTTGGAGTTATAAACTCTTTTTCTTTATGTCTATAAAGGTTTGCATTTACAATAAAAATGTCCAGGATCATTTGTTGGACCATGATCACAATTTAATGGTGGATGGTTTACCTAGCTCAGTCTACATGTATGTATTTAGAACCATGAAATTCCGGTAAGGACATAATCAACGAAATTATATGTCAACGGAAATCAATGATTTCATTGCAACCTCCAAATGATGCAAAACCCGACACATTTGTTAAATTTTCACTGGAATAATTTTTATTGAAAAAATCGCCGTTAATATTTGGTTCTCTTATAGACTGTTCTTTGACTTTCTATCGCTACGACTTTGTACTCATCGAAAGAATCCGCGAAATGTAAAAATAAATTTTAGTAAGCAAGGCCCAGTAGAACCGATGTTTTAGATGTTTATATATGCACGAAATTTAATAGATCTTTGAAATAGCTTCAAGTAAAATTTGAATAATTTAAATGAAGGGATTGTGTATATTCAATATCAGAGAGACAAAAATTGCATCGTTGGGAGAGGGGAATACTCTGATGCATTATTCAGAGGGAGGCCGTCAGTTGGCAGCATTTAGTCAGACTTGTATCTATGTGCATGTCACAAATATGCATTCCTGCTGATAGAAATATATGGGATACATGTATTATTTAGTACTCTCTATTTCTGCTTTTTCGAGGGTGTCAGATATTGTCACACCTTCAATACTCTCTCAATCTCTCCCTCTCTCTCTCCCTCTCTCTCCTCACACACACACACACACACACACACACACACACAACTGTATTTTGAGAACGATATTGCATAGAAAGCGACCTCGCGGATGAATTTTTTTTCAGTTGACACTGCTGATGTCGTTCTGTATTAAAGACGATGAATAAATATAATTGAAATAAATATCAGAATCACAATAAAATATTATGGTCACACCTTCAACACTACTTCTCTCTCTCTCAGATTGTCTGTCTGTCTGTCTGTCTGTCTACAAACTTTTATTTCTTTAAGTTAAATGAACGTAGTCGTTATAAGAGAGACTTGTACAAAATGTTTGAGAAATGAGGCGATTTATCCGACATAAAAACGGTCATAATTTACTCTTGTCACAGCTCGTCTTTATGAGTTACCAGGAATCTTGAAAAAGGAGATGTCATTTGTTTCATGGGCAGTCGGGACCTCCCCGGGGACGTGAATGAGATATTTCATGGAGTACCGCCTAAAATTAATGAATCCTGTCTAGTTGTATACGCACCGGAGTCAAAAGCCTTACCTATGGATTCTATGTCTCACTTTCGGTTTTGATTATATGCGACTTGGTATCGGACCCGGGCATTGGTAGTTTGAGACATTTTCAAAATATACATACATAAAGGAAATAATATGTCGCACGGACATCGCAGTAAAGAAAATGTAGCGCTAGTCATTCCTCCCTGGGGAAATCTTAGTTACCATTAAGTTTCTGCGCAATCAATTCTAATCGAATTACTCGGAGAGCGGACTCATTACGTTCGCCTTCGTGTGTCATTTTGCACCACCTGAGTGACTTGGATATTCCTCCGCCTGACAAGTAGTGCCATCAAGTGCCCGGATGACAGCGATTTTTGTTTTTGATTGGTTCTCCGACATGGAAATTTTCACACCCACTCCATCGCTGTTTTCCCTACTCCCGTAATAGGCTGGGCACTCCATTCACACCTAACAGCAATCATGGGGGTGCTTTTTACCCCACTATTAACGTTTCTGAGGAGACGTTGATTTTTAGACAAACACTGTAACTGAATCGGAACTGCCGTTAAAGCTGTGCCGTCCGGTTAATTTGCAATAATTTTTCAAATTTAGTCAGTTGCTGGTAATAATGTATTCCATTAGCAATTTCCCAAACCCGGGCTTTTGCATGAATTTATACACACAGTTGTTAATAAAGGGCTTCTTAATTTGCAAAAAATTAGACTAATCAAATATTTATTTTCCCGAAATCAAGTCTAGTTTGCAGTTGCAAAATGTTAATGTATGAATAAAACATTTATTTTATGTATTTTAGATGAAATTCGCCGGCTCTGCAAAATTCTTGTTTGCTCTTATTTTTTCTCCACCAAAGGGAATTTGCAGTTTATAAAAAAATACATTCTAAGAATTCTTGTTTATGATTTTTTTCAAGTTAGGCTATTCACATAGTTTAATTTACTACAGGAATTTTAAAATCGAAAATCATGCAAACTACTGTTGAATCCAGTGACAATTAACTTCAATTTCAGAAAATTGCCTTAATTCAATACGTTAATTTGATATATTTAAAAGATTTCATATATCTGTTAACTAAACTGCGTCGGAGGTGTAATGATAACAGCATGTGCTATTGGAACGGGTACCAGTTGCTCTCTCATTTATAAGGATGGGCTCTATCTGTTTGAAGCTTGATGTTGACGTAGGGGTGAAAGAAGAAGGTATGTAGGGTCTGTTTAGGTCAAATGAATCACCCTTCTCTCAGAAATGATAAACATGTTTTATGCTTCAGTCAGTGTTGACAAGGAGCTTCCGGTGTGTTTTGTTTTCTGGGAAAAGAGATAAATTAATTATCCTGACGTTTGAAATATTTTCAGGCTAAACTGACTATAAAACTGGACTTAACTCATTTTCCATTCATATGGTTATATATTCAATAAATATTCCAGGTTAAATTTAACAAAATATGTTTCACTTTTGGTTTATTCCTATCTTGTCGACTGGGAAACATTTTATACTAAGACAGCTCGACGGCCCCCCCCCCTTTTTTTTTTCTTTTTTATTACTACTACTTAGGCATAGGAAGGTCTTTATAAAAAAAATCGACCAAAAGCAGGGACCGAACTGGCAACTTTCAGGCCTCAGTCAATGACAACAGCCACCAAGGCGTCTTCTCTTAAACAAAATTGTGTACACTTAAACATTCTTGGCAGTTTATGATAAAATAATAATGCAAGAATAATATCAGTCAGGTGATTCTAGTTTAGGCGAGGACATGCATACCTTAGTCATTAAGGTAATCTGATCTTTATGAAAATTACACGACATATAATTTATTCATAATTTGTCATGAGTTGGCACAGTCTCCAAATGATTTAATCTCTAAGTGACGTTTACTTAACGTAACAAACACACACATGGTTTCTTAATACATGTATAAATATTCATCCTGACCTCTAGTAAAGTTTCTTACAGCAGCACTTCACATTGGAAGCATTACTGCTGTCTCCCATTGCTCATGTGTTTCACACAAGTGTTTGGCATATAGTTCCATCAATTCACCGTAATCCTACAACTCTTTATTTTGGAGAATGTGGAGATATTGAAAATGAGAAAAGAATATAATATTATTAACAAAAGAAATCTATTATGCAATCCTCTTCCATCGTCAATATGCATTTATACTCAGCGATTCGTTCATATTGCATGCATTTTTTAAAAGAAATTCATGAATATATGTCCCCAACGATAAAGTCAAAGAATTTCGATTAATTTACAATTTATTTGCATAACACATGATTCATATCTGTATGTTTACATTTTTTTTTGTAATTATATAATATGTATTATTTTGTCGTTTCCCCAAGAGAGCTTTGGTTCTTGTTTCTTTGAACGTTATCAATTTTCCTTTTCTCTCGGTAATTATGTATATTTGATAATCTATCAGCAATTAATTTATTTTCCTTTTCAATTTTGCCATTTTAAACCTAATAGGCTCATACACAGAGCTTGGGATTATGAATAAAAACAGTCCATTTAGCACATCCACACATGTATAAGTACAAAAAATGTACATGTAAACGCATGACATACATACATACATACATAAGTCGAGGTCCAGTTTAAAATGGTGATAGGTTTCAGGTTCGATTCCCGTTTTAGGCAATCACTTTTCGTGACCATTCCGGGATCAAATGATTGGTCCACCTGAGAAAATCATCGATATGGGTCATTTTATATTACTAGAACTTGTTCCCAAATTGATATAAGAAATAAGTAAATAAGTGTAAACCATATATTTGTGAACTCCCTTCCCTAAAGTAGATCAGTGTCACACATGTTTAAAGTTATAGGAGGTAGGCAATACCAGTGGCACTCACTTTTCCAATCACCGCTGCAATGTGCAACTAATTATCCACACAGTGTGATACTATATATTAGTTTATGACGTATTTATTGCCGAGAGCAAAAACACTCTTTGAAAAAAAATCCTGAGTTTTGACTGATAATCTATTCATCTGACAATCACTTTCTCCTTCAGAACTTTCAAAAATCAATTTTGTACTTACATGTACGTGAAGTTCAAATCTCTGGTTCAGAGCAATAAATCATTCTGGTACTAAGCATCGTGTGTATCAGGATACGAACTATGTTTTTTGCTTCACAATGCCTGTATTTACCGATCTAACAATGTTCATGGGTATTAATTTTTGTCACAGCAACTTTGAAAGATAGTAAACGGATAATAATATATAATTCCCTGTTGTTGAATGAGAGAGTGTGCTTTATATGAAAGTCTGCAGAACTTAACGTTGTTTAGATAAGCCCCATCACAAAGCACTATTCCCTGACAACCTCTTTCTGAACAAACACGTTTGATACCTACGTAGCATAAACGAGATTCAGTCTGTTTGGACTTGATGCAATGTTCATCCCTTTGACTTATCAAGAGATGCGACACCATTTCTGTGGGTTCGTTGGTAGGTTTTATGTATGCTCTATTGTCCACATGTTACTTATTTTACACGATAATAGTCTTTAAGAAAATGGCAGAATATTACCGAAGTGCATTACTGCTCGCGTGCTTGAATAAGACTAACTTTTATGATACTGTTAGCTGCTGGCTTCCGGAATGTCCTTAACAGGACTGCTTTGAAGCAGATACACCCCTCATTCGAAACATAGTGTCTGATTAAGGGAATAGCTGAATTAAAATGAATCTTCACATGCAAATACATACAGATAGAATCTTTTCCTAACCAGATTGTTTGACTGTCGGATTAACGGAGTCTGGATTAACGAGGTCGTACTTAGCTAGTACAATATTTAATACATTGCCATTTGCAATGGACTGCTTTCCATGAAACACTACAAATTATGATTCCCTTGTTATCAATATGCATAAAATTAATACGTTATAATTTTTTCTTTTTTTTTCTTAAGATTTCGACGTAATATTAATAAACCTGTCTTAAACGGCCAGACAAGGGAAGAAGAGAAAGTGACCGCTTAACAGAGGTGTCCGCTAAATGAAATCTAAATATAGCAAATGCTACAGTTGGTAATATAAAAATTGACCGCTTAGTACAGATGGCCGCTAAACAGGTTTAACTGTTTAGATTAAGAGACTTTGGAAGAATTCAGTGAGAGAAAAATGAAACAGGCACAGTCTCCTGACCTTGGCTAAAAATTGGTGATAGGAATATTTCTTCTTTTAAAATCAATAAGAGACAAAAATATGAACTTGATATTTTATAACAACATAATTTCTAATGAATTGTCGACCAGAAACTATCAAATTCAAATGTAAAGGAAAATGGTTTTTAATGCAAAAAAAAAAAAAAAATTTTTTTTAGAATAAAGTTTGAAGTATTTTTACAGATTTGATTGATTTAAAATATGATACACATGTTTATATATTATCACATATTGTCGAACACAGACTTAGTAATATTGCAATTAATAGTTGTAGTAGTAATTGATTGACCACACGCATATTCTACATACAGTCGAACCTGTAGAAGCGGTCACTTGTATTAAGCGGTCAACCTGTACTTAACGATCAAATTTAATATATCCAAACTATAGCACCTTGTTATACGTTTAACCTTCATTTTGCGGCCACTTCTGTTACGTTTGTCTTGTCCTTGACTGACCACTTAAGACAGGTTTGACAGTAGCTATAGTTTTTTGTTATATTATACGGTAATGGATGAAATGTAAGATGTTGGAATATATTTTTCATATAAAAACATCGGAATACTGCTGCTGAATATCGGAGTTCATATTGAAATATTGAAGCTTAACTGTAAGGTATCAAAAATGCATGTACAATCAAGTGCGTGTACTCCTTTTGTCTTCCCATTTTCGAACCGTCCTTTATATGCACTACTGGCAAGTTCATGAGTATATAAAGAAAACTTAAATATATCTGTAACAGCATGGCTTTGAAAAGTATTCAGTGTATTTCAGTCAAGCATTATATGGAATTTAGCACGCAATTCTGACTATGAACTTTGCTCAATATCTTATCACCGGACAACAGTTTCATGTACTGAAATATCAACAGATTTTTAAAATAGTACTATGGTTTGTACGTGTATGATATAAATAACATTCAGTAAAACATAATACCTCAACTGACCAAAATTAGTCAAAATCAGCCATGGGTTTGCGATTAGTACATGTATGTTACCGACCGCACAACCTTTTTTTTTTTTTTTTGGAAATTGACTGAAAATCACTTTGGCAACGGCAGTAATTATCTTTTTTTTACTTAAATATATCTCTGGACTGTCAAGGGGTTGAAAAGGATAGAAATGCTTCTTATTTACATTATCACTGATAAATATTATATTTCATGTATTTGCATGTTTTAGTTTTCCCAGACAAGATCCGTACAATTGACTTTATTTATTTATTTATTTATTTATTTTGCAACTTAAATTGTAAAGAGACAATATAGCATTGTTTTATTATTTTTATTTTCAGAGCGGGGTTTTTTTTTTTTTTTTTTTTTTTTTAATTTAATGGCCTGATACATACTACCGATTATATCCATCAAACAATTTACACTTAGATGTATGGAAGATCAATTCACATGAAATACATTTGGTTTTCAATAAATTATTTTAATAAACATTTCTTACATTCATTAAACAAAGTACACAATTTACATTTGCTATGAAAACTAAACCAATGCATAACTAAATCAAACACAACCCACGAGATCATGACACGATGTTCTTAGAGCCCTGTTATTATCAAATACGAATGACATATACATAAGTCATGTTTACTACAATGCTATACCATTTGTATATTAACACCCATGTGTACCGAGATATAACTTAATAACACAAAAGTTTAATCGTTAAATGTATGGCATGGATATTTATTTCTAACATTTTACAGTTACTGGTTCATGTATAAGTCAATTATGTTAATATACTCTTATATTTTATCTTGGTTTTCATAAATGTCTATTTGGTTGAAAAAGTAAATGAGATGATTTCTTGGGAATACGGGGGCATCTCTGTGTTCATATATGCACGTACATTTAGGCAAGGTTTAAACCTAATATCGTTTCAGAAAACCGTTTAAGTATGCCATTAACTTGGCGCTTCTTGTCAGATCTAGACTTGCATTATGACACGACTTAAAAGGCAAGTAATTGCTATTTAAAAATATACCCACAAAAATCAAGCCTATTTCAAATTGACTGAAATTCTGGAAATGGTGGAAGGTGTTAAAAGCAACACCTCGGCTTCCCATCACTGCAGGTTAAAGATTGCCGGTGTTCACAGTCATTGGTTGCTCAACTACTTTGTCGTCAGCTTAAGTATATTTTTATAAAACGGACTCCTAAGCACTCTTGAAGTAAAAGGCATTCCATTAATATTTGACGATTCGATTTATTTTTAAGTGAATTTTTATGTCGCTAATTTGTAGTCGACATTTCCATAACATTCCTTAATGAACGGTTAACTTTCTGGAAATAACCAACCTTTCCCGTTTGTCAAAACAACGAAAACTTTGACTGTTTCACAAGAATATTCTGAAAATTTTAGCATTTTAAGTCTTTGCGTTTTTTTCTTCTTCGAGTGTGAAGACTGGTTTAGTGCTTATTAAAAAGGGAAAATTATCCATGCAATAGGCATAAAGGAAACGATATATGTTCAAAAATATTGTCCGGTCGTCAGTCTGTCCATAAGTCTGTCTGTATATGCATAAACCTCTTACCGTGTATTTTTATCTATAAATTCCTGGAAGCAAAGGTGTGTGTGCGTGTGTGTGTGTGGTTTTCATTTTATGTGTATCTTATTGTAATTGTTACTTTGAAACACCAAACAAATAAAAAAAGTATATATGTATTTATCTAATGCATTTGATCAGATCCTTAATATATCTTTGAGTATCGGTGTGTAAATATGGAATATACGACAAAAATGAAGACGCAATACAAAATGTAAAGATACAACAAAAATCATATATAGCTTCAAAGCTTTTGAGTGTGTGTTTTATTTGGGCTTTGTATTTTATATAATATACAAATTACATACATAATACAAAATGAAAATGGGAAAAACAAGTTTTACAATGACAACAAATAACTCTCAACGTACGATGTACATATTATACGTTAGGAAGAACATTATTTCCGTTGGCACATGCGCGTTGTTTACACAATATGAATAATAAATACAAATCATTTACATACCAGAAGTAGCCTCGTTCTACATTCTGTGTAATATCATATACTTACAAAATCGTTATTTTTATTTGAATATTATGTACATAATCATAAATAATTGTTATTATTATCTAGCCATGGTATGAATATTCAAAATGTCCATTTACATAAAAAAATATGTGATAATGCAATATCAAAAATTTTAACCTTTTTTATCAAAATATCAAATATTTCATATGCATTTTACTGTCATTTATTTTATAAGTGTCCTTTTTACTATACACACAGGTACATTTAACACTCTGACAAACACCTTTTTTAATTTATGAATTCTGTTTTTATAAGCCCTTAAAAAACTCGTGTGGTATCATTAAACTTGTTCATAATCTCGCAATATGAACAAAAATATCCATTTATTCAACCCAACTAATGTTAAAGTTTCATCGGCTAAATTTGGCTTCTAGTTGTCCGCTTCTTCGAATATCTAGGTTTTTACTCCTTTTTCTTATATTTTGTCATTGGTTCCCATGAAATATCTGACGAAGTTCAGTTACTTGAAAGAAAGGACATACTGACAAATTGAAACACTTATGGTTGCCTTTTAAGTAGTGACACGACAGCAGAGTCGCAATTTTTTATTGCGATTCTCGAAGGTTGAATTTTTTTTATATCAGTCTGAAAATTATAGATATACCATTTACGAACTGCATCAATTACACAAAAATACGTAAAGTGCATGAAATGCTATTTTTAGATCGCACCAGACGTCAGCAGGAAGATGTCCGGGTGAATGGGTGTGATACTGCACTACACCGTACTGTCTGTACTCATTATTTACAACATGTATATAGCAGCATGGGTTTAGATGACGAATAAATCAGTTTTGTGAGACATGCATTTTAAGACTGGTTAAAACATTGGCGCTGATATTGGTATTTTCGTGTCCATTGCACTTGGGGGATAGTCTGAGACGGAAGAAGAGAGTATTCCAGAATAAGGTCCCGGAAGTGACGGAACACCAAGCATCGATGACGTCATTTTATTGGAATTGTTGATAGCATTTGTCCATTTCTGGCCTTCGTTTGGTGATTTTGCTGCAAAACAATAAATATTGATATATGAAGGGATCAAATATACCAGTCAACCTAAATACTTTTAATTAACTGAAAAATAGTGAGAAACAACGACTTCGAATGATTTATTTTCAGGGTTCATTCCTAAATAAGCAAAGGAATGAACAACATTATATATTATATGAATAATATGCAAGGATGATGAAAACCGATGGAAGATAATCAATAATCAATGGGTTGACTACTTTACTTTTTTACTTTAACTTTTATTTACAAATGCATAAGTCCTACCGTAGTAGGAAACATTAGCAGCACAAAAACATATAGATATATAAAGTACAAATAAATGCAATGGAAAATGGTGTAATTGAACGTGCTACAATCGGCAAAGATTAAAAACAAATATATGAAAAACAATAATGAAGTTTAGGATACTCAACTGTGATTCTAAACATTGTGGAAAATAATTATATTCTTTTGTCAAAACTGTTTTGAAATTAAGGCAGTTTTCTATTAATTTTGTGTGAAAATTGGTACAAATTACTGCTTGAACAAATCAAATCATAAAATGGCAAAACCAGAAAATTCTAAAACAATAGTGTTGATTATTTTAGATATATAGATTAAACTTAATCTGTTCATTGTTTCAGAAAATCTTCATTTTTTTTTTTTTTCATGATCATTTGAGTTTAATGATCTTTGGAAACATTAAGAAAATGCCGAGAAATAAACTTATTTTTGTTTTATTATGGATGTATACTGCTTTAAGCTTACCTCTGGTGTCTTCGAGACTTTTCGATTTTTCCTTGTTGTTGTTATTGTTGTTGCTGCTGGTGTTGTTGTTATTGTTGTTGTTGCTACTACTGTTGTTCTCCTGTTTGACAGGGGGTGACTGTGGCTGTGTTTGCTGCTGTTGCTGCTGCTTCGCCCTCTCCATCTTGCGGAACTTGGCCCGGCGGTTCTGGAACCACACCTGCACACAAACCAAGCGTATTCGTATTAGATTGCTTGAACAAAGATCAAATAGTGTTTGTATTTGCTTAACCCATTCCCTCATAGAGGACACCGTGAAAAGACCTATGCGAACAGCATAAAACCAGATCAGCCTGCGAGTAACTCGCAGGCTGATCAGGTTTTATGCTGTTCGCTGCTCCTCAGTGGTCTGGAAATGATGATTTTGTAATTAAATTTGGTAAGGTTTAACTGTGGTTTTCTGCAGATCAGGCTTTATGTGATACCTATTGAGGGCGTCAAAATGAGTCTATATGAGGGAAAGGGCTAACGTCCCACCGATAGATTTGTATCCATTCGAGGACGTTTTCAACATGATATAGACATAATGTATACCGATACTACAACTTCGTATGTCTATTTCTTCGGGTCATATACTTGATATTTGGGTAAAGTAAGCAACAGAATAGTCTTATTAACTAGACTAATGATACATACTGAAGATTCGTGGTATAGAATGTGGTACGATACCATCATTGCATACAGTCACGTTATCCTGCAGTATGGTATAAACACTTTACGATGATTATTTACCACTGGATTAAAACCATGTTCGTCTAGTTATGTCATTAAAAAATATATAAGAATTATGACATTTTCATATTGAAAATGTTTTACTGTGTTTCTGGCCTATCTCAACAGTATAAAAATCTAATAAGTCTGTGAGTAGATAGCTCTAGTTTAATCTTATTCTTATGAAACATATCCTTGATACATTTTGTGCAGCAATACGTGATGACATTTTGCAGGTATATTAGACTGGGTATAGAAAATGCCAAGAAAGAATATTTGTAGAAGTAGACGAGCAAAAGGGCCATTAAATCCAAATAATTGGATGCTTGCATCTGCGCTGAAGTCTTATTAAGCACTTGGAGGACCATGATTATAATATAGTGATGGTTGGATTACCCAAACTAGATATAAAAGCTAATTTCTTACATAGTTATGTAATGTTTTGTGTTATTTTCAAATTGTATACCTGCAATTTCATACGCAATAGGAATGATGTTTGGCTATCGATCCGTGTTACTTCATTTATATATTTCGGAAAACTGAATTTACCCCTCTAGTCTAAAAATATTTATCATTTTCAATAACCTTTAAATAACTTTATAGTTAACTCGTATGTGTCTATTAATAGGAATGTACTTATGTTTGATATTGTCATTCTATATAAATGACTCTTTAGTTTATTACTATGCATATTTTGTTTCTTTGTTCTGAATATATGCAGCACACATTGTTTTTACGTTTGAAATATATCAGTCGTTTTATATACGATTTAGATATGTTTGCATCTGTATGTTGTGTTTTATCCTTACTATGATTTTTCACATGTGATATTATTTTATTATTTTATATTGATTTTATCATTTTTATATATGCATAATTTAAATTTTTTTCATTCTATATACATTGTTTTATTTTAAATGGATTTCTTCATATTATTTCAAATTATTAATTATACACTCATACTAATCAATTATAAATCAGTTTATTTCATACACACTATTATGTACGTACATGAATTTTTGTTTCTATTTAGTACCCGTCAGAGAAACCCTTTTCGATGCAGATGCTTATTCTAAAATAAAGCTGAAATGTTATACATCTAATCATTAAACCTATTTCTGTACACCGTTTATTAATGAATTCACAATATAAACGACACAGTGTCATCCCTAACGGAATAACAATATTTTGTTATTCCAATTGCCTGTTTCTGTGGAATTTCTACAAGCTGGGTTTCTCTAAAACTGTGTTTTATTACGCCATATACTTGAGCCTTGGCAATCATTTAACCCATATTAATGATAAATGAATGTTACTTTCCCAAACATTCCGGCAGACAAATGGCCTGTAATTGTGCATGAATGGATCGATCCGAAACCTCTGTCATGAGTGAAATGTGGTCGGTATTTTTCTATTGATTGCCACTGTACACATAATGCCACATATAAATCATATTTTATATTGCATTGTTTAACTGACCTGTATGTGGATAAACAATTTTAGTTTATATTCCCAAAGAAAATACACCAAGTATACTAGTATGTAATATTAAATTTAAAAGATTTTGTTTTGTCTATACATAAAAAATGCAAGTATTTTGTTTTGTTTTTTGTTTTGTTTGTTTGTTGTTGTTTTTCCTCATAAAAATAATAACCCTATATTCCATTATACATGTATACATTTTTTCATTATACTCGACCCTTTGTATACTTAAAAACATGCCATTATATTTATTCAATCAATTTCTTTCTGTAAACATGGTTTGGTTTTTAAATATCCCTTTTACTTTCATTTCAGGGAAAACTCAAAGGAGGGAATATGATGTGCAGATTTGACAGTAGCTGTAAGATACAAACGTATTTCTGTTTATATCTATTGATCGATTATCAACATTATATAAGCTATTTACTTGTTCTGCTTTGGTCAATTCTTGCTGATTAAAATATTGCTGTTACTTATATCAGTACTGTATGATATAATGTAAACTGTATTTTGCATTTTGATATGAGACATGTAATGTTAACTGTAAATTGAAATGATGCATTTAATATGATTTTTATTGAAATGATACATATATGTAAACTGTATATTGAATTGATGCATATAATGTCAACTGTATATTGAAATAGTGCATATATCTAACCTGTATGTTGAAATAATGCATATATGCAAACTCAATATAGAAATAATGCATAAATGTAAAGTGTATATTGAAATGATATATTAATTGTAAACCTTATATTGAACTGATGCATATACTGTCAAATGTATATTGAAATGATAAATTTAATGTCAACTGTATATTGAAATGTTACATTTAATATCAACTGTATATTGAAATGATACATATAATGTAAACTGCATTTTGCAATGATCAATTGGACTGACAACTCTATAGAACGATGCATTTTTCATTGAAATGACACCGTGTATTAAAATGATACATATATGTAAACATCATATTTGAATAATATATTTAATGTAAATATTATATTAGAATGATATTGTTTTCCGTAATCTGCCAACTGTATAGTTAAATAATACATTTTTGCGTAAAATGTAGATTGAAATAATAGATTCTAATGCAAATAATGTATATTTAATGTGACATCTTAGTGAAAACTGTAAGTTGAAATAATGAGTTTTACTGTAAACTATAATAGATTACCATACTCCTAATAAATTTTAACATTAAAAAATGAATATAAGATTGGTACATTTTAATGTAAAAGATATGCTGAAAAATTATATTTTAATGTAAAATGTATCATTTGCATTCGTATTTGTTTATTATGTTCAAGTGTTTATACATGCATATTTCAATCATTTTGCTGTAGTGTCCTTAAAAATCGTTCTTAAAGAAAGTAAATGTTTGCTTGCAAAATCAATACAGACCACATTCCTCTAATTACATTTGGAGAATTTAATATCAACTTTAATTTCTCCATTGTTCTCTAACCTTGGAAATAAAATTCCAAATTTCTTAATGTTCATGTCTTCTAATATTGCATTTATTTATTGCCCGAAAGTAAAGCCATGCAAACCTAAAATAACCATAACTACGGTGAAATTAAATTACCAATGTTTGATAAATAAAGTAGTTTTACTACATAGCTGCGGCATTTAACCTCATTACTAATAAATCGCTCTCATCTTTTTGGGGGGTGGGGGCAACTAATTCATTATCAGCATCGGTTTATAGGAACTTGGGAAGACCTTGTCACAGACAATGTTCTGAAGATAAAAAGTGGGGCTATATGTCTTCTTTCTTTTCCTTTTTTGTCATTTAAGTCGATATAATATTGGTTCAACGAAGAAAGTATTTGATTTTGACCATTGTGATAGAAAAAAAAACAAAAAAAAAACATTTGTAATAAAAAAAAAGTTACCGAAAACGAGTCAAATATTCAACGATACTTTAAAACAATCTTTTTAAGGCGGATAGGTATGGATAAATGATAATTCATACTTTTTTTTTTTTTTTTTTTTTTTTTTGCACGACTATTTCACCTATAGTCCACCCTATTAATTTCATTTTGCTTCAAATTTTCCAACAATTTCAGTAAGCAATTATACATTACTAAATATAAGGAAACTCCCAAACACATGTATATTCATTATTAAATCTTTGAAATCTAAAAACCTAATAATCTGATTTACAATTGATCTACTAACTCTGAAGTTGAGGCTGGGAGGAGAATATCTTCATTTTAAATCATATGAATATTTTCTTATGGTAACTGATAAGCTCTGCAAGTGTATAAATCATGTATTTTGGATATTTTATAAATTCTGAAGAAAAATATTTGTTATGTATGTCTGAATCGAATTCCATCAACAGCACTTAGCGTTAAGTTATACTAAGAGACTTAAAATAAGATAAATAAATGACTTAAGTGACCTATAAACTTAACCTACTTACGAACAACATTTGTTTAGAACTGAAATTCAGGTACTTTTTATTTCATAAGTGAATATTTAAGAATTAAATACGCCGCTAAGCAACTAATAGGCACTAAGTAAGTTTGTGGAATAAACTCTTATACTTTTTGTTTGTTTTGTAAGTCATAAACCATATTAAGACTTTCTTTATTATTCTAATAAATTAATTTATTAAAAAATTAATTTCAAATCGTGATCAGACTGCACACATTATCTTTACTGGCTCGACAAGGAGTCAGAATAAGTATGCAACGAATGAAGTCCAAACAAGTCAATATTATGTGTTATGTTCATGCATGTTTTTTTTTTTGTTTTTTTTTGTTGTTGTTGTTGTTGTTGTTGTTTTTAATTAAGGAAGCTTTTAGGTCGACAGAGTCAGCTGTAGATGTGTACATTTTACGTTAATTTGTTAATACCGTAAGGTAAAGTATACTTTTGATTAAAGTAAAGCATTTATAATAAGACGCCCACTGTGCCATCGGTGAGCTGGTCGTAAGTACGAGAAATGAAAGACCGCCATTATGATCGCGGTCAATTTGTTTGTAATAGAGAGGTGATTTGTTTATCAGTTGCATAATAGATAATGTGAATGACAACCACTGTGACCGCAAAGGTTATCTTACAAAATAGATATGGTAGAAGACCACCATTAAGACTGCAGTCAGTTGGTTTGGAAAAAAAATATCGGTGACCGCGGTCAGCTTGTCGTAATAGGGAGGCGGTATGTTTATCAGTTAATGATATATAATGTTAAGACCACTAGTGGACGCGGTCGTAATAGCGAGGTGGTATGTTTATCAGTTAATGATATATAACGTGAAAGACCACCAGTGACCGCGATCGTCTGGTCTTAATCTTAATCATGAGGCGATCTGTTTATCAATCCGACGATAGATAAAGGGGGGGGAGCTATGGAAAAGGTCACCTTTATAATGAGGTAATCCTTATACTGGGATAGCCTTTAAAAAAGTTCTCATTGTACTCAACGGATCAAGATAAAGGAAACGTGATTTTTTAAGAAAACAAAATAGTTCTGCAATTAGTACCCACCTGCACCCTTGCCTCGGTGAGGTCTGTCCGCATGGCGATCTCTTCTCGTGTGTAGATATCAGGGTAATGCGTTTCAGAGAACGCTTTCTCCAGTTCTTTCAGCTGGGCGCTTGTGAACGTCGTGCGTATACGTCGCTGCTTCCGTTTCTCTGGACTGATTCCGTTCTCATGACTGTGTTGGTACATTTTGTAGGACAGGCCTGAAAATGACGTCATATCTAATGTCAGTAAAATAATTATATCTTACTGATGGAATGGAACACAAGTTTTAATCAGTTTTAATCTTAAACGTATCCCTTAAGACTAATGAAGACAGTTAGAAATTCTGTACATTATTTTCTCAAATTTGATCATGTTTTTTTGTTGTTTTTTTTTTTTTTTGGTGGTGTTCTTGTTGTTGTTGTTGTTGTTTTTTTTTTTTTTTTGTTTTTTTGTTTTTTCAAAAAAAAAATATATATCGTAATGACGGTTAGTCATTTTTTATCCTTTTCGTGGATTGACAAACGCCAAGGTCAAAGAATCTTCAATCCTTTTTAAAGCTTTTTTCAGCTTTTCACATTGAGCCAGGTCTGTTCGAACTTCAGCCGCAGACCCGTCAATATCATAAATGGTGCCCGAATCTTCTGTACCATTGTAGACAATGTTCGGTATATAAGACATTAAGATACAAATGGCAGTTTTGATGATTTTATCAATCATATGAAACGATGAGAGTGGAATGGCTTTGTAAATTTTCTTTACTTTGTGTACGTTCGTCTTTTTCTCTTAAGTCCTACTTAAGTTATTCTTTTTATAGACATCCCTAAAGAGTGCTATTCGCATGAAAGTCTATAGGTTAGTATACGCGAAAATACCATTAATCAAGTTGAAAAATCATCAAAAAGCTTTCAAAGATTAATGCGGTGATATATTTATTTTCCTGCTTTAACCCACTCTCATGGTAACACGTTTGGTCGTTGCATTTAGCTGCAGCACTGCACCGCTACGAGTGTAGATACCCTATCGCATATCGTATTGTTTTATTCATGGCGCCATGGCGCCTTCTCTCTTCGCATTCCCTGCAAAGACATTATTTACAGAAGTTTCGTTCAAGAGACTGTGTCACTGGTAACACGTATTCTGGGACCGGAGAGGGATATACATCGTATTTAATTATTCTAAGCTTGATTTTATTTACTGTGGAGTAGATCTTGCCACACAAAGATCATGTTTCCTGTGATGGTATACATGCTGATGTACCTCTAATTCTTCAGGAAACATCTAATTCATCAAGTGCTTACTTACACTTGAAACTAGTTCAAGAACGTCATTGCTTAAGCACAGCCAGAAGAATGAGGAAATCAATTCTTGATTATAATAAGAGCTGATAGAAACTGATTTGTAATTTCTCCCTAAATTCATACGGTCGCTTCCTCAAGGCATTCAAAAGCAGATGCAATTTGGAAAAAGCATGAAAATTAGTTTAATGGATACGAGCTGATCTAGACAAGACTATGTTTTCTGTGTGCCTTCTTCGGTCTTATTAGTGATTTTCGTGCTTTTTAATTTTCATGATTTTTTAAAATGGAAACTAAAAATTATAATTATTGTTCAACTAATTTGAATATCATCATCGTCATTATTTTTCATTGTTGCTATTACATTGTATTTTTATTGTTGTTGGGAGTGTTGGTTCTGTTGCTGTCGTTTCTACTGCAGCTGCTATTATTGCATGATTGATAGCTTAGGAAAATTCCAGAAAAATCTTGACTTAAATGGTATACTAAAGTTACATATTCGATTAGTTTAAACAGGAAAAAAATAGTATTTAACAAAACAAAGTCTCTTTTCAGTACGAGGTGTACACGGTGCAAACCTACAATTATTCCTTATTTTTGTATCTGAAGTCATTTTTTACATCTGTTTCTCCCGTAATTGCAGATCGCGATAGGTCATTTATTTCTACTTCCCGCAATCGATCTTGCAAAGACATCCTTACCCTAAAATTAAACTACTCTTAAACAATTATTCAAGTGAAGGACACTGTTCCAATAAAAACTGCATTTGTCGTAATTAGGGACTTCGCAACGCTCGAGTCTGGATAGCATCTAAGACGACGATAAAACGACAAACCGCGACGTTCAAATTATACCATGCCTTGTAGAACAATTCGCATCCGCCGGAAATCAATATTAAGTGGACAATCTTTAATATTTATTTATCCAAACTTTTATCTAATAATTTCCTACATATTGTCTGTTACTCTACGTTAGCTAGCATTAAATTGGAACAATAGAATGAAGGGCTGACCCCCAGAAAACACGATCCTTTTCGGTGATGTCTGGTTTTTGTCAAAGTCTTGGGAAAGATCGAAATTAGACCGTTATGGCTCCCCGAGAGATTCGGCACGGCATCAACGATTTGTAATGAATCGGTTGCTCCATAATGAGTATTGATTTGGATACTGTTCCGTATATCACGAAAAAATAGAAATTATGAAAAACGAAGTACTCAGATAAGAATTATCTCGTCCGGAAAAATGATAGTCAACTTCTCCAGCAAAAGGTTGTAGTTGTAAATCCTTATCTGGGACATGAAAAGAAAGTATCGAAACCTCGGTGGGAGCTTCTTTAAGTGATGTCAATCAGATTAAACATAAGGTAATTAATTTTCAAGCACGTGGTAATCAGTTTGAATATTAATTAGTAATTTCAAAGATGTATGTTTTGATAATATATTAAACGCTAACGGAGAATTTATAATACATTCACGTTTCTTTTACGATTATTAAGCTTTTATTTAACAGTACTATTATAATTTCTAAATGCTGAAAACATCGAATCAATAATATTTGAAATGATTACGTAAACTCTTTGGATGCATTTCAAAGCTGTATAATTTCCTTTGTAAAATTGCTAATAAAGTGTAGATGTATTTTTTTCAGAATGTTGTTGGTTGTGTTTGTTCGGCATTACAGTATTGTTAAAATTTCATTTATTATTATTATTATTATTATTATAAACGTCGTTATTTACGAAAAAAAGTATCAAGTTTATTGCCAATCTTCAGTTAATATTTTTGAAAAAAAAGTATCTCACTACATATATTTTCAAACTCTCAATATCAAACTAAAGCAAAATGAACATTAAAATTAAAATATGTTCATGCAAATTTGGTTAAAATTTAGGTGAATTCGGGTGAGAGTTAAACTACACGTATACTATTTCAAGCAAGATTATATCGTTATGCGTTGATAAACGGTTCCTGGTCCGAGGAAGTTATTGTCTTTCTGTACAAACTGTATTGAGCTTTGTGTATGAAAGTGTGGGAAAAGGTCAAATTTAAATAATGGCCTGACAAACCTCTACGTAAATACCATCATTGCACACACACACACACACACACACACACACACACACATAATTGCGCCGTTGTCCAGTGGTAACGTATCCGATTACGGATCCGAAGGTTGGAGGTAAGAATTATTCATGACCTTCCCAGGCGCAAAGTACTGGTCCAACCTAGGAACCGTCGAGAGAGATTAGTATAAGTTGTAAGAACTCGTTTATCAATCGACGTAAAATAAATAAGTTTAAACTAAATTAAACTAACACACATAAAGGAATTGAAAAAAAAGTCATAATAAAGTGCATATCTAAAAACGTATATAATATTAGTAGCATTAGGACTATTTTATTTTGTACTTTTAAGTTTCAAGTCAAATAGTGGTATGTACCAAAAACATTAAAATACTAAATCTGAAACTATCATATTCTTTAGAATGATAATGTTAATAAACATTGCATATTTGATTGAAAATAAAAGCAGGGACAAGCAAATCGTACTAAGAGTCATTCATAATATAGGGGTTGTAAAATTTCGAACTCTTCTTAATAAATAGGGAACGTTTAAGACCTTCCTAAATAAAAAGAAAGGGTTTCAACCCAATAACCCCGACACGTGTTACAAAAAAGATGTTAAAATTTTCCCGAACAATATACACTGCGGCTAAAACTGAGTGTTCGATTGATTCCAGACAGCAGATGGTCGTTTTACCTTCATTATTTCAACCTTTGCATAGTTAGGACCGTGGTCCTAACAAAACTAAACAGTCGGTTTGTTTCAAACTCATGCTTAAACTAGTAATAGAGTTTGACGTCATCCGTCATAACTAAGAGCAGTTCAGACAACCTGAAACAGAGGGGCTTTGTATTGTCTAGGTTTGAATGTCTCTTCCCTAGGAAGCGCCTTTTAATTGTAAAATAATTTGGAAGGAGCCTCCATAAAGTTACGGGCCGGTTATATTAACTAGTTCTTAGTTTATTTTTTGACAACGACATATTTTCAAAATACGCATAACAATATGAATTTACTGTAGATATACAAATGGCAAAAGGAGGCCACACGTTCTCATAAGTTTAGATAAAGGTCAATCCAATATCATTTCAACTAAATGTAGGTACTAGAAAGAATTCTTAATGGACAACTTTTGAACTTGTGATTTGGCCAAATTGCATGTTAGACAGACATATATATAAATGTCGGACAGGCTTTAAAAATTTTTATACTTATAATTATGTGTTCACCATAGTTCAGAAGATGATATTAATTAAAATACTTTTTTTTTTATCATACAAAAAGAATCTTTAATTAAAGAGCGATTTTAAGCAAAATAATCACACATATATACACGAAACGTGTAAGTACTCCGATTTCAAACTTGTAGAGAAGATATATTTTCCAAAACATATGCCCAGTAAATATTAGAATGTGCATTGGCTCAATCTGTTGTCTGCTTGAATAATTTTGACGTATAATCAACTCTGTGAAACCGATTTTCGTGGAAAGCTATAAAGTTATAGAAAACAAAAAAAATCTGTTATTTTGAATACAACAAATGCTATAGACAAAACTTTAGTCAGAGTACTTATAAGTTTCGTCTAGTATATACAAATGTATATTCTTAATATGCTCTCTTGCAGTCTTAAGAAAATTTCTATCCAAACAATTGTATTTTAATTGTTTCATTTATAAATCAATTTATGATACCATTTTAAATTGTATTTATAAATCATATTATATATGAAATGTTCATTTTTAAACCCTTCTGTCATCAAACCTGTTTCTACCAGACTTATCACTAGTTGAATGATTCACTTTTGCGTGATACATTATCATACATGTATACGTTTTGGGCTTGTTTGTTTTTCATATTTTAAAAATTATTCAAATATTTTTTCTTCATGATACGAAGCCTGTTTCTTCTCCGTAGGTCCGTGGTATATGCCACCATAATTTCCTTCACTCATTTAATTACCCATGCATCCCATAAAGAAAATTTCAAGAGTTGCCTGGAACCAAACCAACAGGAGCAGAGAATCCTAGACACTCATGAATCATGTTTGGACAATGCATTGTGTTTACTATAAAGACCCTCCTTGTCTCTCTTCCGAATAAAGCGGAGGAACAAGATGGCTGGCCGAGCTGTTCCACAAATAAACCTTCCCCGTCACATAGCGTGAATAACCATACGACGGATCGATCCGTCTTCGAACGAAATTCTCATCTTAACTGAGGAGAGCCCCAGGGTCCTCTAATAAAGTTAGGCGAGGCAACCATACCTTCCAAAACAAGACAATTTCTCTGGCGCATATTGATATCACTTTTATTCTGAGATAATTTAATTTCCATGGCCAAGATTACATTGGTATGCCTTCCGATGATCCTTCGAACGACCCGAGCTCCAGAACACAGTAAACGAGCGATTAAAAGGCTACGGGCGACATCGTGCGGCACGAGGAAAACGTGCACGGGGATTCTGGGTAAAGTTTTATTTAATAAATTTCCAATTAAGGACAAAGCGGATGACGTGTAATTTGTCAAGCGAGAATTCGTTTTCATTGGAAGAAGCTAGGCTTGATTAAGGATTTTTTGGTGTATAAATCCAGCAAAAGAAGTAAATAATTAATCAACGGGTCAATGAGAAGCAGCATCCGTTCATACGATTTCGTCATACATTTTTTTCTACAAATGAACAAGGCTGTTGGACAGTTTTTTGTTTCAAGAACTGCGTTTTTCAACATTTTAGTTCAGTGTTTTGAAATGTGACTTAGAAAAGGCTTTGAGGACTTTTTTATATGTTGGAAAAATGGCGAATTCTAAAGACAGATTTTCCCCTGTTATTTTTCTATTAAAAGTGGCAAAAAATATCAATGATGTTGAATATTGGCCTTTATAGTTAAACCACTGCTATTAGTTAATATTCATTTTGAAAAAAAAAATAAACATCGTCAAAATCGAGATTTTTAGAACGTCAAAAAAATTAAAGGGAATTTATTATTTTAATCTTGGTCCATTTAAATCATTTGTAAAGGACATAGATTCATTTTTAAAACGTCCGAATAATTAATTTACAATTGATTTTTTTCTTCAATTGTAATGTGTAATACAATACAAATTAATGCATTTAAGTTCTTCAATAACACACTAAAACTAATATACGACTGTTCATATATTTTATATATATCCATACGACTTGAACTGAATACAAAGTTGAGAGTGCGCTGATATTTGGGAAAAAATTAATCAGTTGATAAATTACAATTTTCCTGGGAAAAAAAGACCCTCCACCACATGGACAGCTATAAAACAATCTACAATTGAGTATATCCGACAATAACTGGTGTTATCTGTCTGTCGTCACGTATCATATCTTTTGTCCAAGAAAACATTACATTAGACGTAAGGTCTAGAAGTTAGACACATTTCATCTGAATCTAGACATATGCACAATTATTTAAAGAAATTATAGCTAAATATTTGAAATATAACAGAATAACACGGATGTAGTATACATTGGCATGCACGAGCTAAGATCTTTTCAACTAAGCCTCGTATCAATTCACTTCTGTATTTGATCACAAGAAGAAATTGTATATCACCTTTTCATCTTAGAATCAAAGTTATAAAATAACTTACTAAACGTATGTAAAGTATCTTGAAAATTAGGCAATTTATTTCATAAACGTTGATACTTTTTATGTATTAACATTTGTAATGAAGATATTATTTCTCACCCCATACATTTGTTTAAAGTGCAAGGCCATTCTATCCGTCCAGTGTTGTCTACCATTAAAATATTATTATAAATATTATATTGTATTATATTATTATAAGTATTATAATTATATTATTATAAATATTATATTATAATTATATGAGCTAGATACAATCTCTAATAAGACGTAAACATAAATTTTCTAATAAGTCCAGATTTGAAGATAAAAATTGTATCTGAAGTGTCAACTCTTTTCTCCTTTTTATTTTTAAATTGGTGTAATATCTTATATGTAATATCATGTGAGGTTGTCCAAATGTACAGATAAGACATGTAAAAACGTGTGAACAAAGCTGTATAGTTTCAAACATACAGTAACTTACTATATGAAAGTCGTTAATATTTGTATACATTGTATGTTCATTACCGAACAAAGAATATGTAACTTTTCCATTTATTTATGAAAGAATATATACATATATAAAAAACCCTCCCCCAACCTTCACCCCCACACACAGACTGTCATACAAATAAGTGAGCGCGTAGAATAAATACGAAATTGTTCGCGTTTTTTATATATTCATCTGCAAACTTCGTTATGTAAGTACTTAATTTAGTAAGTGAATAAGAAAGTCAGAAAGTTCAATGAACTCTCAGTCAGGAGATAAACCTTGAGATCGCGGTCAATTAAGTCAGTGTTCTGATTATAGAGTTTAACTAGACTAATTTCATTATAAAGGCGGTCGGAATATCAGAAGAGAATAGAACAGAATTGAACAAACTTTCATTAAGACTTGAGCATAACAGCTCGTCGTGTTACAAAGAAATTAATACAAATTACTAGTATATGCTGGCATGCGCATATTTCACCTATCACATTTCAAGTATATATATGTTTTAGAAATATATTCCTAATATGAATAATGAACAAATCAAATATTTACATCGAACAATATGTATTCACTTAAGAGGTCGGAATATTGGTATGGTTCAAATACTAAAGTGGTCTTAATACGGGAGTGTACCGTATTTTAAATAACTATACCACTGCCATATAGATGAGTTCAACCTTTGTACCTAACAGAAAACTTTCATCGAATTACTTGCATATTTGGTAAAAGAAAACATTATTCAAACCCATCTCGCACGACCATATTGCATTGCATACGTTTTCTGGATTATTTACATCAACTTGGAAATCATACAATAAAATAAAAATGCATTATCATGAAATTCTCCACATGTGTTTCTTGGTGGAGATTATTTTGCTGCTGAATGATAAGCCTGTGAAATCTACGCGTGTAAACAAATTAAATCTTATCAGATTGATATATGTCAACTGCTCCCCCATCGCTTTCCTCGGGGTGAATCAAGCCTCGAGGAACGCTCACCGAAACCACATTGCATATACGGAATTATCTGTTTCTCGTCTAACTAGATTATGCGCAGAGTAGGAAATAAATTTAAGGTAGAATCTGCAAGTAATTGGAAAAGAAAACAATAATATGTATATTTAAAAAGAGTTCCCCTGCTACGGAGGTATGAACTTAATTTTCCTTGCTGTTGAGAGTATGAACACAACATTAATTATAGCTGCTAGCTATGCATTTAATGACATATTATACATATATCATTTATTAGATTAAAACAACTTGTCTAATATTGTCTTGGGCTTTATGAATATATGGTCACGTGTGTAGATGTTGACTTTAATTTTCTTTTCATTAAACCTTTTACAAACCCTCCTGATACACTTATCCTTAAGATATTTAAAAAAACATAAGTTTCATATCATTAACAATATGGAAATATTTGCATCGGTAAATTGTAAGAAGTGAGGGTAATTATGAAATATTTTCTACTTACTTATTTTGAATACCTAGAAGTGGATTTTAGATAGAAGAAAAACGATTATATTTGCAATAATAGACAATATTATATTCCCTTGACTTACAAGGGGAAATTTTCCCATTTTCATTGTCTCTTATGTGGATTACATTTTTGCTAAAAGTCAGCAAACTATATTTCAAATTTTAAGATATGCATTCAGTTCACGTGAATAAAAGCTATTTAGGAACTACATGTTAAATAGTTCTAATTAGTTGTCAATGTTATGCCAAATACATAATACATTACATACCATTTTTTACTTTTAGATTTTGTCTGTACTATAAAAACTTCCAATCAATATTTTTTATTCTATTTTTATCGGGATACAATGCAATAACAGAACAAAAAATATTTTACATCAATTTCATAAGTGAACACTGTTTTCCACTGGAAATCAAAATGATATAAACAACGTCACATGACCAAAAGATTGCGATGTTTAGTGTATTGCTATAAAGGGCCTTAGATATTACAATTATTATTTCGTCGGAAGCCGAGCGATGAAAGCTCAGATTGTTTTTTCCAATTATCGTTTGAATCTAGAAATGTGTTCCAGCCTCTCTCTTTGATGTTTGCTCATGTACGGCCAGGCTCTTTGGCTAAATAAATTTGTACCCTTTTAACCATTACAGAAACACAGAAAAATATATAACTCCGCCAGTTTTCCTTGATGTATGTCTAGATTATATAAATCACGTCATTATTTCTCTACTTTTCTATAATATAAAAACATACAGTTTGCGTAAAGTTTCTTTTACAGAAGCAAAAGAAATGGTTTCTGGCATAAGAAATGGTTTTTGGCATCATAATGGCCACAAGGGTTGACAAAAGGCAGCTCGCGTAAAATGTGAAATACTTAACCAAATTCTCAACAGATTGCGACACACAGGATCTCTGTCGTTTTTCAGAAAACAATAGAAAACAAATTATCAATTAACAGCAATTTAGTCAGCGTGAAAGTATATTACAGCACCATCAACATCTCGTTTACGTGTGCTTCACAATGGCCGCTGTTAGTGAACATGTTTCATGGCGTGATATCGTGACAGGAGGCCATTGTGTGCCCCTTGGTATCGGGGAGCGAAATCAAACCGTTACAAAATCTTATACAAATTGTTATGGCTGTTAAATGAACGCAATAGACTTTTAATGGCTTCGGGACATTCGACAACGGTTAGCATGCAAATCAAACTGGTTAATCAGAGACAAGCGCGTGCGATACAGCCCATCGCGTGCGTGATCATCCGAGTGAAACGATCCGGTTAAACAAACGCTCGTTAATGTAAAGCGTTCTGTTGCGGTAATTTCCCAGTCACATTGCTCATTTTGTCACCGCTTTTTCAAGAGAGATCCTGTCATTTTGTTCATGAAGGCCAATCGCTATTTTAACACATCCGTTTGAATGTTTTGATTAAGTTGATCACTTCCCAGCGACTGAGATTGGTCCGGGTCAAAAGAACGCTTTATCCATTAACTCAAGTTTCAATATATTAATTACAAAGCCCAGCGTGTGGGACGCAAATCAATTCATTTTTTGACTGAAGTTCGCGGAAAATCAGTACCGTTAGGTATTATTGGGATAAAATATCACATGATTACAGAACGGAGCAATTTGACAAACGGCCGAAGGGTGAGGGATCAAAAAAATCATAACTGTTTTTGAAAATGATCCTTTTCGGGATTGGCAATTGTGCATCTGGTCAAATTTATAAATTAGTGACGACCCCTCCAGCAGAAGTATAAAAAGTACTAATGTTTGAATGGTTATTCCGATTTTCCAAATATGAAATGTGCAGTCTTTTTTATAAAACAAGGACTTCGGTGGAACATTTAAACGATTATTATATGAGAATGTCCGCCCAGTTGGTTGTTATTATTATAGTATTATACCCAAAGTTTGATGTATAGCATGCATACTACCAAAATGAACACTCCATGTTTATAAATTTGTATTGCTATTTCTTTTAATGTGTATATGTGTTTGTCCGAGGCGCCAATACATTTGAAACTTGGACTCATTCTATGCATGAACTTTTTTTCAAACGTATAGCATATGATGAAAATTGACTGATTTTTTTCTTTCCTTCTCTGGTTTCAAATATTTGTACATATATATGATTTCTTTTCTGTCGTAAATGCATAAATACAGTTTAACTTGCTTGTGTATTTTATTTCCATTTTTATTAATTAAAAACAACATATACTGTAAAGATAAGTGTATATATTAAATACATTTCAGATATAACAGAAATTCAAACCTTTCAATAAACGAAATGTTTTAAACATGTGTCGTATAATGAATAAAAAAATATGAACAAGATTGAACGCGAGATGGGACCATCTAAATAACGCGGTTTGTTCAGGGATGACCTGTGTATTTATTTACGTAATTTTGTAATGTATCTAATATTATGCTCTTCACATTTTGGAGGAAATGAAAACATATACATGCATTGTATTTATACCATAAATTATTGTTAATCAATACTTTTTAACTCTAATTGTAATTTAGTTTTAAATTAATTGACATACATTTTCATAAATGAGGAACATTTAGTAACCGTATGTTCATTAACTTCAAAGGCCCCGACATAAGTGAAATTCACGTTAGTCAAGTAAATTAATTTTGTGTATAATACTTTAAGTACATTAGTCGCAGTTTCAAAAAATGTTTAAAGTAAACCATGATTTCATTAGAATTGACAAAAACAACACAGTTCGTTTTTGTTTTTGTTTTTTGTTGTTTTTTTTTTTTCATGTTTCTTTACTGAATAACTTGGGATTTATTTTTTTAAAATTAGACTCACTTAAATCCAGTATGATGTGATTTAATTCCACCAGTTCATTATACGAAAATAATTTCCTTTTCAATATAATAATTGAAGGAAGATAAAAAAAAAAAAGAACTTAAGCTATACAGGATCTATTTGTGAATACATTACGACAATAAAACATTAGTCTGGGTTTGTCCTCTCTAAAATAGTCACAAGAAATTTTTGTTTTGGAAGTGCCAGTCATTCCAAACTTATTGTCATCTTTTGTTTTATGTAAAAGCCAGTATTTGCCATACACAGTCTTAATAAGGTTGCTTCCTCTCACCCACACCCCTAAACTATATGATTGTTGCTATTTGTTGCTGTTTGTTGTTGTTGTTGTTGTTGTTGTTGTTGTTGTTGTTGTTGTTGATGATGATGATGATGATGATGATGATGATGATGATGATGATGAGGAGGAGGAGGAGGAGGAGGAGGTTAAAAGTGGGTATAAGTAAACGCATGTAATCATGCGTAATTAAGAGACAGGACCTACCATATGTGGTCCCATTTCTTTTTACAGAGTTAAATCAAAGAACCGGCGAAATATTAAGATTTCGTATAAATCATTAATAGAAAGTTGGTGTAATAGTTCTATTATGGTTACTTTTATACACAGTATTGTGTCTTGTTTCCAGTGTAGTTTGATATATTAGCTTAGACATGACCTTTTAAATGTTCTGTTGGATATTATGAACATATATTAGTTATAATCAAACCAATATTCTAAGACAATGAATATTTTTTGTAATTATTTTATTGCGGATCACTCATAATAGATACACATTAATATAATATTTTTCATCCAAATTTGAAGAAAAATAATCATTATAAAAACAGAAAACATTGTTTATTTCACCCATCCTTACTTTATGACAGTAATACTATTCCAGTCATTAAATCATACAATTTCTATACATCTGATTTGCATATTTTATTCTTCTTTTTTATTTAAAGAAAGAAAGAATTGTTTGAGCTGCATGTACATTATTTATTACCTTATTCAATTACTTGTCTTGTTTGTCCAGTACGATACGTTTGAGGACATGACCGATAAACGTAATTAGGATATTGTATTGGGTATTACAGACACTTAAATGTCCGATTGAATTTGTTTAACCCTTTCCCTCATATATACTCATTTTGACGCCCTCAATAGGTATCACATAAAGCCTGATCTGCAGAAAACCACAGTTAAACCTCACCAAATTTAAATACAAATACTCATTTCCAGACCACTGAGGAGCAGCGAACAGCATAAAACCTGATCAGCCTGCGAGTTACTCGCAGGCTGATCTGGTTTTATGCTGTTCGCATAGGTCTTTTCATGGTGTCCTCTATATTCGATGACTATGAGGGAAAGGGTTAAGTTGATAATGAGGTAAGAAACTGTATATATTAAATTTGTAGTATATTAAAATAATTTTAGATTATCCCAAAATTGCATTCGAAAGAAGCATTTAAATGATTTTGATAGAGATTTGTGTTGACTGACATATAGTTGTATTAAATTAAATAAAAATCAGATTAAACATATCTATATATATTTCAAACATTGCATTTTACATTCATGAGAAATTACGTTCTTTTACAAAGTGTTTGAACGCAACCTTTGTCAAGAAACATGTTATTACAAATGATACTCTCAGAGTACAGTTAATCAATTACATGATATAGCTCAATGCGTTGTAAAAGAGTCTGAAATGAATAGTTGTCTGATTGAAATGGAATAGTATGTAGATTGTGTAACCAGATTATGACTCATAGCATCAGTGCATGTTATACTTAGGTTATACATACACACACAAAATGTAATCAATTATTGGCCCACAATGTTTGAATCAAGATCAATCATGATCAATAAGAAAATTAAAACAAAACAAAATTTATTTCTGAATACTTTTAACAGAAGTGAAGATAATCTTAATCACGTATCTGCCTCTTAAACATGAAAAGTTTATATATTTCGAAACATACATACAGGTGTTATTGTGTGAACAGAAGATCAAGTATTAAAAAAATATATATAAACCATATTATATTGCACTGTAAGTTATTTTAACCCTTTCCCTCATAGAAGAAACCATGAAAAGACCTATGCGAACAACATAAAACCAGATCAGCCTGCGAGTAACTCGCAGGCTGATCAGGTTTTATGCTGTTCGCTGCTCCTCAGTGGTCTGGAAATGAGGATTTTGTAATTAAATTTGGTAAGGTTTAACTGTGGTTTTCTGCAGATCAGGCTTTATGTGATACCTACTGAGTGCGTCAAAATGAGTATATATGACGGAAAGGGTCAAAATGAGTCTATATGAGGGAAAGGGTCAAAATGAGTCTATAGGAGGGAAAGGGTTAAATCGTTTGAACCTTTAACCTCACGTGATCATATTTATTATTGTTTTTTGAATGGCCATAGGCTTAATGAAATGTCGATTTGCCGACAAACTAAAACCCTTGGGAACATGTACATCTCTGCTAAGGTTCCATTGTTGTTTTCTTAACAAATTTAAGTCAATCACTGTTATTTTTGAACCAAAAGGTTACATTGTTTGCCGCCTGCATTAATCACAGTGGTCATCAGTTGTAATTCCCCCGCAACTACGTTTTGACCTTTTCTATCCAATATGATACTTTAAAAATGTCTTACAACTAAGTGTTTTTTTTGATGTTAAATGATAGTTTATTTCATATTATTCATTTTACGTAGGAAAACATAATTGACCACCATAAACTATTTCTTTCGTATTCATGAACAAAAATAGTACATACAAATATGTATGTAAACATTGTATCATTTGTTAGAGAGAGAGAGAGAGAGATTCTGTTACAGCTGAAATTATTCCATGGCGTTATCATTACATATTATAAAATGTTCACTGAATTTCACTTATAAACGAAATATGCTCAATATTTAGTAGAGTCATTAATAAAAACTTTGTCGTTTCCGAGTTACATTCGTCTGAGGGTTTGCTCGATTCGCCGTAGTTCAACTTAACATTTAGGAAACCCCATGTATACATCCAACGTCCGTAGTTCAACTTAACATTTAGGAAACCCCATGTATACATCCAACGTCCGTAGTTCAACTTAACATTTAGGAAACCCCATGTATACATCCAACGAAAATCGAATATAGTTTTGATTCAGATAATTCTTTTATTCCCATATGATTTACAAACACACGGTACGTTGTTTTCAATCGTTTTGCGTTTACCCAATTGCATACTCTAAATTACATTACTCGATCGATAGCAAAATTGTCTTGTTTTCTGACAATTTCTGCCAAACTCGTTTCAATGATATTGTTTCATGTAACAAAAATTGTGTTATGAATAAGTTTAAAAGTGATAGTTAAACAAACACAACATGCTGTGTGATTTAATCAAATAATTCAGTGTGTATATATTTATGATAGAGGCGTATCACACAGAGTGCGTTGGTGAATTACAAATGACACCCAGAGAAAGAGAGAGAGAGAAAGAATTTTACACACAGACAAACAGAAATACAGAGAAGGAAAGAGAAAAGAAAAAAGTCTACATTTGTTTGAATAGTCATATTTTAAAGTTAATATTTCACGACTGAAACACTAACAATGTGTCCTTTGGCTACGTTAGTCAGTTCATCAAATGATACTTCCATCATACACTGTGTCAGAATCAAACAAAGACATTTACAATTTAATACACGTACTACCGTTTGAAGTTAAAAAGAAAAGAAAGAAAGAAAGAAAGAAAGAAAGGAGGAAAACAAAAACAGACAATAAGATATGTACCCCAGACTATTTCACGACAAGTTCACCAAAGTTCTGGTTAATTTCATATGTTGCTTCTCAAAACATGTGATTTTTTTTCAGATTTTTCAAAAATAATAAAAAAGACAAAAAGATATTTTGTTCATTTTTGCTTTAACTGGATTAACACATACCATCTACAAGAGGTTTATATATGGAAAAATATAGAGGCACTATAAATAAAATATGACTTTACTGAAATAGGTATAGAAGTTAAGTCATCAGACTTTTCCTACTATCAAGTAAAAGTGTTTTTATTGAATTAAGAAAGTCAAAGAAATAAATATTTTTCATCGATGATTATTTTTTTCCAATTACCTTGGAGTAAGAGGTAGCATTGTGGTAATGAAATAAGGTTATTTTTTTTCTAATTTTACTGTGTGCACAGGTCTGTGTCACATGTCAATTACAACCACAGACGACTTAGATTCTTAATTCTTTATTTTTTCTTCCTTTTTTTCAGGCTGTACAATTTCTCACATATACGTCGGACACTCCCATAATGCAATCTTTATACTTGAATTAGTTTTTTTCTATATCTAAAAGTTGGTTGAAGTGTCAACAGTACAGAAAAATTAAGCTCGCCTTCTCAAGAAATAAATTATTCGGTGACAAAAGTATATTTTCATTTTGGATACTAAATCAACTAAAATTTATTTCTCCGCCGTTTAAGCTTCCTTCGAATAAAAACTCCGCGAGATCTTCCATAAACTGGAGCCTTTATGGTTTATATAGAGATTGGAGACGGTTTTGCCACCGCCAGCGGCTTGATGGGGAAA
>CM037778.1:23216276-23251752 GCA_021229015.1 Solen grandis
GCAAATGCAAAAAGTTGGGGGCATTTCAGAAGTAATGCAACTTGGGTAATACAAAGCGCGCGTTTGATAAGTTTTAATTTATTTACGTGTCATACCCTCAATGTAATCATCCTTGCTACGTGCACAGAGTTTCAAACGTTTCATCCAATTTTTAAATACATTTTCATACTCACTTTAAGGTGTACCCAGATACACTGATAAACAACAGATCCCAGGGCCTGTCGAGACTTATAATGTCAACCGCTAAATGTTGTTGTTGCTTTGTGTGTGTGTGTGTGTGTGTGTGTGTGTGTGTGTTTCTTTTTCTTTTTTCAGTCATATGGGGCTAAGACTGGGGAATCGGGTGAATGTGGGAAGAACTCGTACCCTTTCTTTATTCTAAAACAAGGTCACGACAGCAGATTTATGAGCATGGGAATTGTCATGCAGCAGGGAAAAGTGCTTAAACCCGGTGTGTGGACGCCGTTTAGAACATTTTCTTTTAAGTTATTTCAACACTTTTTTCTTTATAGCATAACCCGGTCACAGACTTTATGGCTGATACAACAATTTGCATAAATGGACCACGGATATCAAGGAAAATTACCATCAATCCTTTCGCAATTAAAGTGCGTCGACATTGTTTGGTAGTCCATATTTTGTTGTTAATTTTCTTTGTTGGCTCAAACATGTGTACCCATGTCTCATCTTTCGTAATAATGTCACAAACCTGCTTTCTTGAATATTTTGGAAACAGTTTCAGCAGTTTTCTGACTGTTTCAAGTCGAACACGTGTTTGTTTTTCCGACAATAATTGAAGGATCCATCTAGCTGTAATGCACCTCGTTTTCAAGTTACGTTTTAGTATGCGTAATACAATTGTGGTTAAAAGTAGCTATCTGAAGAACAGTTATTCTTACACCAGACTTGACCAGTTTTATAGTAGACACAATTATTATTGCAGAATTATGAGATTTCTACAAAAAAGATATCTTCAAAGTTGTTTGCCCTTAAATCATTTCTTTCCTGATTTTTCAATATCAACAACTATTCTCCATATAAATACATATGTGGCATCATTCTATTGAGATAACATATACATAGTTGTTTAATATATATACCAATATTTTGATAAATTTAATCATTTAATCACTTGTTTGTTATCGTGTGAATTGTTCATAACAATTTAATCCCAAATTGTCATGGAAGATATGTAAATATACTAGATTTTAAATCAAAATATATTTTCAAATGATCATTTCAACCTCAGCTTTATGATCAGTTGAGCAGAATTATATTAAATATAGCATACTATTATCACATTGCTGCAGATTTGTACATTGTTCCATAAACAGTCCTGAATTCGGTATTATATGCTCACCGATTGCATTGTTCTGTTGATATCAGTTTATTACTGTGCATATAAAGTAACCTTTTTGTCGTTGAATAGTGAAATTCAATTTCCTTTTGGGAGACATCTATCTGCAAACATTTTGCTTTTAGTTTGCTTAAATAAGTATATCATTGTTATAATATTAATGCAATGGCCAGAAAGT
This sequence comes from Solen grandis, assembly GCA_021229015.1. Classification (NCBI taxonomy): domain Eukaryota; kingdom Metazoa; phylum Mollusca; class Bivalvia; order Adapedonta; family Solenidae; genus Solen; species Solen grandis. The sequence continues at coordinate 23,217,812 of CM037778.1, forward strand.
ACCTATTGGTAGGTAGCTAAATATCTTGCAAAGAAACACACTTTGTGCGCAAAGAAGGATTCTAATTAATAGCCATTAAAGACTTCGCAGTTCATCATACGTGTTTATCATATTATTTAGAAATAGTCAAAATTTATTAAAATATTTTTATGGAAGTAGGAATATTGGACCATTTCCCACTGTTTTATTGTTGAATTCGTTGATAATTTTATACAGAAATGCATTTTGTATTTCAGCCAGATACACATATTTTACCCAATTATCCATAGTTAATTGTTGTTGCTGATGGTACATACATTTATATTTAAAAGAGTGGCAACTATTCATTTCAGTGAAGATCTTTCTCGGTTCATAAAGGCCGGCCTTTGTTGAAACCAATGATACTTATAGCTACCGATTGTTATATTTTTGCAGGTCAAGGGCCTTATCTAGCGCATGGAAAAGAATCTGATGCAAAACTTACTGAACACATGCTAATTTAACACCTGCAATGTCACAGACGGGTTTCAAAAGAAAGATATCCTTATTGTAGATAGAGGGTTTCAAAATGCTGTTGATATTTTAAAGGATTTGGAAATAAATTCCCAATTGCCACATTTTCTGATAAAATCCTAGAAACATCATTCCACTGAAGAAGCAAATGTGTCTAGGCTTGTTACTAACGCCAGGTGGGTTGTTGAATGGAAGGGTGAAAAGTGGAAAGCCTTGTGTAACACTATGCCAAATAGTCAGATACCTCATACTGGTGATTATCTGAGGATTGTGCAATGCATAAGACCTTCCTTAGTAACAAGCTCAGAGTCAGATGAAATCATTGCAAAAAATAATGACTTGCTAAGAATCCTTATAGTTTACAAAACAAGGATGAGAAAAGAAACGGGCAACATGGGTAAAGATAAATGATGCGCATCTAGAAAATTTTCCAGAACTCAGTGAAAATGAACTCAGAGATTTGACAATCGGTATAAACCAAATCTAACAAACACTATCATATACAATTGAACATTTTGATGAAAATGGTGAGTTTGAAAGTTTAACACATAAGGAGGAAGATAACATTCTAAAGGCATAGATTCGTTCCCGTCACACTTCCAGTTAAGCTTATAGTTTATGGATTAAATTTATAGCCAATGTTAACACCAAATTTTTGCGTGGTACTGCCAGTGCATAAGTGGAGCACGTGCATTTGTCTGTTGTAAGCATGTTGCTTCTGCGCTTGGTAAAAATTCAGAAATAAAACTAATAGAGATTTTGCAAAATTCGTCCAAGATGCTGCTGTTGACACCTAGAGTACTTCCAGTGATTCAGAGGAAAGGTAATGTAAATGATCATAATTACGTTTGACAAATGAAAAACAAGATATTAAAGCCCCAGTGCGTTTTAGCTGGGAAATATATATTATTCAAAATTTCTAATTAGCAAAGCCTCAAATGATGTCTGATTAACCTCTTAATGTTTAATTAAGCCCACATAATGAAATATTCGCCCGGAAGTCTTAGTTGTTCAGACAGGGCAAAATAGTGAGAAAGACGGGCGGAGCTTGTTCTGAAACACACTATTCAGTAAAACCACGGATGTCTCGGTGTACGTGGGGTGTTTCAGAAGTTCATGGACTTTTTCTATAGACTGAATAAATATTGATACACGGTAGTAGAGGAGATAGGAAGAAAATCCATGAACTTCTGAAAAATCCCTTGTATAATAATTTTAGTGTATTGTTTGACTAAATTTGCATATTTTCTGATAGAATCTTTCCTGTAAATCAGGCATTTCCCAAGGTCTTTCAGTGATGAAATTAAAACTGAATTATATATATTGTAAGTGCATTCGGATTTAGGTCTAACATCTATAAGATACTGGGACTTTAACGTAGCCATGAGAAAATCTTTTTTCAAATGAAATTCTCATTACCATGTCAGCTTGATTTCTAATAGGTATCAAATGCAGGTGTACATTATTTCGCCTGACCCTATTTAGTGGGGAGGGTATTTGCCTCAGTTATGGCGTTAGTTTTAACAATATAGATCTTGCTGGAACCTTATGTTTAGATGTCAATAACAGAGTTATGGGTCGTTTTCTTTTGTGATTAGAACTTTTGAAGGGAGGGCAGTTTTTTATTTTTTTAGATTATGTTATTTATACAATGCTGTCCAGAGGTAGCTGACTTATAAATAAGATATGTAATTACATGTACATGATCGGCGTTTCAAGACGATGTGTGGCAAACATATTTTGGTAATTATTGCTTTTGTTAAGTATTGTCACTGCATTATGCTTTCCATTCTGTGCAATCATATGCAAGGGCATTTCATTACCTTCAGCGATGTTCTAGTTTGTCATTGAATATTTACAGAAAATATTCATGCTGATTAATCTAAAATTCTACCCATAGGCTTCAGAAATAATGCTATTTGGGATTAACATGGTTATGACAATGTACATGATAACATAAAAGAGTGATTCAATAATTATACTTATCAAAATTTGTATCAAAATATCTGATACCATTACAAATGGCTTTGATATTTAGTTGTGAACCGATTTTAGGTGTTTGATATTTCAAACTGAAGATAATACAAAGAATCTTTTAGCATTAAAATTTACGGGAAAACGTCGATGTTATAACGTCATGATGACGTCATAAAACGGTTGTTTATCAACATGGCGTGGCTCAAATTGCTTGCTGCTAAAATTGTAAAGCTGTATTACTCCTGTTTTTTTTTTCACCAATATCAGTAATATTTGAAGTTGCAAGGAAGACATCCTGACCAAGAAGTTTTACAATCTGCAAAACTTAGAATAGTTACGCGTTTTGAGCGAACTGTATCAGTTTTAAATGGTCGACGCATAATAGTGGAAGGTCAATATTTGTCCGAAGTTCAGAAAGCATTGAGAAGTCAGGCAAGTGATTGCAGAAACACCTCAGAAATCTGTTAGAAATATCATGTGTGACATAACCAACAATCCTAGTCATACTAGTGTTCACAGAATGCTAAGGTTTGTTATAAAATTGACGCCATACACCATATCACTTATCCAGCACCTTAAAGACTCGGATTTTTAGTAGACTGCGGTTTGCTAATTGGATGAAGGAGCAAATTGAAATAAGAGATGTTTTATGGTTGTCGGATGTAGCTCAATTTTATCCAAATACACAAGTTAACAAGAAAATTTGTCGTTACTGGTGTAGTGAAAAGCCGAACATTTATATTGAGAACCTTACTGTATAGGCAGCAATGAGTGCTACCGGAATAATTAAGCCATTCTTCTTTGAGAACAGGTTTGGGGACTTTGAAACAATCAATAGTGAACGTTATTTGAATATCGTAAAGAGCAAATGTATACAAGCCTTACGCAGGAAAGGAATAGGCATTAGTAATATGTGGTATTATCAAGACGGTGCAACCCCCACACTTCATTTCGTGTAGTTGAGTGGCTTGAAGAGAAATTCCTCTGAATTCTGCAATAAAAATTGTGTCTTCTGTATAACTGCCAAATATCATTTGAAGCGGTTGTAACACAAAGAGATGTTGTGTTTTTCGCAAAGTCTGGGGATAAATAAAAGTGAAAATTAAAGTTAAAAAATAAGACTCATACACGAATATATTGCCAACATATATGATATTTCCAACAAAGTATTGGCATCATCTTTTATCTTTATACATGTTTAAAGTGCACTATAATTATTAGTTTCTAATTTTGACTTGCAGTAAAAATAGCGCCATTTATATGAAGGGGCCCTCAACAATGTGAAATTACCCCACCCACTTTACTCATGAACACAGTCTGCGGCACTTAGCTGATTAGAAAATAGTTCATTGCATGATAGCCAATACATTGTGGCATAAGTTGGCAAAGTTTGAAAAATAAATCCTAAGTGGCCAAAAAAAGGCCTAAAAGAGACTTCTCCTTACATATTGTATATAGTTTTATAATGGTTCGATATCATTTATAAGAGAAATGTGTGGTGTTCCATGAAATCAAAAGAAAGGAAACTGTTCCTAAATTTTGGAACATTGAATGTAAAATGAGTGTAAATTTAATACTAAAGTATGTAAATGGCGGATTACATGTAGAGATACTCATTATATAAGTTGAATATATGCGTATGCATGTACTTAAATATTGGTTTAAAGTGGAAAAATTCAAATACCACTTCTGTATAAATTTTGGACCATTTAAACTGGCTTTTCCATATAATTTATTAATTTAAGTACATTGACAGTATCAATAATTTCAAACGGTTTCTCGTTTTCGTGTTTTCATCTTTAACAAACATGATATGAGCGTATGTAAATACATGCATATGATACGCCAATCGTATTTATTACTCAATATCATAACCATACATTTCAGAGCATCACATCGATCTCCACACAGAAGAACAGGACCTTGGCAGCCCAACACTCACCATCCAGACAGACACAGTTTTCTACAGCCACACGTTTGTTTCCCCTGTCCTGGCACGTTATGTCACACTGGCATTATCAAGATTTTCTACCGTAATTTGTGAGATTCAAGTATATGGAGGTAATACCAATCACACTTAGCTAACTTCGTTTATAATTGAGATAAATTTATATAAGCAATTTAATTTTTTTCCCGTTTGCACATAAAACCAATAAACCAATAGTAACTGCTAAAAATTCGACCAAGTCCATATAAATTTAAAAAAAAAAAAGCTTCAGTTTGTAAAAGACGATACTAATAGCAGTATAAATTGACTTTCGTAGGCAATATAAATGCATGCAAATGATTTTTCAGGTGAGTTACAGATTTAAAATTTTGAGTGGACAGGAAAAAGTAATTGTATTAAGAAGGAGAAAAAGAAGCATTGTTTCTACGCTTGGATATGATAAATAAGCAAAGACCTTCCTCAAAGTTGATATATTGTTTATTCGGAATAGTAACTGCATTTACAGAAATGTTTTTATCATCTCCGGTCGAAAATAGATTCTGTCTGTGTATTATACAGATATTGAACAACATAAAACAAGACGTGTACACTTTTAAAAGTGTCTTCCATATCACAGTTATCAGGATGTTTAGTTACAAGAATACAAAATCGTAACAAGAATTTATCCCTCCTGTTATAACTACTACATTGACATTGATTCCAGTGTCATCATTATTACTGAAAAATAAGAATAATTTTGGAGTTGCAAAGAAATATATTTAGACTCATATCTTTTTACGCAGTTTCAAAAAACAGTTTGTACACTTTATACTCATCCCTGTCGGAAGTTCCTGGGTTGGACTAGTACTTTGTGGTTGGAATAAATGGAATTCTTGTCGCCCACACAAACTCCGTATCTGCAGTCATGTAAGTTACCATCTGGAGCTCGGCGCCTCGAAGTATGTCGATTTTATCAATAAGTTATTATAATATTCCCTTTAATAAATATATCAGCTGTCTATCTAATTAAAATGATTGAGATAAGATTTATGTTTCCAAATAAAGAATCTACGTCATGAATGTCAAACTGCAAATATCGACATTACTTGTGGGATTCTTTTCTTTGCTTATTATAAAAACGAACGTGATATAACAACGCAACTTATGTAAATCTCAAATGTGTGTCTATGTGTGTGATAAAAAAAATCCAGACTATAAAACAATGATAGAAATTAGAAAGTAGTCACTGAGATATTCGATTTATGGAAGGGCAATGAATGTTGTCACAAATGTAAATAGTTGATATTTGTCGTTACAGTATATGTCGGATGTTTTACATACGCAAACATACAAACTAGAACGATAACTAGGCTATAAAATAGACTCACGAGGTGTTGGTTTTAATATGTGGTTTTCGCAAAACCCCTTTCAAGAGTTATCATATTTTATAATAAAACAGATTGTCCAGACGGAAACTACGGAAGCTTGTGTAATGGCACATGTAGTATGAACTGTGATAGTAACTGTGACAAGGTCAACGGTCGGTGTACACATGGGTGTTTTGCTGGATGGCAGGGGGATAAATGTGACCGAGGTTTGTAAACTGTTCAGTACTTACTAATTCCATCGTAAATGTGAGCATGTTTTTCAATCGCCGTTTATGTTGTTGATGCCGCTTTCGGTTGTGAAATCAAAATACCTCGCCGTTAGTTAAAGTAAATTGTAAATTGCAACATTTGTTGAATGTTACCCACTGCGCATCAAAACTATACATTTTCTAAAAAGCTGATAAGTAGTTTTTGGACATTATTTTTTGTTTAGTTTTCAAATCTAACCTTCAACTAATACCACCCCTTGTTATCCGTGTTTGTTTTAAGTGAAGAATATTAGTCCTGTACGGTTCGTCATTTTCTTGAACAATATTGTTAAAGGGTCACACAAAAAGTGGATGTGCCACATATATAAAATATGATACTATTTTATTAAAATCGCACTCTGTACACATCAAAACTGGTTTCGTCCCATGTGGCCATACATTTTTATGGATAAAAAATGAACACTAAACCAATCTTTAGAGTGTAAATTTTTGAGATATAAAATAAATACTTTCCAGACTGTAAATGATAAATAAAAGACACAATGACGCGCGACAACACGATAATTGTCACGTTTCGGTTTGGAAAATAAACGGATATATTTTTTCGGGAATTTTTTAAAATGATGTTAAAAAAAAAAAAAAATTTTGCTGTCGCTCGGTGTTTCTTTTAAAATATTTCTACGTGACAACGCGACAGCGATAGCATAAGGTTTTTAAAAATCGTGATTAAAAAAAAAAAGAAAGAAAAACCGTGCTGTCGCGGTTTGTCGCTCTGTCTATTGTTGTAGTTTGAATCAGGTCACCGTATTATGGATGGATGATTTGCTGTGCCAGTATTTCATGTTCATAGTTAACATCAGTTTATCAGTTCATACCGTGCGAAGATTAAGAAAATCCTGTTAATTAGATAATTCTATAGTAAAACAATATATTGCAAATTCAGAGGTCACATAATAAACAATACAGAGGTAAAAGGCTGTTATGAAATCAAGAGATTGACATGCACCAACTTTTTTAACTTTATTTTTTCATTTTAGTGTTAATCTTTCATCAGTTTTAATATTTCTTTAATGACAATGCTAGTATGTGATTTAATAATGGCAATAACAAGCTATTAAGACCACCTTTCTGCGGTGCCAGTCGTGGTCTTTATAGCAAGGTTTAACTGTATTCTTTAAAAAAAAACATCTATCGATTCAATTAAACTGTCTGTGAAAGCCGCAGTCCTTAGTTCCTTAAATAGTCATCGTCATATTGTCGCAGCGAAAATAATTGTATCAGTCAGCAGCGTATCCAAACAATGCCATTTTGCGCTTGAAAATGGAATATGTTATGTAGACCTATTTATCATAGTCATTCACACTTTCAATGTATTACGTTCTGTTTAAAAGTTTACAAGTTATTTTTACAAGTTATTTTTGCGCTGAAAACATCCATTTTAATCATGAACAAAACATACGTGACAGTTATGAAACAGCAACCCAACTGACGGCATAAAGAACTATTCTTTTCAAAAAACTAGTCCACAAACATTTTGCATGATAACACGTTTTATTCCTCCAAAAGTTCAACCAGCGCATTTCTTAGCTTTTATTAACTTTGAAATAGAAAAGCAGATTGATTGACAGCAGCGTTCTAGGCAGTGAAGTAAAGTCATGACTAATGAATGGAACCAAGGTCATAATACCCCTTACTCCAGATCATTATAGAACAAAGCGAGAGTTCAGCTAACTTACTAGACCAGACAAGCTTTACACCAGGACCGCCCCCCCCCCCCCCCCCCCAACACTGTCCAGTTGTAGGAATATATTTGGAGGTTTTGTCGTCATATGACCTTTGCCATCTACCGTAGTTCAACCCTGTTAATACTGGTCAACAGTATCTCAGTGCCTTTGGCACTTTGACTAAATATCAGGATCACCCGAGAACGGTATGTTGTTGTGTGCTGTATATGAACAGCATGTGTCGTAATTAGTATATATTATTTTATACCTCATCCGTCGGTCGTCAACATTTTTATTAACAACATACCATTTTCAACCGTGGAAGGAATTGCCATTTTTTATTCACAAAATAGGATGTCATACTAAATGAAAGTCGGAAAATAGGCTAACAAAAGTACTGGCTGAAGTGAAAAATAATAGAAAATGTAAACTTTTATTTTTATTCCAATCATATAAAATGGGGGATATAAATATGTCCCTCAAAATTCCTGAATTGGGTATTTATCTAAAGGGTCTCACAATTGTACAGGAATATTCACCAGCATGGAAATAGGATCATTTATTTTTTCATCCGTACAGGTACTGGGTTTAGGAATGTTATGGACAAGATTCAAGATGAAATACTTTTTAACGTTCTGTTAATTTTTCCAAATAGATACATTTCAAGCTACAATAACATACTGTTTTATACATATTCCTATCAATATTTCCTAACTTAGCTTTTATCATTTATTTTAATTTAGACATCATTTTGCAGATTCAACAGAATATCGTTTTATGATACTTACTGTCCCATTTCTTCAAAAATCTATCTATATATGCAGTGCTTACGCGATTCCTAAATGGGTAGAAAACCGGCGTTTATTCGAACTAGAAGTTCGGTTTCCTTGATTTAGCAGTTAAGATGCTATACACTTTTTATGGCGATGTTTGGATTCCTCGGGCTCCGTGTCTGGTCCCTAGGTAATATATATTTAATATACACTTGTGCGTTTCCTCATGGTCGTTATCAAACCGACATGTATTACCTTTGTAAGTTAACCATATTCCCGTCAATGACTATCTGTCACTGAGGTTTACACATCTGTGGAGATAATATTGGATCTGTGACGCCTTCTTTAAAACAAAACTATTCAACTTGCATTTACGAAATGAACTACATTTCGAATCACATAACTACATTCATTTGGGTAAAGGAAATAAAATTTGATAATAAATTATATCATGGAATACACTTTCTCTTAATTATAGCTTCTCGGTTTATGTCGATGTTTGTTTGATTCTTAATAGCAATAGTATTTTGATTCTTAATCGTCCATGTTAGTCAATGTACTACTGGAGCCATAGGAAAATCAATCCATCTTTTGCAAGTCCATGTAGCTACTGCAGCCGTTGGAAAATCCACCCACCTTTTACATGTCCATGTAGCTACTGTAGCCGTTGGAAAATCCACCCACCTTTTACATGTCCATGTAGCTACTGTAGCCGTTGGAAAATCCACCCACCTTTTACATGTCCATGTAGCTACTGTAGCCGTTGGAAAATCAACCACCTTTTACATGTCCATGTAGCTACTGTAGCCGTTGGAAAATCAACCCACCTTTTGCTAGTCCATGTAGCTACTGTAGCCGTTGGAAATTCCATCCGTATTTTGCTAGTCAATGTAGCTACTGCATCCGTTGGAATATCCAACCGCATTCTGCTAGTAAATATTGATACTGCAGTCATAGGAAAACCCATTCATCTTTTGCTAGTCCATGTAGCTACTGCCACCGTTGGAAAATCCACCCACCTTTCGCTAATTCATGTAACTACTGCAGCCTCTGGAAAATCCATCCACCTGTATGAGCTTGTTGAGCCGAATAATGAAATAAAAATAAAAATGTTAGTAAAATGTAAGAATTAACATGTTGTAATACCTATTTTGTCACACCAGTTAAAATGAATAAATAACACTGATTTTCATGAGAGTAATACAAAATAGACACTTTTCGTTTATATAAAGTCTACAACAGGACGAAACAGGAATACTGTTCAGTCGAAATGGGAGAAGATGATATGAGAAGTTATCCAGATGAGACTGCGAACAGGAAAAAAAACCGCCTCTAAAAATAAATATAAATGTTAATTTCCATGTACATTCATCACCCTTTGCCACAAAGCAATTACAAAGGCAAAAAAAAAATGTTGGTATTCTTGCAAAACCCAACAATTGCTTGTCTTTAACAACTAACTCTATTTTATATTAAGATCTTTCCAGAGTTTCTGCGATGAATGCTCTATATATTTGGGTCCATAACAAAACATAGTTACCGACAGGTAAGGCTGTCGTGATGAGTAGATAGTATCTAATACGGTTGATTATATTAGGACAAGTATGACACATATTGTCATTAAGTGCCCCCTTTCAACATAGACAACCCGTCGCATGATTATTACAATGTTCTAAGTGATTTTTTTTGAAAAATGAGATGTTTATACCGTTGGAATCGTGGAAAATAGACCTATCTGAATATGGTTTTAGAATTGTATAATTCATTTTAGTTTTTGAAATTCTTAATCACACAATGTTCTATCTTGCTGTAAATTTACACTCATGCAAGAATTACATTGTTCTAAGTGACAATCCAACAGAATGGCACGTGTTTGTCACATGATTACAGATGTTGATTATTACAATGTTCTAAAAGAAGTTTGCCATGAGTTTTCGCGACAAAATATTTACATGCATGATGCTGAACACAAACTATTATTCTCATGATTGATGGTACGTTAACCATTTTATTTGAAAAGATTTTGCTCCTTAATTGTGTTTTAACTATTATACATTACAGATTAGAAATGACAGTCAGATATAAAGCTGTAACTGTTGTGGACTTTGCTTTTATTATAAACTTGAGTAATTTCGGATATCAAACATGCGGATAGTTATTTTCTCACTGTCAAAGCTATTGTTATAATGATATTGTCTTATGATATGTTATTACATTTCATACACTCCTGCAACATTAGAAGAAGGTCGTAACTAATGTTGGCATAACTTTTGGCCTATTTTGTGTATGTTTGTTTGTATAAGGCTAGAGTTGTGCTCAAATGTGATAAAATATTAAAGTTAATATTCTTATAATATGGTTATTCTAAACGGTTTACATAACGTGTACTAATATAACTTTGTGCCTAATCAAATCTTTAAGATGACGTTTGTCCCACAGAACAAAAACTCGATAATGTGTACAGCAATAAAGTCGTTTTTGTCTGGTAATTCAACTGTACAGAGCATAATTCAAAAGTTCGGTACCCCAGGACATTCCGCCATTCAAGAAATTGATAACGCTCATTCCCATATCGAGAAAACTCTTAAGGTATCCACTGTGTACAGTCCGCTTAGTTTGATGAGAATACTGAAACTGTTCGAATGAAAATGGAAATTATGCAACTCTCCCATGTGTCCGATTACCAAAAGGCTTCTAAGTCGCTGAACTTTAAGGACATTCCCTTTTCAAAGATCAAGTCTTTACAATGTGTAAAAGGTTGCCCATTGTTAGCCAAATTCAAGCTGTCGTTTAAATCTGAGGGGTACATTGAAGTATCGTTGTTTGCAAATTTTACAAGATCTAAACAAGAAACATGTTTGCCTAAAGTCAAGAAAGCTACAAAAATACCTCAGCTCTCAAAAGAAAAACTTAACGACATCGAAAGCATGTTGAAATTCATGCCCTCTGATGATGTAAAGTAGCTAGAGAATCTGTGCAAAATTGGGCGTTGTCGTTTAGCTAAAAATTGATGAAATCCCCTAGAGAAGATCTGATATTCCATGAAAGAATATTTTGTGTTAATTTGGAATTGTTAAAAAAAAATTAATAGTAGATATTCAAAAACGGCGTTTGTTCACACATATTTTGTATGTTAAATTGTTACAAATCAATGTTTTAAGAGTTTTATATGTTGAAATGTTTTGAGTTAAACGATGTTATAATGTTTCAAAATAAAAATTAAGAAACAATGAGAGTTTGTAAGCAAGAGGGCCCAATAGTCATTGGTCTATCATCTGAGATACACTGCAACCACTGGGTCTTTATAAAATAAAGCACCTAAAGGGTGTGGCCAATTTAACTGAAGGGAAATATTTTGAAAAAACTTGGCAGAAGACCACACATTTATGCTATATATCAAATATCAAAGCAATACGCCTTGCTGTTCTATGGTTTGAACAACATTGGTAAATGAATATTAGGTGATGTTATGTACCGAATATCGAATTTCTAGGCCTTGAGGTATGGAACAACATTTTTCTCTATAGGTTTCCATTGCAATCAGTATTCTACATGGAGTGGATGTTTTAACTTCCTTGTCAAGTTTTATTGAATTTGGCTAAGTGGTTTAGAAAGATAAGAAGATAAGATATTTCTTATCATAATTATCAAAATTTAATGCTCATTACACAGCAGCAAAGCTGATATCACTGTGCATTGTATTTTTAGAGTTTTTGCTCTTAATTAGGTTTTAAGGTCATTGCTCAATAATTATAAAAATGATGATGGCTTGAAACTTGCAATACATGTTCATTATCAAAAGGACAATACAATAACAAAGCTGATATTCACTTAGAAGTTTTAATTACCTATCTGTCTGATCAAATCAAAATACTCTCATTAAATGTATGTGGATTAAAATCGAAACAATTAATTCCTGAATTTAACTCTTATATAGACAATTTTGACATCATTGGAATGCAAGAAACAAAAACCGATTGTCTAGATGAGGTAGCGTTTGATAATTTTGATATTTGTTTTCAAAATAGGAAAAATAAATTCAAACGTAAATCGGGGGGAATCTGTCTAGGTGTAAAAAAAATGTCACCTTATATTTCTATTGTTGAAACTGATTGTGACTTTGTTTTGTGGTTTGTTCTGTCTCACACATTCACATGTTGTGGTGACATATTGTATGGTATTGTGTATTTACCGCCTGAAAATTCAAATTATGCACGTGAAGACCCATTTTTGTCACTGCAGCATGATGTTAACACATTCTCGGATAAATATGAACAGATGTGTTTACTTGGAGACTTTAATAGTCGTACAAACTGTATGCCTGATTATATCGAAACTGATTATCAATTGTTTCAAGAGATAGATGTAGAAGACTTAAATATTGACTTTATCCAAAGCTTTCATGAAAGTAAATTAAATTTGAAAAGAAATACTGAAGACAAAAGTGCTAATAATTATGGACATAAATTTATAGATTTTATCCAATATAACAATTTGTTCATATTAAATGGACGAACCCCAGGTGACCTCGATGGCAAAGTTACATGTAAAAATGTCAGTGTGATCGATTATTTTGTTTATTCAGAAATGTTTTAGAGCTGAAAGTAGACACATTTTGTCATTTATTATCTGATGTACATAATCCTATTTTTACAGTTTTTCGATTCCAAAATAATATTGAGTTATTTGGTTTGGATATCAATAGCAGTAAAACAGATACCACTACCAAAGCTATGGGATGAAAATAAAAAAAAGATGAAGTTCTTAGAAATATCGACCTAGATCGAGTAAACGAAATATCAAACAGTCTATCCTATATCATTGAAAGTAATGAAGACAATACTGAGAAAATAAATAATATTGTATTAGATGTAATCAAATGCATAAAAGTCGAGCATCTAGCACCCGTAGGAAGTGCTTTTATAAGCTCGCCTGAGCACGAAGTTCTCATGGTAAGCTATTGTGGTGGGTGGCTGTCCGTCGTCCGTCGTTCTGTGTCGACATTTTAGTATATCTGGGTCATGTAGGGTAAAAAAAGACTAGGTCACCAGTTCATATCTTAGAAAATCCTTATTTACACTCTAGAGGTCACAAGACATTTGTGACTTGATTTTGATGAAACTTGGTCAAAATGTTTGTAATGCCTATATCTAGAACAAGTTTGAATCTGGGTCCTGTTGGATCAGAAATAACTGTTGACGCACTCATGCACACATGCACTCACGCACGATGATAGACGGTCCAAAACAAAATAATATAAAATATTATGAAATTCATAATATCCAAGCAGTGTTTATGTAAACAATACAATGTTCTAACTGCCTATTTTGCGAGAAAAGTTAATATTATACTGTTCTATATGACAAAGAACATTATAATAATCAGGTTTTTGTTAAAAAAGTTAGCGACATGTTCTATCTTAAAACAGAAAGTAGATAGTTTTTAAAAAGTTAAATGAAAAAGATAAAAATAAAAACATGTATTTAAAAGAGCTCATCAAAACCAAAATGAGGCTTTTTTTCTGAAAAAAATCGGTTGAATATGAAGGTTTTACAGGAATAAAAAACTTTGAAGTCGATTTTCTCCAAAGTGCAAAAAAGTTAGTTAGAACATTGTAATAATCACACAACGAACTTAATGATCACGTGAGAAAAGAGAAGATTGGAAAACTAAATCATAATTGTCTTATCGTATTTTATTTAAAATGTCAATGTAAATAGGGAATATGAAATGCTATTTTGATGCTTAGTGTTGCCGAATATTGTAATAAAAATGAAAATGTTAGTAAAATGTAAGAAATACATGTTGTAATACCTATTTTGTCACGCCAGTTGAAATAAAATAAATAACACTGATTTTCATGAGATTAATACAAAACAGACACTTTTCGGTAATATAAAGTCTACAACAGGACAAACAGGAATACTATTCAGGCGAAATGGGAGAAGATTATATGGGAAGTTATCCGGATGAGACTGCGGACAGGAAAAAGCCCGCCTCTAAAAATTAATATCAATGTTAATTTCCATGTACATTCATCACCCTTAGCCCTTTGGGAAAATAGTCTCTAATACGGTTGGTTAGATTAGGACACGTATGACACATATTGTCATTAAGTGACCCCCTTTCAATATTGGCAACTTAATGATCACGTGTATGGGATTGTATTGCATGCAGTGATACTGTTTTTGTACTATAAAATATGCAAACAATCAACCTTCACGGGAATCTAGTGTTTACGACAGTAAAATATGACCAAATACTTTCAGAATGTACCATCCCCACATTCGGACAAAACTGCTCCCGTACCTGTCATTGTTTATTTCGCACCAACTGTGACCACATCACGGGAATATGTCATATAGGAGTTTGTGAACCAGGATGGCAGGGACAATCATGTGAACAAGGTGCATTATTCCGTTTTATTTTTTCTTTTGATTAGAGTATTGAAATGCTGATTACATAATACAATTTAGTATTTACTCACCTCATCTAATACTTTAGTAAAAACGTTTAAATTACTCCATTCAAA
Source organism: Solen grandis (assembly GCA_021229015.1). Lineage (NCBI taxonomy): Eukaryota > Metazoa > Mollusca > Bivalvia > Adapedonta > Solenidae > Solen > Solen grandis. Next base: position 23,232,834 of record CM037778.1, read on the forward strand.
TGAACTTATTTTATCGAACGATAAATATCAAAATTAAAACGTTCATTATTAACATGCATGTGCTCTATATGTTCTTGCAAAAAAATGTCGGAAAAAATATTTGTATATTTATGAAAGAAATGCCCTGCATATATCTTATTGAAAAAGCTTTCTTTCAATTTAAACTGAAAGGACATATGTAAAACTACTGTCACTAAGTCTTGTATTTATTTTTCGAAACCCGGTGAACATGTTCAATAGGTAAACATGAGAGAAGATTCGAAAACTAAATCATAATTGTCTTATCGTATTTTATATAAAATGTCAATGTATATATGCAATATGAAATGCTATTTTGATGCATAGTGTTGCCTGATATGATGATAAACAGCCGACAATTAGATATGTCATATATATTACAGTTTTATCCGAGAATTATCTATCCGAGATTTTATTTTTATATCCTTTTTAGCCATTAATTACGAAAGAAAAATTATCTGATCATGCTGAATCCAATTTTGATTGACAATATCACCTTCCTATATATGTGTTTTTAACATCGATCTTTTACAATCTGTATAATTTCATTTTGATTGACAGTATATCGGTCTTTTACAATCTGTATAATTTCATTTTGAATGACATATCACCTTCCTATATATATGTTATGTGTTACATCGATCTTTTACAATCTGTATAATTTCATTTTGATTGACAATATCACCTTCTATATATATGTTATGTGCTTAGCATCGATCTTTTACAATCTGTATAATTTCATTTTGAATGACAGTATCACCTTCCTATAAATATGTTATGTGTTTAACATCGATCTTTTACAATCTGTATAATTTCATTTGGAGGTCTAGATGCATAACTAGCGTAACTGGTCCTTTATTCCTTCGTCGTTACCATTGTTTTGTTTATAATTTTGAAACCGCATTTAGGTGCTTTTTTATAACTTTGCAGAAAATTTAGGCATACACGCTGATTGCACACACGTATAATAAGAAAGATTAGATAGTACTATATTGATATGGATTTATCTGAATAGAATCTATTCAATTAAAAAATTAGTTGATTTGAATTTCAATTGAGTTTTGTCGGTCCTTTGCTAAAATTATAACATGTCTTATTTATATATCACATACTGTTCAGAACAGGTTAAGAGAGTATTAGTAAAATAAGAAATTACAATAATGATACCAAGGGTGAGGCAGGCAGGAGAAAATCGTGCCAAAATTACTTTGGGAAGTTGGTCATGTTTATCTTTGTATACAAGTTCTGTTAAATCCTGCCACATGTTCTTATGGTCTATCACGGTATATCCGTGACGAGTCGTGGAGGGGAAAAGAACTGAGCCCCGGTGGCAACAATGCGCACCACGTTGCTGTCCGCAGTCTACCACGGATGCCAATACGCTCCCACCCGGTCTGTTAAACCCCGGTCACACAGTCACGGAAGACCGCCGCGGAAGAGTTACGGATTCGCTCCGGCATTGTCCGTAGCTATCCGTATTGGTCCGTAGTTCTCCGTATTGTAACCGTGATCATCCGTAGTAGTCATTGTATATCCGTAGCGGTCCTTGACAAGTTTTGAACATGTTCAAAATTTTGTCACGGATCAACAGACCGTAGCGTATCCGTAGTAGTCCGTAGTAGTCCGTATAAGACCGTAGCGATTCGTCCTGGTCCGTATGAAAACCATATTAGCCCGTCCTGAACCGTAGTTCCAGAAATTTCAATGATTTCCACGGTTTGATACGGAGACCCACGTATCGGACCGTTCTTATTCGTACCGTACCCGTACTTTTACCGTAATAGATCGTAGTGTATCCGTAGTAGAATCGACCAATATCGTGAGGCTCCGTATTAAACCGTGCATAACCGTAGGAATCCGTATCTCTCCTGGTTCTTTTACCTATTATCTCCCCGTGTATCCGTCAAACTCCGTACTCACACCGTTGTGCATCGTACTAGAACCGTGGCAGAAGCCGGAATTTGACATGTCCGTAGTCATCCGTTGCCGGTAACACCGTAGCTCTTCCGTACCGTTCTTCCGTGAATGTGTGACCGGGGTATAACGTTCTGAAGGGTTCCCTCACGTTTCACACGTTCTGATCAAGGTCTGACACGTTTCTTACGTTCTGCCTAGGATTTCTACGGATGAAACGTGGACGCCGGGCATCTTTAGGGCACGTTCGTAACCACGGTATAAATAAAAGCACCACTACCGCTGAGAGAATATGATTTAAATGCACTAAGTCGCTTTTATTCAAGTTTTCAAACGATGCCTAAATCCTTATATCATAAAGACGTTTGCATTAGTATAGTCGTAACAAAAAAATGATGAACACAAAATTTGTTTCAATAAGTATTTTGTCCCTCTTTCTCTCTTTCTTACAGGTAATGTGACTTATTAGATATGTTTATAAATAAAAAAGCAAGCAAATATAATACAAGAAACGCACAATAATAGATGGCAATGTATAAAAATATCTACTACATTTTTAATAGAACCCCCAGAATGCAATACCTTCATTACTGCAATTTACCTAGGAAAAAAATATCAATCTATACAAAAAAGATTTTTGTTTGATATAATGTTTGGATTTTAACAAATCGCCAATGCCCTACGTTTGGGTTTTAGATTAAACAATAATGTTAAAAAGGTCAATAAGTCATCCCATCACTACCCCGGGCAAAGCATTTCTTTTCTTTACTTTCATTCTCTTATTTATTACTTTTGTTTTTATTAATATTTAACAGATTAACTTAATAAGATCTACCATTCCAAAGTTTTCCAAACTAGATTCGAAACCGCAACCTAACTTTGCACCGCGCTGCATATAACTAGCACGGCAAGTGATACACTATCATGCATATGCATATTTAAAAGCAATTACAAGTGATGGAATTGCAGTTGTCAATGTTTCAAATATCCCCTAATTATTTGCGACTTAGCACATTTCCTTTTTATTTCCGTTTCTTGAACATGTTACTTCCAGCATAAATTTGTTGTACCTTTCAAATCGGCTTCGACTTCCATAATGAAACCGTCTTTAAATATACATAAGAAATAGTATCACTATGTGAAAAAAATCAGACCTATATTTCTGCGCAGTAAAAAGGAGGAAAAAATTAATTCATCTGAAAAAAGGCCCGACATGTTGTTTGATGCAGAATGCCTGCTATCATATAACATAGTTTTTAAAAATGTCAACCAAAGAATAGGCAGTCGTGGTACGAGACAACATCAGTCAGGAATGCTCCCCGTCCCACTATGGACCAGCCCAAAGTTTTGTCACGGTTTATTATAACCTATTACGTTTTGTCACGTCTTGTTGTGTACACTCCGTATTACTACGGCCTTCTAGGTGACCCGTTATCTACGGCGACCACGGCCTCTCACGTTTGCCCATCCCGTTCCCCCACGTTCTCTCACGACCACACGTTTTGTCCACGGTAGCCTGAAACGTGGTCGCCGTGGCCGCCGGGAACATAGTGTAAACGCAGCATAACATGCCCCCCTTGTCAAATTTGAGTTTCTGTCAATCAGTGACACTTCTTAAAATTGAAATTTGGTACAATGGAAAATAACAAAAAAATATGTAATGCCTATTTTGTGACGCCAATTGAAATAATAAGATTAAAATATAACACACATTTTCATGAGAGTAACACAAAATAAATACTTTTCTTTTATGCAAAGTCTACAACATTTGAGGAAATGGGAATAATGTTCAGACGAAATGGGAGTAGAATAGAACATAACAAAAATACTCATGTAATAGATTTGTAGAATGAAAACTAAAATAATATATATATATATTCTCAATTTTACAAAAACTGTTTAAATCATTTAAGTGCAAAATCAATAACATTATATTGGTTACTAAGAAATGATATGAATATAAATGTTCCTGTAATTTTTCATAAATTCACGACAATATACCATGTTTTACATTTTGTGATCATAAACAAAATAAAATTACAGTCTTGCCATAATACTTTACTGCATTTTCATAAATAAAAACGATCTATTCAGAAATCAGAGTTCATATAGAGATATTTAGGAACAAATCTGCGTACTCAATTTTGTGAATTGTTGCACCATTTCAACGACAACGGTTCATTAAAAACAAAATCGTCAATATAAAGATGTGCCCATGATGCACATTAAGTAAACATATTCAGTTGATTTTCGCTAAAGTTACATTAAATATACTTACACGTGCATCATTGCATGTTGTCTAAATATTTTAGAAAAGCCATACATGAATTACTTAGATGGAACTCTGAATGTTTAACACTTCAGCAAACATTGTCTGTGTACAAGATCAGACTATCAATGTGAAAGCTTTGGAAACATTTGCCTTTACCAAACATCATCCAAATATTAACAATAAGGTGGATATACAAATGTATTGCAGTATGTCCAGACGGAACCTATGGACGCTTCTGTGAAAACATCTGTAGTAGGAACTGCAACGGGACCTGTGACAAGGTCAGCGGTCAGTGTACTCATGGATGTGTTGCTGGCTGGCAGGGGAACAAATGCTCCAAAGGTTTGATGAAAGTTTTAGTCTTCACTTAACACATTGCCCTTGATGAGCTATATGTGCTTTATGTAAACATGTTTATTTGATAACAATGAATATACTTTCACGTTCATTATTACATGGTGTCTAAATATGTTTATTAAATATTTTAGAAAATCCATACATGAATGGCTTAGATGTAACGCCGAACGTTTAACACCTCTTCAAGCATTATCTGTGTACAAGATCAGACTATCTACACATATATGTAAGCATTAGAAACATTTCAAACATTATCCAAATATTAAAATACAATAAGTTTGATATACAAATGTATTGCAGAATGTCCAGACGGAACCTATGGACGCTTCTGTGAAAGCAACTGTAGTAGGAACTGCAATGGGACCTGTGACAAGGTCAGCGGTCAGTGTATTCATGGATGTGTTGCTGGCTGGTATGGGAACACATGTTCCAAAGGTTTGGTGAAATTTTTAGTTTTCACTAAACACATTAAACCTTTGATTCCTCTTTCATGATTGATCATTCATGATTTACTTGATATAAAACATGTATACTCTGCTATTTTGTGGTATCTCCTTTTGGAACACTTCAAATTGACGTTATTTAATTTCATTATATATCTTCAATTTGTTCCTATAGTATGGATACTGATAAAATATATGAATAAAACGACCTTTTTATAAAATAAAACCAAGTGCGTCTCAATTCTATTTCACTATTTCAACGACCTGACTGCATGGTCGTCCCCGATTTTAGGTTTGTACAAAGGTTCATTACAAACAATCCCGTCAATATAAAGATGTGCTCTTGATGAACTTTATGTGCTTTATGTAAACATGTTTAGTTGATAACATTGAATATACTTACACGTTCATTATTGCATGGTGTCTAAACATATTTATTTATTAGTTTAGAAAATCCATACATGAATGGCTTAGATGTAACGCCGAATGTTTACCACCTCTGCAAGCATTGTCTGTGTACAAGATCAGACTATCTATATGAAAGCATTAGAAACATTTCAAACATCATCAAAATATTGAAATACAATAAGTTTGATATACAAATATATTGCAGAATGTCCAGACGGAACCTATGGACGCTTCTGTGAAAGCAACTGTAGTAGGAACTGCAATGGGAACTGTGACAAGGTCAGCGGTCAGTGTACTCATGGATGTGTTGCTGGCTGGCAGGGGAACAAATGCTCCAAAGGTTTGGTGTAATTTTTAGTCTTCAATAAACCCATTTAACATTTGATACCTCTTTCATGATTGATCATTCATGATTTACTTGATATAAAACAAGTATGCTCTGCTATTTTGTGGTTTCTCCTTTTGGAACACTTTAAGTTGGCGTTATTTTATTTCATTATGTCTCTTAAATTTGTTCCTCTAGTATGGATACTTTATATGAATAAAACGACCTTTTTATTAAATGAAACCAGGTGCGTCTCAATTCTATTTCTCTATTTCAATGACCTGACTGCATGGTCGTCCCTGATTTTTGGTTTGTACAAAGGTTCATTACAAACAATCCCGTCAATATGAAGATGTGCCCTTGATGAGCTTTATGTGCTTTATGTAAACATGTTTATTTGATAACATTGAATATACTTACACGTTCATTATTGCATGGTGTCTAAACATGTTTATTTATTAGTTTAGAAAATCCATACATGAATGGCTTAGATGTAACGCCGAACGTTTAACACCTCTTCAAGCATTATGTGTGTACAAGATCAGACTATCTATATGAAAGCATTAGAAACATTTCAAACATTATCCAAATGTTAAAAAACAATAAGTTTGATATACAAATGTATTGCAGAATGTCCAGACGGAACCCATGGACGCTTCTGTGAAAGCAACTGTAGTAGGAACTGCAATGGGACCTGTGACAAGGTCAGCGGTCAGTGTACACATGGGTGTGTTGCTGGCTGGCAGGGGAACAAATGTTCAAAAGGTTTGGTGAACTTTTTAGTCTTCACTAAACACATTAAACATTTGATACCTCTTTCATGATTGATCATTCATGATTTACTTGATATAAAACAAGTATGCTTAGCTATTTTGTGGTTTCTCCTTTTGGAACATTTCAAATTGACGTTATTTAATTTCATTATGTATCTTAAATTTGTTCCTATAGTGTGGATACTGATAAAATATATGAATAAAACGACCTTTTATAAAATGTAACCAAGTGCGTCTCAATTCTATTTCACTATTTCAACGACCTGACTGCATGGTCGTCCCTGATTTTTGGTTTGTACAAAGGTTCATTACAAACAATCCCGTCAATATAAAGATGTGCCTTGATGAGCTTTATGTGCTTTATGTAAACAAGTTTAGTTGATAACATTGAATATACTTACACGTTCATTATTGCATGGTGTCTAAGCCTTTTTATTAAATATTTATAAAATCCAAACATGAATGGCTTAGATGTAACGCCGAATATTTACCACCTCTGCAAGCATTGTCTGTGTACAAGATCAGACTATCTATATGAAAGCATTAGAAACATTTCAAACATCATCAAAATATTGAAATACAATAAGTTTGATATACAAATGTATTGCAGAATGTCCAGACGGAACCTATGGACGCTTCTGTGAAAGCAACTGTAGTAGGAACTGCAATGGAAACTGTGACAAGGTCAGCGGTCAGTGTACTCATGGATGTGTTGCTGGCTGGCAGGGGAACAAATGCTCCAAAGGTTTGGTGAAATTCTTAGTCTTCAATGAACACATTAAACATTTGATACCTCTTTCATGATTGATCATTCATGATTTACTTGATATAAAACAAGTATGCTCTGCTATTTTGTGGTTTCTCCCTTTGGAACACTTCAAGATGGCGTTATTTTATTTCATTATGTATCTTAAATTTGTTCCTATAGTGTGGATACTGATAAAATATATGAATAAAACGACCTTTTTTATAAAATGAAACCAAGTGCGTCTCAATTCTATTTCACTATTTCAACGACCTGACTGCATGGTCGTCCCTGATCTTTGGTTTGTACAAAGGTTCATTACAAACAAACCCGTCAATATAAAGATGTGCCCCTGATGAACTTTATATGCTTTATGTAAACATGTTAAGTTGATAACATTGAATATACTTACACGTTCATTATTGCATGGTGTCTTAACATGTTTATTAAATATTTTTTAAAATCCATACATGAATGGATTAGATGTAACGCCGGACGTTTAATACCTCTTCAAGCATTATCTGTGTACAAGATCAGACTATCTATATGTAAGCATTAGAAACATTTCAAACATTATCCAAATGTTAAAATACAATAAGTTTGATATACAAATGTATTGCAGAATGTCCAGACGGAACCTATGGACGCTTCTGTGAAAGCAACTGTAGTAGGAACTGCAATGGGACCTGTGACAAGGTCAGCGGTCAGTGTACTCATGGATGTGTTGCTGGCTGGCAGGGGTACAAATGTTCCAAAGGTTTGGTGAACTTTTTAGTCTTAACTAAACACATTTAATATTTGATACCTCTTTCATGATTGATCATTCATGATCTACTTGACATAAAATAAATTTGCTCGGCTATGTTGTTGTTTCTCCTTTTGGAACACTTTAAAGTGTAATGCTTACATCATCGTATATTCCATGAGTGTTGCAAGAGCACCAAAATATTTTTTGTTATTTATTTTATTGTTTATTTATTTTCAAATCGATTCCCTCCGGTAGATACTTTTTTAAATGATTTAAATATATGTATTTTTGATAAAGGTCCAATAACATATTCAAACAAAAGCAGAATAACATTGATCACTGTTTTGTACATTTTCCTTTCAGTGTCATTTTATGCCATTATTTTGCAAGTTTATCATTTTCAAAATGTATAACTTTACGTTTAATTGTTTACTTGGTGTTCAATAGTTATCAAATGTTGACTGCTTATGTATGTTATTGCTATTTTTGTTATTTTATCGGTAAATGTTCGTTAGAATAAGGTAACTGGTCGTACTTATTTTCACAATTTGGATATTGTTTTGATGTATATTCATTTGGTCCTGGCACAATGAAAAGTTTATTATTGTTTTGTTTTTCCATTCGAATTTCATAGCTCTTTTTCACCTGCAACGTAATCAAAGTATTATTTCCGATTCAGATTCTTAATTTTCCATTTAAAGGCAGCCCACTTTACAATATATACAGTTTGAATTTATATAGGTCTACTATAATATATCATTAAAATGTTGAATATTTTCATTCAGTAGCTGATCAACAATTATTGAATTTGTTTAATGCATATATTTTTTTTTCTGGTTTTAACAATGCATTTCTTATCATTCGTATACCAATTAATAAAAATAGAACATAAATGTGATTATAACATCTTGATTTTACAGCGCTATTCTATGTCTAAATGGCAGATCTTTGACAGACATCTCTCAGTATAGAAAAGGAAGCTAAGATATTTATAATGGTATAATTATTTACGTCACTGTGCCATTCTTTGTCTATAACTATTTAGTAATCTTTGTTTAAATTGAGATAACATTTTTATATCACCAACATCTGTGAGATCCAAACAAAACTAAATCAGTTATGAAACAGAAAATGCTTAACTTAAGTTGCCCAATGCATCCAACCTTCCCTAAGACCTATTTAACAAAGATTGGCAGCTAATCTCTACTGAGATCTGCTCTGAGATTTTTTTGGTCGTATTGGCCTCCGGCAGCTAGCCTAAATCTCACAAAAGTACGTATTTATTGTCCAATTCTCCAAAAGTTACGATTTCCAATACCACCTATTCTATTGGAGATGTGTAAAAATAAATTATATCTTACAATAGAGTAATACATAAACATCAAAATGAAACAGTTTTATGTAAAATGGAAAAATACCTGCATGAAAAGATCAATGTAAACCCTGAAAATAATTCCTTGCATTAGAGAAATGATTATTTTAAAATATTGTTGCATTATCTAATGTGATTTTTCCATACTTTATTTTGTAACAACGTTAAGAGATACCTACTATTTGACATTCTGAGAAAATAACCCAAGTATCTTTTACTGTTTAACATATATGTAATACTTAAGCATTGAAATTCATTTCGGGTGCATTAAAGCGATCTTGAATACACTGGTCAAACTGGCAAATCCATGAATCGCGAAAGCAATAAATGGATAAATTGCCAGTTTGACCAGTGCATTAAAGATCGCTTTAATGCACTTGAAATGAAATTCAATCCTTATATTTACATATTATGTGCACACATTGTAGCACTTTCTAAAATGAAATTCGCCTCAACATAATGTTATTTAATGTTGTAAGGGAAACAACTCAATCAAGCATTCATTGGGTGTAATAGCCTTGTACCTCCCCTTTTTAGCTGAATTACATTTTTTTTTATCATTTTGCGAGGAAGTAAATAGTTCCTGTTTGACGTTATTGATTTCTCCGAGACCGACCGCTTTTTTGCTACTAGTGTATAGTGTGTGTTTCTAACTGAAGAAATATAATAAAATCATTATTTTATCATATCCTTTCTTTTTATCGCGACAGTTTTTTTTTAAAATTCAAGTATATCACGTTCGTTTTACAACCGTACGCTGAAGATTCAAAAATGGCGTGGAGAACATTTAATTGTTTATATCTTCGGGAATGATTTAAGTGGACAATTCACTGCTGAGGTATTGACTAATGTCTATTGTTCGCAAAATATCATCATCCGAATCTAAAAAGTCTAATTCAAATGGATCGTCTATCAAACATTCGGCAAACATACCATGGGCCGATCACCACTGCAGACGATACGGTTAAGTGGAGAATATGTATTTTTGTACGATTAAAGTTTATATTTACTTTATTATTATTATTGTTATATATACATTTTTGATGTTATATATAACCTTTGATGTTTATTTTCCGGTAATATATACACTATTTTTCTCCGCATTGATATTGTTTTAATAGGAAATGTGATGTGTGCATGAACATCAAGATTTGCATATAGAATAAGGTCACATTGATATTACTACGCTGTTTGTCAGGCGGTGCATTTAAGGCAAATATAACGACACTGCTCTCTCTATCAAAATACGTGTGTGATGTTAATATGTAACGGCGAAAGCCAACACCCTCTGAGCACCCTATTTGTATTTATGAATCTGTTAAGGTTTCCTACAAAATTAGATTTAACCCGATTCATGAATATTATAGTCCTCGTAGCCTAAAAATTTGAGTCCGTTGCGTAATATTAGTTTAGTAATAATAACAAAAAAATTAAAAAGGTTCCATGCTAGGAAAATAACCGACACAAAGAAAATCCAAAATAACGTAATTTTGATTCCGCATACATTTACCGAGATGCATGTAGAATAAAAACAATTTGATAGGGAACATGTATGGATGGGCGTCGTCCCGAGAGGCCCTAATCAGCAGTCATTATGAAAAAAACTACAGTAACCAACACTGAATCACAAAACAAGCCGTATACATGTGGTGTAGATTGAAAGAATTTGTTGTAAGCATCTCAAACGCAGTTATTATTTCGATTTAAGGTTTAAGGTTCAATACAATACAGTATGTTAATTTGTCCCTTCATCATTATTTTAGTAGTTTTCTCTGAAATGGATGTTTTTTTTTGTATATTTCAGCATATGACGAAGATGATACTGATTATATAGTGCCCGTTATATCTGTGGTTGTGATTTCATTCCTCGGTGTTGTTGTAATTGTATGCGTATTAAAGACTAGATCTCGATGCATTAGGTAAGAGCATCATTTTGGTTAAAAAAAGTGATAAGATATTTGTTAAGACACTGAAATTGCTATTCAAATTATTGTGTATTTGATATATATGATGTATTTGATGTATGTGATTATAGATGTAATTTTTGTAATTTTATCGTTCCATATGTAACTTAATACTGACTGGTAAAGTGTAACCTATGTGTAATACACCGCTTAGTTTCCATATTGTTACTTTAAAATGGAATATTATTATTATTTTGTAATGTAATGAATTATTTTCAATAGGACTACAGAAAACACGCGAAATCCAGCAGCAAATGACGTTATTGAAATGAATGAGGTGGTCGCAAGTAATCGAGACATACCTGATACCTCCGAGACGGGTATTGACCCGGGAATAAACATAGAAGAAATGGCGTCCTCTGATCCTGTTTTAGAGCATGAATATATGGCAAACACGGCATCGTCTGATCCTGTGTTAGAATATCAATATATGGCAAACACGGCATCGTCTGATCCTGTGTTTGAATATCAATATATGGCAAACACAGCGTCTTCTGATCCTGTATTAGAGCGCGAATAGTTAGCAAACACATCTTCCTCTGATCCTGTTTTAGAGCATGAATATATGGCAAACACGGCATCTTCTGATCCTGTGTTAGAATTTCAATATATGGCAAACACGACATCGTCTGATCCTGTGTTAGAATATCAATATATGGCAAACACGGCGTCTTCTGATCCTGTATTAGAGCGTGAATAGTTAGCAAACACATCTTCCTCTGATCCTGTTTTAGAGCGTATTTAGTATAGTCATGCACAGCTCCTGATTTGAACAGCATTAAATGAATATCCCTATACACATATACATTTAAATGTGTGTGCGTTGAATGGAGAAAAGGAAACACGGTGTTAACTGTCGAGTCGGTTATAAGACGGTATTGAACTGTAGGTATGCTGATATTGTAATATAAAGACAATAATTTTGAAGTAGAACCCATTTTAGGAATTCCCATCTCTTAAACGCCATATTTCATATCTGGTTACCGGATGGTACTATTTCTATGACTCTTTGTCACTTTAAGACATCTGAAAATATAAATGTTTCACCAAGATTTCGGAAGATTATCAATATTTAAGTTGGCACAGGGTCTGTGTATATACAAAAGCCTGGTAAGCATTAAACCTATATGAAAAAAAACAGCACATTTCGTCCATTGAAAGCCAGAAGGGGCTATCAGCATATGTAAAAAGAATGCTGATAGCCCCTTCTGGCTTTCAATGGACGATTTATTTTTAATGTAAAAAACTGAAATGAATTTTGGGAGAAAGCCATATTATATGATTCTGTTTCACATTTCACGGAGAAATCCAACATTTACCGTTGCAAAAATGGAGATAATCACCATTTTTAAGTTTTCAAGGGAGATATTTCATAGTTTCATAACTCATGAAAACTAAATGATCGGGGGGGGGGGGGGGTAGTTATTCATTGTATATCTTGTCAATCTCCCCTGGGTTTACATATTTTGTGATCTTTAAGCTAATACTGTCAAGTTATAATTACATTTTGTTAAATTTTTTTAAAAAATTAATTTTAAATTAGGTTGGTAAAACCGTAACAACTAAGTCAGAAGCTACGTACAGTTTACTCTGGAATACAAATCGTCTATATCTCCAACATGATATTCTATTAGAACTTGTCAATTAAACATTTATACTTATTGTATGGGAAATGTGTTTTGGGGATTCGGTATTCTAAGTATAGCTAAATTCAACGAGATGGACCTAAATGAAAAAATAATCATCTCCTAACTGCATCGCATAAAGTTATTCAGACGTATTTCCACTAGCAGACAATATTTTTAATATTGGTCAAATATTTGCACTGTAATTCTTATAATGAAACTTGTCTTAAATGAATTACCAAATTTTGTTTTTACATGCATACAATAACGTTTAACGATTACTTAAGAATATAACTGAAAATAATTTGCAAAATCAATTTCCACGAATCTATACTAATCAATTGTGGTTGAAATAGGGTTTTGGAATGACAGTATTTAAGTCGTTAGAATACGTCTCCTTCATAAAATTATATTCAAGCGTAATCAACTAGAGCAGTATTTTGTATTATGAACTGCTAAACACTGGATATGATAAAAAATGAAAATAATATTTTACGCTACATATTTACGCTACATTGTACTAAAACTCATAAATTACAAAATAAAACATTGCAATGGAATATAATAACTAAAGTATTAACGGAAAATAAAGATTAGGCGAGCATAAGATAAGATAGAAAACTGTTCATAAAGATATAATCACAGATATTCAAATATGTATAAATTAGAAAAAAAAGATGAATATACAAAATAAAAGAAAATGTATAAGACTATGCAAAATTGTAAAATATATTTTGCAAAACATGTTTAGTTAGTATCATACAATTATATACTCTCAAGTAGGTAGAAATTGAAGTTGAAAAAAAACAAACATATTCTCTATTTTTATTGTTTTGTGTATGCATGGCTTTCAAATGATGTATATGTGTATGCGATATATAAAATAAGAATATGCAAGTTTCAACATTTAATAGTATAGCATGAAATGACTCTTCGTTTTTCAAAACGAATGTATTACTTAATGATTTGGGACGAATGCCTTTTAATGTTAACTACATGTAATATATCCATCAATATAAGGATTGGTATTGAAATAGTGACATTTTTATATTTGGCCAGGGGTAGTGCTCAAAGGAAAAAGAAACGCAGGGTAAACTTTTGTGTCAGTTTTGGAACATAGAATCAAATAACTCTGAAATTCTCGTGAATATAACTTTATACAAATTAAGAATATATGGTTTTACAATAACACATCACGCTCCTGGCGCAGTCTATAAATACGACGTCAACATCAACTTTTTTGTCAAAATTCAAATGTAAAATACAACCATGCGATGCCCTCGCGTTTTTTATCGTTTCTAAAATAATCACTATAAGCTTCCATACATCGCTGATGACGGTTAACCCAGTGTTCCTATACGTTAGCGAACCACGTCCCGCCAAGGTCCGAAACAATCTGACTTGTTGAACAATTCAGCCTCTTACTCGAACCGCTTACTCCGCAACTTATCTTTCAACTTTCAGTCTAAATTAAATAAATGATGCATTTGTTTATTTCTTTTAATGATTAATAATGACTTAAACTCTTTTGGTTGAGATGAAATACCCATGAATATAGCATAGTCTATAGGAGCAAGGTTCAGGGAATACTGAGGATGGGGTACTGTACCTAGTACTCCATTAAAGACAGCTCGAGGCGCATGTCGTATGCTGTGTGCGCAGGGGTGCTGTCCTTATGAAGCAAAAAGTGACTGATTTGAAGTCCGGGCCTCCTCTTTTCCAACGTGCAAACGAGAATAATTCTATCTTTGTTGAAGCACGTCTTGACGTCGTCAATTAACTTTACGTTGATTATCATTTTCCGCCCTCGCCCTATGTCTTCAATATACTGTCCAATATTGATACGAGATATCTTTAAACTGCTTTCCTTGTGTTGGCTTGAATCATGTTTTTCAAGTGTCTGAGTTGGTGTCATGCCTAAATTATTGCAGAATATGATATGAACATGATCCTCATCAAAGCATCCAGGCAATGAGTTGTCAGTGAAGTTTTCAAGAATGGTACACAAGTCATTCATAAGTCTAAACTTAATAACCTCTCAACAACTGCAGTGCTCAATGCCAGGATAAATATAGCTGCAACTCAAAGGAAGCAGACCTTAAGTCCCTGGTCTTTGGTCAGCTCAGTATTGATGGCTTCTAAATATTTGTAAACAAAGTATAAAATCATCAATAATACCGCACCAA
Source organism: Solen grandis (assembly GCA_021229015.1). Classification (NCBI taxonomy): domain Eukaryota; kingdom Metazoa; phylum Mollusca; class Bivalvia; order Adapedonta; family Solenidae; genus Solen; species Solen grandis. The sequence goes on from CM037778.1 coordinate 23,247,984, forward strand.
TAATAGTTAGCCAATGTAGTATTTTCCCGTTTCATTCATTTATGTGATTTTACTGTGCACAAAGATAGAATTCAGTTATCAGGACATGCACAGTCAAATCAAAGCAGAATACTATTATTAGAAGCATTTCAAATTTCAGTAGCATTTCAAATTTCAGTTTGAATATCTTCAGTTTCTACTTACAAGTGTATTTTTACAAGAATAACAATAATGTTTATTGCTTCAACAAATGAGGAATAACATACATAACCTTTTGCTGTAAAATTAAGAAAGGCATTTGGGAAATTAAATCCTTATTTTGGGAAATTCGCTGATAAAATTGGGGAAAAATAAAGGATTTATTTTTTATTTGGGAGCCAAGGAATGTTGACTTCAACTAAAAAAAAAGAAAGTCCTGTTTGAACCTTCACTAGACCAGTAATTATCAGTAAAACACAAATCTCTCACTGGGATGAGTTGCTGTATATATATGCAGGACTTGTTGGCCCAGAGTCAAGATAATGTGACTTGGTATGGTATCATACCACATGTCTATGGCGTGATACTCTAGTGTGGTAGCTCTATATCTGTCTCAAGTAATCATCCTCTCCAAAAGACTGAAGTACCGTTGATAGGACTTTATATCCAACAAACTATCATAGTTCTATTGCTTGGAGCTCAGCATAATTAAGGTTAGTTCATGGACTGTTTGGCTCAGTGTCAGGTGTAAGTGTAATGTGACAGGGTGTGGTATCATACATGTCTATGGCTGATCGAGACCCCATGCGTATAGGTTGGGTGAGTCACCCAGATCAGGTGCACAATTAATAACTAAAAATCTGACACAACTTCAGGTAATAAAAAATAAGTTGTGCAGATCATAGCATCAATCAAAAAAACAAAAGTTTTCTGTAACCTACAAAGACTATAGCAAGTTTTTGTGCTAAATAATGTTTTTTTTTAAATTTCAAAGAAGGACCTACAAATTCTCTATATACTACCTCAATTTAAATATAGTGGGCTCCCTTGCTCATGATAACTGGAATGATCACTGGATATTATCATGCCACTTATTTTTGGCATGATACCACAGGTCAAGTTCAAAATCTGGTGTCAAAGGTTAAAAGGTGAACATTTTATTGTGATTGAGCTTAAACAGCATTATGCATGGATGGATTTTTAGCTCACCGGAGCACGAAGGACTCGTGGAGAGCTATTAGGATCACGGTCTGTCAGGCATCCGTCTTCGTCTAATGTCAGTCGTGCGTCGTCATTTGCTTAAAATGACATATCCGCTGAAACCGCTGGACAGAATTTGATTTATAAAAGTGTTTGTCATATCAAAAGTTGTATCACAATCATCAACCATATGCACGTTTAAAAGGTCATGGTTACAAGAATTGTTGGAAATTGTCATTGGTATTCAAAGGCTTCATTATCATGTCCACTTTATAACTTCCTTATCTATGTTTGGATTTCCATAAATTTGATTGTTATAACACAATGATGTATCAAGTGCATCAACTCTATGCACCTCTGTCAAGGTCAAGGTCACCTGAGTTATTTGAAACGATCTGGAATGTATAGGCTGCAATGTCACATCCTATCTGTAGTTTCCATATCTATGTTTAGATTTTCATTGAACTTTACAGAAGTGTTTGTCATAACTCCCTTAAAAAATGTAGAGTGAAAAACATGACAATGGCCATAACTTCTTAAATTTATTAAAGCTTCTGTCATCAAAATTCACATACTTGTTCACTATAACAAGCCAGCTAAATTATTCCATCAAGGGCCAAAATTCTCCTGTCCATTTTGACAAATGTATCTTCCTTTTTAGCTCACCTGTGCTCAGGGTGAGCTTTTGTGACCGCCTTTTGTTCCTCGTCCGTGATTGTGAACACTCTAGAGGCAACAATTTTGGCCCAATCTTCATGAAACTTGGCCAGGATGTTTGCCTTCATGACATCTCGGAAAAGTTTGAAAATGGGTTTCGTGGGATCAACAACTAGGTCACAAGTTCAAATATTATAAAAAAAAACCTTGTGAACATGCTTGAGGCCACATTTTTGGCCCAATCTTCATGAAACTTGGTCAGGCTGTTTTTCTTTATGATTAGATGAGTTTTGAATTGGGGTTGGGAAAAAAAGGTCAAATCTAAGAAAAAACTTGTGAACATACTAGAGGCCACAGTTTTGGACAAATATTCATGAAAATTGGTCAGGATGTATGTCTACATGAAATCTAGGATGAGTTTAAAACTGGACCACTTGGGGTTTAAAATTAGGTCACCAGGGCAAATTTTAGAAAAACCTTGTGAACACTCTAGAGGCCTACATTATTGCCCCAGTCTTCATTAAACTTGATAAGAATGATGTCTGCATGAAATCCCAGTTAAGTGCAAATTCAGGTAGGATGAAAATCTAGGTCACTTAGTCAAATGTTAGAAAGATACTTTAGATCCCACATTTTGTTTTGTAATCATGCTTAACACAGCAATCTTACTCAGGAGAGCGACACAGGGCCCTCTTGGCCCTCTTGTTTAAATGTGTATAGTGAAAAAACATTAACCATGGCCATTACTTCTAAACTATTAAAGCTTCTGTCATCAAACTTCACATACTTGTACTTGTTCACTATAACAAGGGCTACATCTCCATCAAGGGCCATAACTCTTATTTCCATTATGACCAAATTCATCACCATTCTTTTTTTAAAGCTCACCTGAGCACCAGGTATTGTTATCAGCCTTTTTCAGCTGTCCGACATGTGTCAACTGTTGCTTTAAACAACATCTCCTCCTAAATCGCTAAGCAGATTTTCATAACATTTTACAAGAACAGGCCTTAGATAGTATTGATCAAAGTAGCTAAAAATCATTCCGGTCCATTAAACAAGATGGCTGCCAGAGCTTAAAATACAAAAATCTTTAAATGGCATCTCCTCTTCAAGCACCTAGCAGATTTTGAGAAAACTCAGTAGGAATGATCATTGGGTAAAACTGCACAAAAATAGCTAAAATCATTCTAGTCCACCAACCAAGATGGACGCCAGAGCTAAAAATAGAAAAAATCTTTAAACGACATCTCCTAAACTGCAGACCAAATTTTGATGAAACTCAATAAAAATGATCATTGGGTGATACTGCACAAAAATAGCCAAAATCATTCGATCCGCCAGCCAGATGGCTGCCGGATCTAAAAATAGAAAAATCTTTAAACATCATCTCCTAAACCGCTGAGCAGATTATGATGAAACTCAATAGGAACGTTCTTGATCACATATGTTTTGAAATAGGACATCATTTAAGAAAAAAAAAACACAAAAAAAGCTAGAATTGCTAGAAACACATTTTCCCCAATGCCACTTCATTTGGTACCACACATTGTTCCAACTTTTTTCTGTTACATTGAAGTTATAATGTGCTGTTGTGACTTAAATTAAGCAAAGAATATCTAGGAAAAAACAACTGTTTTGTTGGAAAAGAGACATTTTCCATGTAAAGAGGACTAGTGATAGTTTACTGTCTTGTGGTACACCCATTTTGAGAATCATTGAGGCTCATTTGAAAGAGGGTTCCAAAAGAGCCAGCATCATGAAATTGTAACAGGAAGAAAGCTTTGTAGTTTGATTGCATTGATTTCCATTTTCATATGACGTCAAAGTTTTTATCTGCTGTCAGATCATCTGTCAATTCTGCATTTATTTATTTTTACAGATAGTTTATTTCAAGATAAGTACATGTAATGAATATGGTAAAGTTTGATATGGTTTGCAGAGCAAAAAGTCC
>CM037778.1:23251852-23300393 GCA_021229015.1 Solen grandis
AAATTATTATCGATTCTGACCGTACCATAAGTCCGTGTTTCGAACCATATCTAGCCGGTAATACAAGGGGGTATATATCTTTCTTAATTGTATTATATCAGATGTTTTTAATGTCCTCCCTTCACATAAATACACGAATATAAATACTTCGAAACTTGACTGAAATTCAACTGCTTGAAAACAAAATGGAATCTACAATTAGTTTTGATTAATAAAGACTTTGCTATTAAATTTGATGTTTGGCGGAAAATAAGCTGACGATCAACAAGTTTGTCTTATGGCACTCGGTCACACTATGCACACTATTTTCATTGTATTTTTGAAAAAGAAACTCCTAATATTTTATTCGATTGAAAATGACTCCAATGTAAATCATTCTATATCAAATTGCGACACTTAAAATCACTTTGTTAAATCAGTTAACCATTACAGGTTAATCATTTAGTCATCAAGTTAATCAATCAATTAATTCAAGCCAAGGTTTACAATGTAATGAAGTAATAATCAAGTTAATGAATTAGTAATCAAATCAATAAATTATTAATATAAGTTGATTTACATATATGAGTAAATGATAAACGCTTTATGGTGGATTCTAACCGACTAACTTAATATATTAGTAAATGATTATTTAAATTACTAATGATGATAAAGCTTGGAAGGCACGTTAAACCTTATTATTATTATTATTTTTTTTTTTTTTTTTTAAATGAATATAAGAATACTAAACATACTGTCATGATTTTGTTTTCCGAGTTTATATAATATGTTTTGGAACACATGGTATTTTCAAAGATTATTTCTTAAATTTTGCATAAATAATACGCATAATAACATTCTATTTAGGGTATAAGAATGGCGAGTGATCTTAAACCATTCGAAATATTGACTGCTACATAATAATATGAATGTTTAACATGTTGACTCTAGTAACACTGAATAATAGAAAAGTTAGAACAGAGCGTAAAAGAAAGGCGTTTAGTTGCTAAACAACATGGTGTATTAATTGATAAGGCAAGATCAGGGTGATTTACCACTTAACAGGAGTCGTTTATCCAGATTTTTCCCTGCCACCAACGCCACACCGAGACACAGAATCTGAACCAGTGCAAACATCTTCACGGTCTAGGACGCCTCTTTTCTTCTGCCTATTCTTGTCAGGAGGACCGGTTATTTAAAGATTTCTTTTGAAGGTCACAGACACTGTCTAGGTGGTCCAAGGTGACCACGACATTGACCTTAGTAAGAGACTGTCATGATGTAAGGGGCGTTATCTAGTTCGATCAGAAGTGAAGTAAATAGTGATGATAGACCTAAAGATCAACTGTTGTCGTCCTGACCTCAAGAATGGCAGAGATTAGAACCAAAATCACTGTAACACTCAGTGACATTTAGATAACTGAAAATCAGAATTTAGTGAAATGTAAAAGTCATATTTAATAAAATTTTTTTTTTTAAAGGGTGCAGTCTGATTTAACTAAAAATAGAACGTAACTGAAACAGTTGGTATATTTTATAAATAACTTTAAGTTTTGCTGTTTGATTAAAAGTGATTTATTGTGTACCCCGTCATACATAATATCTAGGATTTCTTATTTTTAAAACAATTTGAATAAAAGATAAAAAAATCAATTTGTTTATTCGGCATATAGACATAATTTAATCATGTTCGTCGCCTTTCATACAATGACGGTGGTAACAGACTATATGAGTATGAGCGTTATAACAGCATCATCATGTATAACATAAAATTATTAGAAACATGTCTGAGCTATTAACAATAAAGCAACTATATCACAATAATAGGCATAAATTGACTCATTTGTCTGACATTCACTTCTGACCACGGTCAGAAACAACGCATGATCATTTGCTCTATTTCTCTACCGGTCTCCGATAAATGTACATTAATGCACATACCAGAAACCAGCCCTCTTGTAAACCGCTCAAGACGTCAAGCACATAAATAAGGTCAACCAATATATCAAAGTAAGCCTTGTGGTATTTGATATAAAATTCATATAAAGAGAATGAATTTAGCTTCATCAGTTCGATAACAGACGTTACTATTGTGTATTGGCTACTACGATTTTAGCGCGTCATTACCACATTATTATTTTAATTGCGCTAAGCAAGTTTTCACAACGCTTCATACCAATATCACGCTCGCACCACGCATGCATTGCGCCCATGGACGGTTCCGCAATTTGTGGGTAACCCCTCTCCCTATTATAATAATTTAACAGTTTCTGTTCATACCTAGACCAAGTGCTCAGAAACAGTATCACAAACAAAAAACACATGTTCTTCTGTGTAAGGTAGGTCAACCGTTCGCCATGTGCTTGACACATACACTGGATGGATAAACCAGTTACTGCAAACATACTTGATTGACAATTTTGGAACAATCCATTATGACCAGACGCCTTAGAGCAGTTTGTTCACAGATGATCGGTAGAAAAAAATAGGTTTCTTATCTACCGTCCCTTTTTAATGTTGGTGAAGTCTTTGTTTCCTGACAAATAAACTCGACAAGTGTAGGTGAGATTGCCCGGCAAAACACTATTTTTTGTAAGGGCCCACTTCGGTGAAATCTGTGATGGAGAAACCACCCACAGAATGTTGAATTGAGCGACAATGCGTCTGTAGATGGATAATTATAGACGTAATACACACACATAGTTTAAATCAAATTCTAATGTGAACGAGCTGCTTTAATAACGCTTATCGCGCTTTAACTGTGCACTAGTCACAATCCTAGTGCGTCTTAATCACGTTCTGATCACGCGCCGATTACTCTGGCCAGGATCGCGCCGCTTTCGGGCATCATCAATTTTCTCTAGAGAGAAGCACTTATTTACACGGATTTTCAGTGCAAGACTTATATTGATAAAATTCCACATGTGTTTTTCTTATTTGCCGTATAAATATATTTTGTAATTTTATATAATATATTAGCTTGACCTGAAGTTAAGTCTTTGAAATTATTTCACAGATGGCCAGTGACGGTAATATGAAGGGAGACTATAAGAATCCATCATGTAGGATTTGGAAATCTCATTCGAGGGTTATTAAAGATTGTTCATGGTCACAAACCGTCAGCCTCGCCATCACAGAGTCTTATAAACAGAGATTGGCAGCTTATTCTTTGACTATATCGATTTTCTGGTGTCGCGCGTAGCCGAGACTCGGACGAGATTGTTTCAAATACAGCTCCAATGGATATTTAAAGTAATATAGTATTGATATTGTTCTTATATACCATGTCCATAAAGTTGGCAGTTCAGCAGCGCAGCAGCCTTGCAGCGTGAACTTGACAGCCAGCAGCGCAGCAGCGTGGCAGCGTGAAGTTGGCAGTTCAGCAGCGCAGCAGCCGGGCAGCGTGAAGTTAATTCACAGCAGCCAAGCAGCGTGTAGTTGGCAGCCCAGCAGTGCAGCAAGCTAGCTAATGACTGCAAGAAGTCCAATCCCAAGGAATGCAAAACGAAGAAAAAAATCGATCCCGCTTATATTTAAATGAAAAATGCATGTGTACTCATTCTTGAGAGCAAAAAAAGAGCAGATTTCTTTCAATTTCAGAAATTATTTTAGCTAATTTATGAAAAAAGACGCTAGATGTATACAGGAGCGGAGCTGGGAGAAAAATTAATCTCGCTTAAACTCTCCAACATGCATTTAAATCAATTCAGAAGTCTAAACGATACATATTTATAATATTTTCAGACTTCATTTTCGTTTATCTGGAGAATAAGAACTTCGCGCTGCTGTAAGTGAGAAGAAATAGCTCCAGCAGCGCGAGTATGTGATAAAAATCAGTCTCGCTTAAAATCTCAAAAATCATTTAAAATCACTTCAGAACGCTAAATCTTACATACTGATATTATTTTCAGACTTCATTTTCGTTTATTTGAAGAATGAGAACTTCGCGCTGCTGACAGCGGGAAGAAATAGCCCCAGCAGCGCAGCAGCGCGAAGCAGAGAGAAAAATCGATCTCACTTAAACTCTCAAAATACATTTAAATAACTGCAGAAGGCTAAATCTAACATATTGATATCATTTTCAGACTTCATTTTCGTTTATTTGAAGAATGAGAACTTCGCGCTGCTGGCCGCGGGAAGTTAAAACTCTAGCAGCGCGAAGCAGAGAATCGATCTCGCTTAAACTCTTAAAAATGCATTTTGAAGGAACTCGAATCGTTGTCTATTCACTCATTTTTATGCTGAGTTCTTTATTTTTCGCTGATATTATGTCGATTTGAAGAGGCAGTTATTCTTTCAGTATATTATTATACCAAATCTCTCTGACAAACTGTCTTAATTTATCAAATGATATAAGTTAACAAAAACTAAAAAGACGATTTCATTAACATTCCTAAAGCAAGTAAGCACTCTATTATCAAAAAAGGTATGAGAAACATTAACATAGATTTTTAACATTTGTTTAATTTTCTTTTTTACTTGTTTGATAAATTATATCCTATATAAATATAATCTAGCTATTTAAATATGATATCAGTCTGCAAGGAACTGATTGAATACCCCGAGAACACTATTTGCATATGTATGCAAAAGAGTCACGCTTGACCAGAAAGATGGCGGCACAGAGTGTAAAACGCGCACCTGCTAAAAAATCGGGAACTATCTATAGTCTGTACAATAACATTGCAATATAAAAAAATCTATTTCATTGTGCACAAAAGCTTCTTTAAATTTTGCATAACATTCATATTTGCTACTTTCCCTGAAGGTTGTCCGTTAATGAATATATATTGAAAGGATTTTGCTCTTTAAGTACGTTTACAGTCGGTAGGCGACTGTTTCATCCCTCACGAATATTCTTATCTGAATTTATCACACTTATGATCCGCCTCCCGCGCAAGAACGCAATAAATGTTTACAAAGATATCTTTACTATTGGCTTTTTCAATAAAGCTATACACAGTAATAAAAGGTAAAAAAACGGAATAAGTTTTTGAAGTTATATTGGCTTCCCACATCTATCACCTTCATGGTGACACGGACCTTGTATGAAAATAAAATAACAAATTCACGATTACATCATCCGAAATTCCGCTTAGTCCGTTTCTGTTGCATGTTGTTGTTGTTTTTTTTTTTTTTTTTTCAATAAAGTCTTTTTCTTGAAAGGATTGATATAATGAACTGTGTCTTTATGTAAGTTCCGTTCAATTTGCATGCAGGAAATCATGTTTTAAAAGATTTTTTATGATTCAGGAGTCTCAGATAAATCAACGTGAATTTATTTTTAGATTAAACATACTCTAATTTGCCGGTCTGCAGGAGTACTAACTGCAGAGATACCTGCAGCCGATGTTTAGCTCACCTGAGCGCTTAGTGCTCAAATGAGCGTTTGAGTGTGTGTTTGGGTTTACCGTCGCTGCGACAGTATTTCAGTCATATAGCGACGTCCAGCTAATTACAGGTGGAGGAAACCCCGAATGCACAGAGACACCCGGGTAAACCACCGACCTTCCGCAAGTCAGCTGGAAAACTTCCTCACATGAAAATCCGAATGACCATGCCGGGATTCGAACCCACAGCGGTGAGGGGCTGAGTGAGTGTTAAGTCAGCGACTTTACCCTCTCGGCCACGGAGGCCCCCTAATGAACGTTTGATACCTTGTCCGTCGTCAACAATTTACTTTTAACGACATCTCCTATGCAAAACCAATGGATAGAATTTGATTAAACTTGGCTGAAAGATCTTTGGATGAACCTTCACAAAAGTTGCTAAAATAAACTTGATTCATATAAAACTCATAACAGTATCACCTCCAAAACTACAGGCCAGATTTTGGAAAAAAAAAATGGAAGAGATATTCTTCGGGTGACCCTCTACCAATGTGGTTATACCAAAATCAAGGCCGCCAGGTGTGTGGCTATTATGTACAAAGTGAAATCTTTCACAACAACTCCTCTGAAACATCTGCAAAGAATTTTAGTATCGCATACATTTTACAGAAAATATAAATTTACTTTTACATACAGTCCTCACTTGTTATCTCAAATTTCACGGGATCAGAAAAAAATAGTTCGAGATGTTCTAAATTGGACCTATCTGAAACTATGTACATATACAATACTTTAGCCCGTGATATGACACATACACATTATGAACACCTACATTTGTTGTGTTTTTCTTTCTACACTTTTATTATGTTTGTTTTGAAATAAATGAATGAATGAAAGTAAATTTTAGTTGGTTAAAATTTCGCAAACGTAAAACACAAGAAAATAAAACATACCAAGTATACACATTTATTATGGATATATACATGCATCAGCACATTTAAATTCAGTTGCAGTAAACACACAATAGCACGCATTTATAGGAGAATTACATACTTAAAACAATGTGAAAATCTTTTGTAAACAAACGGGGACACAAAAATTATACCGACTTAAACAGATTGCTTAGCGGTCTAAGAGATCTCTGTAGGTTTGAAAGCCTCATCGAATACTGGCCATGGTGAAATTTACGGCAAATTTGACACACCTATTATAAGCTCCAAATAAAAAAATCCGTTTAAAAATAATCCTGTATTCAGCATGGTTTGCCGTACAGTAAGTCGCATGTAAACACCCGAAAGCGAGGTGTGAAAGTTATCGGAGACTTGGTTAGAGATAAACAATCAATTACAAAAAGAAGATATAGTACAATAGTCCAAATTGTCACTTTGAGATAACAGGAATTTGAAATAACTGAAATTGGAGACATACGAAATCTAATAAAATAGAAAAAGAAGGTCAAAATTCGAGACCGAGGCAAACACTTTGAAATAGCCGTAATTTTGACATATGCGAATTGGATATAATGAGTACGGACTGTATGTTTAACAACAATTATGCCATATTTAGTTCGAAAATATGGTATAAATACTTTTAGCTAGTGCTGGGACGGGTAGATATTGTTTCCGAGTATCCGTTATTAAATTCCCTTTAAACAAATCGTTTTCTGCATTCTGGCACTTGAAAATACTTGTTTTGGAACAAACTTTTCCTGAAGGCCAAGTATGGCTGTTTTTCAGTCTTCTTCAAGATCAACAAAATACGACATGCACCATATGCGACTGTGACTTACGTGAACATGGTGATGGCGCTTCAACCATGAAGAAAAAGAGTAAAAAAACACAACATCGCATTTTTCATTTCTGAATAAGAACATGGCAAACACGAGTTATTATTCTAAAAATTACAATGAAGCTGAGAAAATTATGAATTGAAATTAATAAAGTATTGAAAATATTTTCATGCTTATCAGAAGCAGATAAGCAGTCAGCAGCGCGAAGTTCTCATTCTTCAGATAAACGAAAAAGAAGTCTGAAAATGATATAAATATGTATGATTTAACCTTCTAAATTGATTTTAAATGCATTTTGAGAGATTGAGCGAGATCATTTTTCTCTCTATGTTTCGCGCTGCTGCGCTGCTGGAGCTATTTCTGCTTTGCGCTGCTGTACTGCTGGAGATATTTCTTCCCGCTGTCAGTAGCGCGAGTTCTCATTCTTCAAATAAATGAAAATGAAGTCTGAAAATGGTATTTACATGTATGATTTAACCCTCTGTAGTGATTTTTAATGTATTTTGAGAGATTAAGCGAAATCAATTTTTCTCACTGATTCGCGCTGCTGCGCTGCTGGAGCTATTTCATCCCGTATTCAGCAGCGCGAAGTTCTAATTCTTCAGATAAACGAAAATGAAGTCTGAAGATGATATAAATATGTATCATTTAACCTTCTGAAGCGATTTTAATTGCATTTTGAGAGTTTAAGCGAGATCGAATTTTTCCATGTTTCGCGCTGCTGCGCTGCTGGAGCTATTTCTTCCCGCTGTCAGCAGCGCGAAGTTTTCATTCTTCAAATAAACGAAAATGAAGTCTGAAAATAATATCAATATGTTAGATTTAGCCTTCTGCAGTGATTTTAAATGCATTTTGAGAGTTTAAGCGAGATCGATTTTTATCACATACTCGCGCTGCTGGGGCTATTTCTTCCCGCTGTCAGCAGTTTTCATTCTTCAAATAAACGAAAATGAAGTCTGAAAATATTATAAATATGTATCGTTTAGACTTGATTTAAATGCATGTTTGAGAGTTTAAGCGATATTGATTTTTCTCCCAGCTTCGCTCCTGGATATGTCTCGCGTCTTTTTTCATAAATAAGCTAAAATGATTTCTGAAATTGACAGAAATCTGCTCTTTTTTGCTCTCAAGAATGAGTACACATGCATTTTTCATTTAAATATAAGCGGATCGATTTTTTTTTCGTTTTGCACTCCTGGGACTGGACTTCTTGCAGTCATTAGCTAGCTTGCTGCGTGCTGGGCTGCCAACTACACGCTGCCTGGCTGCTGCGCTGCTGAACTGCCTTCTTCACGCTGCCCGACTGCTGCGCTGCTGGCTGTCAAATTCACGCTGCTGCGCTGCTGAGCTGCCAACTTAACGCTGCCACGCTGCTGCGCTGCCAACTTCATGGACATTTATATACCGACGTTTTCTTATGCCGCGCTTAATCATGTCAGACCAGTCATCTATCTGTCTTTCTTCCTTCCTTTCTCACCCCCTCTCTCTCTCTCTTAATTATATTAAACTAAAATCAGTTGATTTACTAAATGTATTTGGATGATAATTAATAGATAACTCTCGAGGCACGCGATAAAGAGCTTTATTTTGGAAAGCTAGCGACTGGAAATCTCCATTTGTTTGTTTGTTTGTTTGTTTGTTGGGTTTATCGTCCCACCGACAGTATTTCAGTCATTTGGAGACGATATAATTACCATCTACTTAAGGACGTTAAAATATCAAATATCGCCTTGTGGTAAAAAAAATCATTTTAGAACATATATTTGGTGTTGTGACATTCTTCAAGTAACAACAGACGGAGACGCCATTTTGTTACTTTACCAGCATCACGTGACATTTGTGACGGCAGTGATTCTTTTGCTAAGTGATCGTGCAAGGGAAATCACTGTGTGGAGTTTGAAGATGCATCTGTCCATGACCGCCCGAAGTAGCATTCTACCTTATTCTTATGCGTTATTTTACCATCGTACTGTTACGAGTAAATGATAGTAAAAAAGCTCAAACTTTTCTAAACATATCTGTTTCATATAAAGTACATAATACCGGTATTTGTTTTATCTTGATAAAATGACTTGACTTGACTATTAGAGTTTACCGTCGCTTCGACAGTATTTCAGTCATATAGCGACGTCCAGCTAATTACAGGTGGAGGAAGACCCCGAATGCACAGAGGTATCCGGGTAGAATCGCCGACCTACCGCAAGCTGGGAGGCTTCCTCACATGAAAATCCGAATGATCCTGCCGGGATTCGAACCCACGCGGTGAGGGGCTGAGTGAGTGTTAAAGTCAGCGACTTTACAGTCTCGGCCACGGAGGCCCATTGATAAAATGATAAGATCAAGAGGTCAAAATGATTGTTTATCCCATGGAAGATAGACGCTCACGTGATATGTAGAATAGAGTTTTCTTCTTTGAGGTAAATCCCTATCTTCTTAAGCTGAGTATGGTAGATAATGATTTCTTCTATTTTCGTCCTCAAAAACACTCATTTTACAATATTGACATTTTCTATTAGATCGTTATATATTTCTAAATCGATCATCTTCTACGTGAAGCTAAATTAATGTGCTGAACATCGTAATCCTAACAAAGTAATTCAATGATAATCATCTCTAATACAAGATACATAGTTTTTTCTTGTTAGTCCCCTACCGGTTTATCGGAGAGGATTATGTAGGTTTACCCTCCGTCCGCCTGTCTTTTCGATCGTCCTTAAAAACTGGATTCTGCGATAATTGAAAAAAGTACTTGGAATATTTTCATGAAACTTGAAACATGGATAGATGGCAATATGACATTTATGCACATCATTTTATTTTGCTCCCATGTTGGGAAATTTTGTTGCTATGGCAACACATAGACTTAAAATATTACAAAAAAATGGTGATATCCTTTTAAAGCCCTATAGTTATCCATTTTAAACTTGAGATATATTTTGAGACTCAAAAGATCAGTTCACATATCATGTCCCATAACTCTGACCTTTGATTCCCAAAGGTATCCCCTGTTTATGCCCCGAGATCTGTGATCAGGATCATATTTTTGCCCTGTTTTTGGTTTGTCAGCAACTTTAACATTGGCCATAACTTGAAATCTATACACGGTATTGATTTGAAACTTCATAATAGAATAACTTATTTACTATATGCTTAAAAAAACTGAACAAGGTATTGATTTCAAACGTACAATAAAAAAGGTGTGTGAAGTTAGCGCGTAGATCGTAGATCGTAGATCGAAACTATAACTAATTTTCTTTGTCGATCTGGGTCGTAGATCGTAGCTCAACCATTGAAAAATTGGTTGACTGGACTAGATCGTAGTCACCATTGAAAATTCAGAATGGTTGAGCTGGTCGTAGATCGTAGCTCAACCATTGAAATAAACAAATTTAGTTGGTTGAGCTGGATCGTAGATCGTAGCTCAACCATTGAAAATGTTGATGGAATGGTTGAGCTGGATCGTAGATCGTAGCTCGACCATTGAAAACTTTCATAGAATGGTTGAGCTGGATCGTAGATCGTAGCTCAACCATTGAAATAAACCAATATAGTTGGTTGAGCTGGATCGTAGATCGTAGCTCAACCATTCAAATAAACCAATATAAATGGTTGAGGTGGATAGTAGATCGAAGCTCAACCATTGAAAATGTTGATGGAATGGTTGAGCTGGATCGTAGATCGTAGCTCGACCATTGAAATAAACCAATATAAATGGTTGAGCTGGATCGTAGATCGCAGCTCGACCATTGAAAATGTTGATGAATTGAGGTGGATCGTAGATCGTAGCTCGACCATTGAAATTAACCAAAATAAACGGCTGACCTGCTCCGTAGATCGTAGCTCAACCATTGAAAATGTTGATTGAATGGTTTATGGATGTTTGTAGGAAAACTGGGTCGTAGATCGTAGCTCGACCATTGAAAATGTTTATCGTAGCTCAATTAAGGTTCTGGATCGTAGATCGTATTTTAGTCGTCGTCGGTAATTTTGTACTCGTCTGGAAAAATGAACTTGTCGGGAAAAAATATATGTCGCTTTTTGTTTAGTATTAGTCGTAAACTAGTTATATATTTGTCTTCTTTGTCGGGATTATTGTACTTTTCGGAAAATTGCATTAGTCAGGAAAAAGTCGCATAATCAACCAATATTACATTTGTCGGGAAACTTTTGTTCTTCGGGAAATATATTCTCGTCGGGAAAATTGCATTTGTCGGAAAAAAAATGCTTTAGTCGGGAAAAGAGTTTCCGTCGAAAAACTTGTCGGTAATATCTCATTCGTCGGAAAAGTTTCCGTCGGGAAATTTTCTGTTCGTCGGGAAAGATTATATGTCGGGAATTTAGTATTAGTTGTGAAAATTGTATTTTGTCGGGATTATTGTACTCGTCGGGAAAATTGCATTTGTCGGAAAAAAATGCTTTCTCGGAAAAGAGTTTCCTTCGAAAATCTTTGTACTTGTCGGGAATATCTCATTCGTCGGAAAATTTCCGTCGGGAAATTTTCTGTTCAAAAAATATGTCGGGAATTTAGTTTGTTAATATTTTTATCTTCGTCGGGATTATTGTACTCGTCGGAAAATTGTATTAATCGGAAAAAAGTCGCATAATCTTTTTCGTCGGGAAGTTTGTCCTCGTCGGGAAAATTGCATTCGTTGGAAAGTTATGGGCTCGTCGGAAAAAATTGCATTCGTCTCAAAAAGTGCTTCCGTCGGGAAAAATTGTAGTCGTCGGGAATCTCATTCTCGGAAAATTTTTGTTCGCGGGATCTACGACCCAGCTCAACCATTCCATGAAATTTTAGTGGTCGAGCTACGATCTACGATCCAGCTCAACCATTTATTTTGGTTTATATCAATGGTTGAGCTACGATCTACGATCCAGCTCAACCATTTATATTGGTTTATTTGAATGGTTGAGCTACGATGTACGACCCAGCTAAACCATTCCATGAACATTTTCAATGGTCGAGCTACGATCTACGATCCAAGTCAACCATTTATATTGGTTTATTTCAATGGTTGAGCTACGATCTACGACCCATCTCAACCATTCCATGAAAGTATTCAGTGGTCGAGCTACGATCTACGATCCAGCTCAACCATATTTATTGGTTTATTTGAATGGTTGAGCTACGATCTACGACCCAGCTCAACCATTTATATTGGTTTATTTTAATGGCTGAGCTACGATCTACGACCCATGTCGACAAAGAAAATTAGTTATAGTGTTGATTTACGATCTACGATCTACGCGCTAACTTCACACACCTCAATAAAAATAGATATTGAGAAGCAAAAATGTAATGATAACGAAACAGAACTGGTTCTATTTTTCAAATATCTCCTTTTATTTTATTTTATTATTTTTTGAGCATTACTCCATTACTATATAAACTCTATGTATTTACATACTCACTCCATTCATGAATTAATTTCAACTGACATCAATATCTCAAATTGAAATTTTCCAAATATCTACATTCCCTTGAATATTTCTGGAACCTGTTGATGCATTTGATAGATACTCCATACAAAATGAATTGTTGTTCATGCTAAACAAATATTTTATCTTTATTTATATTTTCCTGAAAGTGACATTGCAAGTAACATATTTTTGAAATTGCAGTATTTAAAGTTTTAGCCGGTCTTCAAATTTGATAATTAAATACATTTGTAGAATGTAATGAAATTTCTTTTTAAATGCTAATTGCCATTCCCAAGCCAGTAATATTTGCATGTCTGAACTTCCGATTGTATATGAGACAGGTATTGTGATATCAGGATTTGTGAAATATGGTCTTGTGATATCAGGTACTGTGATATTTGGAATTGTGATATCAGGTGTTGTGATATCAGTTATTGTAATTTATAGAATTGTGATAGGAGTATTGTGATATCATGTATGGTTATATCAGGTATTGAAATATATGGTATTGTGATATAAGATATAGGATATAAAGTATTGTGATATCAGGTAGTGTGATAAATGATATTGTTACATGTATTATGATATATGGTATTGTGATAAAAGGTATTGCGATATAAAGTATTGTGATATCAGGTATTGTGATAAATGATACTGTTACATGTATTGTGATATCAGGTAGTGTGATAAATGATATTGTTACATGTATTGTGATATCATATATTGTGATATCAGGTATTGTGATATTTGGTATTGTTACAGGTAATGTGGTATCAGGTATTGTGATTAATGGTATTAGAGCAAGTATTGTTACATCAGGTATTGTGATATATGGTATTGAGACATATGGTATTTTATCACATGACGTTCCTTGTTTTCCATGTAATATAACCATTACATATTTTCCTATATTTAACACGTGTAACAATTCATTGGATAAAAACAACGTGCGAAACGTCAAATATTTCTTATACCTTAAATCTTAGCATCTAAATTCATGTGATAAAAAGACTCTCACACGAGTTGTCATATAATATGAAATTTCATTAAACTCGTCCAAAATATGGTAAAGAGCTCGCCACAGGCTCACTTTTTACCATTTTCTTGCAATCGTTTTGTAAAATTCTATATTATATGAAAACTCATGTGAGATCCTGTACGTAATATATGGTATTGTTACAGGTATTGTAGTATCAGGTATTGTGATGAATGGTACTGTAGTAATAGATACTGAGATAATGTATTATGGTATATAGTATTGTGACAGGTATTGTAATATTTAGAATTGATACAGGTACTGTAATATATGGTATTGAGAAAGGTATTGTGATATATGGTATTGTGAAAGGTATTGTGGTATATGGTATTGTGAAAGGTATTGTGATATATGGTATTGTGACAGGTACTGTGATACATTTTATTCTGACATATATTGTAATATATAATTGTGACAGGTAAATGTACTATGATATATGGTATTTTGACAGTTTTTGCGGTATATGGTATTGTGACATATGGTATTGTGATATATGGTGTTGTGATAAATAGTTTTGTGACATGTACTGTGATATATGGTATTGTGACAGGTACTGTGATATATGAGTTTGTGAAAGGAATTGTTATATATGGTATTGTGATAGATATTGTGATAAATGGTTTTGTTATAGGTATTGTGTAATATTTTTTTATGATAAATGGTATTGTGATAGGTATTGTCGTGCTCAGTATTAATTATACTTCATAGTAAAATATGTGTCTTAGTGCCTAGTTGTAGTACTGATGTGCTCAGTTGAAGTAATTATAGTAAATTAATCAAAGCACTGAGAGCACTGTCAGCAGCGAAATTTAAAATGTGTGAATAATAAAGTCAACCCCTTTATTTGTTTGTGGTATGCATGTAAAAAATAAAGGAAGTTAAATTATATTTTAAGAACAGGTAGGATAGATTATGGTTCATGGTCTCTGTCAAATTAAACAAAATTGGATAAGGACTAGTGGTTCTTAGTATTGATCCTCTCAATACCTTTAATACTTCATGAATTTGTTGCGGACAGGTATAATTTTAATAGAAAAGCAAGAAAATGGGACTACATAAAGTAATTGTTCTTTGTCACTTCACAATCGTCCTATGTGTAAAGAATGATATCAATGCCTTCAATATTTTTATTTTTAAATATGTTCTTTAAAAGCATAATTTCATAATACAAGTAAGTAATAGAGATGAAGCAAGGTAGAGTTATTGTTCTTGGTAAGTAAAGATTTACCATTGTATAAAGTATAAACTCAATCCCTAAAGTATTTTCTGAGTTGTGACATACAAATGCGACTAGAGACACTACAGTCATTTGAGACTCTAACAAGAAAATATATCTCAATTGACGGCTTTCATTAAACATACTGCCCCCCTTTCATTTCTACTGTTATTATTATTAATTAAATCATTTATATATAGAGAGGTCGATTTTATTTTCAGTATTTGACTGAATATAATATAATGGTCTCAGCTGTAATAGAACTCACGACCGCTTGCAAGAAAAATACTAATAAAAACGCTTTTATCAAAATAGCTAATTTCACAAGCGTAAACATGTGGAGCAAATAGAGTTATTTATAGTTAGGTTAATAAATGAAACAGACGCTGCAGAACAAAATAGTAATTACAGTAGCAAAGTACTGCATCTTCTTCAATATTGCTAGTACTTTGTTATTGAAATTACAGTTTTGTAATGCAGCTTCTAATATATTGCTCGTAGTTTGCTATTGTAATTACAGTTTTGTACTGCAACTTCTACAATATTTCTAGTACTTTGCTACTGAAATTACAGTTTTGTACTGCAAATTCTACTATATTTCTAGTACTTTGCTTCTGTAATTACAGTTTTGTACTGCAGCTTCTACTATATTGCTAGTACTTTGCTACTGTAATTACAGTTTTGTACTGCAGCTTCTACTTTATTGTTAGTACTTTGCTTCTGAAATTACAGTTTTGTACTGCGCTTCTACTACATTCCTAGTATTTTGCTTCTGTAATTACATTTTTGTACTGCAGCTTCTACTGTATTGCTCGTACTTTGCTACTGTAATTACAGTTTTGTACTGCGCTTCTACTACATTGCTAGTATTTTGCTTCTGTAATTACAATTTTGTACTGCAGCTTCTACTGTATTGCTAGTACTTTGCTACTGTAATTACAGTTTTGTACTGCGCTTCTACTACATTGCTAGTATTTTGCTTCTGTAATTACAATTTTGTACTGCGCTTCTACTATATTGCTAGGACTTTGGTACTGTTATTACAGTTTTGGATTGCAGCTTCTACTATATTGCTAGTACTTTGCTACTATAATTACAGCTTTATACTGCAACTTCTACTATATTGCTATCACTGTTCTACTGTAACTACAGAATTGTACTGCATCTTCTTCAATAGTGCTAGTACTTTGTTATTGAAATTACAGTTTTGAACTGCAGCTTCTAATATATTACTCGTAGTTTGCTATTGTAATTACAGTTTTGTACTGCAACCTCTACCATATTTCGTGTACTTTGCTACTGAAATTACAGTTTTGTACTGCAAATTCTACTATATTTCTAGTACTTTGCTTCTGTAATTACAGTTTTGTACTGCAGCTTCTACTATATTGCTAGTACTTTGCTTCTGTAATTACAGTTTTGTACTGCAGCGTCTACTATATTGCTAGTACTTTGCTACTGTAAATACAGTTTTGTACTGCAGCTTCTACTATATTGCTAGTACTTTGCTACTGTAATTACAGTTTTTTTACTGCAACTTCTACTCTATTACAAAGACAAATTAAAAAAAGGTTAAATTATGAAAGTAAACTGAAGTAAAGGATGTAAACAACACATATTCATGCGTCTTTTTATATCCTTTCTCTATATTTCCAATACTTATAAAGAACATTATATGCAAGTTATTTGGTTTGTAGGTTCCGCGTTTCAAGAAATAGTGTCGATGAAAAGTTATATAAGGACTGGTTCGAATCGTAATAATCAATGTATTTTGTTTTGTACTAAACCACGGATTTCTTGTTCAATTTAACTAAGCTTTGGGCTTCCTTGGGTATAAAACAATTTACTTACTGTTTCGCCATAAAAGAAGCCTGGTGGCATGGAAATATTTTATTTCTCATGCTCAAGCGATAGCTATTGCATTGAAACAACTAAAACATCTTCCATGTGTCCCCTTTATGCCACCGTCTAACCTTGAATAGACATTGTTTGTAACGTAAATATCTATGTCAATCTTGTGGTCCTTTATATATATATATATATATATATTGTAAAACAAGAAAGAGAAAAGGCGCTTTAAACTGTTGTAGGAACACTAAATGTTATACAATTTAATAATATAAATGAACATTTTTTTCAATATTACGGCGATTTCTGTGGTGCTCATCGTCAACTACCCACACCCGATCGGTATCATCTATAGGCCGTAGGATTTGCGCCTTAATTTTGACGTTTTCAGACGTCTCAAAGTACACCATTGTTATATAATTAAAAATTACATGATTTTCAAGCCTCTACATGTGTTTCATTTATAAGGCACGTTTGCAATGGTTGATAGTTTAGGCTTGCTACGGAATGATGCCATGAAGTGAAACGGAATAAGTCAGACGTGGGCTTCCGACGATGTAGGTGCTGTAAAATCCTGAAGTTCCCGGTTCGCCTGCTATTGATTTCATTTTATTTTCTATTCTCTCTCTGTTTCATCAGGAGCTGTAAGCAGATGTTGCATATGCTTCGTGTCCCTTTTAAATAACCAAAAGGTGTAAACCTGGCGTTAACTTTTTAATTCCGACGTTTACATTTCACATAGTCAAGGTATTTAATGTAAAAACGAATATAGATTTCTCATATTGACCTGAATATCGTGTCACTTCCGGGTACCGAATCGATCACACTGTAACTGACCAGTGTCCAGTGGTGAACGACAGTCAAGATGAACTTTTCCACCCTGTTCCAGTACACAATGGGTGTAGTCCTGTTGTGCGGGATACTGCACGTGATGACAGTGGACGCAGCGACAAATTCGACAGTGATAGACCTGGGAAGGTATGTCAATATTTTAAAATTCATCAATAAATTTTAGTTATTCTGCATTTACTGTTTTTCTGTAATAAAACTGATTGTTCAATCTAGGTAGATAATAACAGATATTTTTTATGCTTTTGAGTGGATAATTTCTTTAAAAATGAAAAATAAATCACAAAATCACATTGAAAGTCATAAAAAATAATTCATGTTTTCAAACATAGAGAAAAAGAAGATTTTTTTTAAAATTTGCATTGATTTGTGCTTAAAATTGTATACTTGTTTAAAAGGTTGTTTTTGTCCATTGTCTGACAAACAATTGACCATTATAGTATGATTTCAGCCCGTCAGTATCTGAATCAACGTTCGGAATGCTTATCGTTATCCTGTTTATATTAATTGACGGCTTCCCGGGCACGTCAGATACGAACATAAATTTTGTTTCTTGTCTGGTTTTACATCCCACTGAAAGCATTTCAATCATTAAACCAGAAATCTATCTGTCATTCCAATCTTACTCCTCATCCCTTTCTCTCTCTCTCTTTCCCTCCACCCCTCTCTCCCTCCATCCCTCTCTGTTTTTTTCCTTCCACTCCCTCTCTCTCTCTCATTAATACTTAATCACAACGCATATAGATTTGCCAAATAATTTCAATATATCGAAAGGCAACGAGTGACAAAATTCTATTCCATTTGTTGCTTATTCTGCTATTGTTAAATACAATTGCATTCCTGTCTTTTAATCAAACTACATAATGATGTAAGGCCCGTGTTTTGTTTAGAAATTTTAATTTACAGTCCACTATAACGATTTACCTCATTCTCGATAATGCCATTGCAAAGTGCATACTGTTCTACGTATAATTTGCCTTTTCGCTTTCCGCTTAATGCTTTCTTCTTAACCGTATTCCGATAAACGCAATCCGACTGCGAAATTACAAATACCTGCTCCTCCTATGTTTTCTAGCTCTGTCTTAAAACGGTGTCGTGCTAAAAGTAAACTCGCACATTTACTTCAAGTATAACGAACCAGAAGGAAAAAAAATGAAGAAATCATGTTTGGCATCATACAATGTATCTCATATAAGTAAACCTCCAACCTTCTGGGAAACGTTAAAGAAACCCTGGAAATATTAGCACTGCAGTTATCGCAATTGATTGGTATTGAAGAGCCATAAAACTGAGCTGAATGTACAAACATTTTGATATATCAGGGCAAAAATTACAGTTTGCCTTTTTACAATTTGATGGTTACATGTGACATTCTCACTTCGTCATACAGACACGCGTCAGCTAACTTTCAGTCTGATCTGGGATTATTCTGGTCGTAGATCAGTTTACTTTCAGGCAAACCGTTCTGGTTTTTTACTAGTTGCAGAAGTTTGTTTACATGCAGGCTGATCTTGATTTAAACTGTTTGTAGAAGTCAGTTAAGTTGATCTAGGTTTATAGTTGTTGCGTAAACGTTAGTTTACTTGCAGTTTGATCTGGAATGATATCGGTTTTATAGACATTAGTTAACTTGCAGGTCGATATGAGTTTATAGTGATTACAATGGAAGTCAATTCACTTTCAGGTTGATCTGGGTTTTTCTAGCCGGTGTGGGGGGGACAAATGAGGACTCAGTAAATAGAATGAGTATATTTTTGATAGAAGCTTTTAAATATGTTACAGAAAAGGCGTCTTATGCGCAAAGTTCGTACTTAAGTTTCCCAATCAAGTTACATCAACCAGAATGCAGTAAGCGGATTACAGTACACAGAATACATTGTAGATCTAACGGATTAAGAGTCAAGACATCACATCAAATGGTTAATTGTCTAAAACAAGTAATTAATCAATAAGACATTTATAAGTTCCACAATTATTAAAAATCTTTTTACACACAGAATAATATCAACAATAGCCGGAAGATGATTACATTTGAAATTTAGATTGCATTGAACAACAACAGAATAAGTAACAAGCGAAAAAGAATTTTGACCTGGTTATCCTTCCAAATAACCATCAGCAGGGTATTTAATTAATACTTTATTTATCTCTCTTAAAATACTGTTAAACATGTTTTGCTTTCTTTCCGCAAGTCTTCGAATATGTATAGGATAATGCATGTTATTATTTTATTTTTCTATCTGTATATCAACTTCTTATGTCGCATAGATTGGCCCATTATACTGATTTATCGTTTACATTTTGCATTAACGAGTATTCCCGAAGACGATGATTTAAATTTAAAAATATTCTGTTTATATCCTACGTCATCCTAAGTTTTTAAGGAAAATAATTCCTTAACTTAAATAAATCCCCTACTAATTGTGTATAATAAACAAAACTTAATGACGTCCTTTATAACTAAGGATAACCTATGTGATTTTAAGGAAAATCCAGGAACTAGTGGAATTTCTTCCGAAGGAGCTTTATGAATACGGTCCCAGGTTCTCAGCCAGTGCACTTCTTTTATTCTTCTATTTGAATATTTATTTTGAAATTGCCTGGCATAATTTCAGTCTAACTTCAAATGGACGCTTTGACCTTGACCTTTAACCCAATATGCAGTATTTAAGGTAATCCATTATTAAATTGTGATCATGGGAATTTTATCGTAAATGCAAGCCTTTATAGTCTTAAAGCAAAAGTTACTCAAAGTCACTGGAAGCTTGCATCTGCATTGACATATTATTTAGGTGTTTGAAGGACCATGATTATAATTTAATGATGGATGGGTTACCTTAAACGCCATTGCTTCCTATTCAGAGATATATGCACTCTGTTACTTTACCCTATCCACATTGACAACATTTTGAAATCTCTCTTGCAATCTTCTTGCGGATTTTTTTTGTCTCTGTTTTTTTTTTCTCTCTCTCTTATATTTCTTTAGTGTAATTTTCAACCAACATGTGAAAAGTTTAGGTGTTTGTAAGCAAAAAAGGTAAAGAGCCACATTTTTAGATTAAAAAATCCCAATGACGGCAGATAGTTAATGGGGAAAACAGAAGTAAATTGGATTACCTGTTGATTTAATTTCAACAGTGATGAATAAGTGCATTGCTATTCATGCTGCAGCCATTAAGAGCATTTGTTTCAACTTAACAATAAATTTGACAAAATCTAGTGTAAAGAGGAAAAAAATCAAAGCATTTCCCATTAGCTTAAGAAGTGATTGACACACACATCGTTTAAAACGAGAAAATGATTATCTGCTAGGATATGGATGAATCACAGGATGCTTATCATTTAGGCTTAATTAGAGATTAATTTGATGATGTAGTTCGTTAATTGCATTTATTCATGTTTTAATTACTGCCAGTAATAAACAGATCAACTTCAATGTTTTATTAACAAATTAAGATCAGACATTAGACAAAAAAAAATGAAATTCATTGCTTATGTTGTTAATTAATCATTTAAGATTACTTGTATAAGCATCAGTTCAAAATTTGTTTTTATTCATTATTTATTGGTTTAATCTGATTATTGTATGTTTAATTTTTGCAAAAGATACTAACATTATAAATTAAACATTTTTTTGTATTTAAAGGAAATTAAGACCCTGACTTATCATACATTTTTCACAAAAACTCCCAAGCTTATATTTTGTGACAGCAACAAGTCACATTTTCAGTCCTTTTTATAACCACTCTATAAATAGGTATTAGTGTCAAAACAGAATGCATAGTTTGGAATACACACTATATGAGCGAGGTTAATCAGGATCAGAATCCATGGATATTTCAGTGTTTTTATTACCACTCGAATCAGTTTCTACATGGTTACTGTAGTTACCTTAGCGTTACCTTTAGGTTCATAAACTGTTCAGTTCTGAGTTATTTCATAAACAAACTCAAATCCCACCAACAATATGTAGCGCTAAATAATACTTAAATACTTAGGGGCAAATTACATTGTTCTTTTTTTCTCTTATAAACAAGCCCAAATATTTCCGTTTTTAGCAAATATTGTTAGATATAAGGGAAATGAAGTATTTCAACATAGACTTGTACTTGATTATTTCATAATATACTAATGGTGAAATGCATTTCAATCTATTTTAAGGATTTACTAATTACTTGGCTCTAAGTATAATGGGTGGAAATTGATTCTTTTCCTTCATTATTACAGATTTCTGTTATTTACAAAAAAAGATACTCATTTACATAGAACTGTTTCTATGACTACCAGATATTTGTTACCCATGATCCCGCACTGAATATTTGTATTTCGTCTTTTATCGTACTGACAAGAGGATCAAATCTTCAAGTCGCATGCACATTCCATTAATGGATGAACGGTTTTGACTATGAATCTCAATGATATTTATAGTTGTTTGTTTTAACCCTTTCCCTCATAGAGGACACCATGAAAAGACCTATGCGAACAGCATAAAACCAGATCAGCCTGCGAGTAACTCGCAGGCTGATCAGGTTTTATGCTGTTTGCTGCTTTTCAGTAGTCTGGAAATGAGGATTTTGTAATTAATTTTGGTAAGGTTTAACTGTGGTTTTCTGCAGATCAGGCTTTATGTGGTACCTATTGAGTGCGTCAAAATGAGTCCATATGAGGGAAAGGGTTAAGCAGAAAAGTAGTTGTATTATATACAGTAGCTAAATTGATGTTTTAGACCTCAGATGAAATAGAGCAGGCACTATATGTGTAGATTGTGAATTGTTAAATGGCTCCTTTAGTGGTCTTAGTTTGGTCTATTGGTCTTCCTTTGTGAGATGTCTGGTCTACTTGTCTATGGCAAAACTTAACAAGTCTTTGAATATGAGTCCATTTGTAGCTGGACAGGCTGGAATTCATCAGCCATACTTGGTGCCTGGTAATACTTTATATCTAAAATAAAGAGGATTTTTTTTTGTATTTTTTTGTTCTGTCCACAGTATGATCCAGCTCTGAGCAGGGTGGTTAAAGTTGGCACTCTCTTTAACACAGTGACTGAATTTATAGATTTTTTTTCTTGGAATTAACACTGTTGACTCTCAACACTCAAGTTTGACAGTTTGAGAACTTATCCCTTACATGATGCTAAATTTCTAAATTGGACTTGTCCATTCTTTATTTTGGACTGTACCATTAGTTGATTATAGGGGAGCTTGTTGAAAATTTATTGACTGAATAGCAAACAGTGCAGACCATGATCAGACTGCACAGAGTTGTCTGATCTGGGTCTGCTCTGTTAGCCTATATGTCAAAATGAAAGAGAAAGGTGATTCAGGTATTTAAAATGAAAATAATGTCGGAGCTACTATTACAATAAAGTAGTAACAACTGTATATTTTTCAAAAATATGCTGTAACCCCAACCAGTAAATTTTTGAGAAGGGTCTACATAAGTCAAATCATTTGGTACCATTAATATCAAGTCTCATTGATACATTACAAAACTATATATAACAGTCAGGCACTTTTATGAACACTGATCTAACTTCACTCTAGTTCACTGCTATTTGATCACCCTTTTTTTAACTCTTCAATAATATTGTTGTTATCTTTTATTGATTGTTTAGTTTTACTTATGTTAATTTCTTCAGTAGTAAATATACTCCAATTTTCAAGGATATATACTCTTTGTGCAATCTGCATTTCCGTATCATACTTTTTTGTGTGTGTTAATTTATGTTCCATTTCCTCTCATTTAGCTAGTCATTGAATGTCTGATTTATTGAATTTGACATTGCAGGTGCCCATTTGATAATACTGTTAGAAATGCCTATACACATGGAAGGGGGGGGTCTATCTTTAACAAATATGTACATATAGCACCAGAAAAGGTCATTTCATGTCATACTTTTTTTCTGTTTAATTTACCCTCTGTGTTCCTTTGAAAACATTTGGGTCCCACCTAAACAGGTCAACTTTGTCAGCTATATGTTATAGACTCTTTTTTTATAAATTCATATTTTTAACATTTTGGAATGTTAAAATTAAAGAGATTTTAAAATCATTTTATCATTATATTTCAATCAAGACCTCGCCCTGCCCCCCAAAAAAGACTAATAGATAATTTGTCAGTTTGGTTTTATTTTGAAACGGATCTACTCCTTGTCAGTATTGATAAACTGATATCTGACATTTAAGACTTGTTACAACACTTGTTATAAGACATTTGTTTTGTATATTAATTGTCTGATGGCAGGTGTCACTAAATACTAAGATTTGTGTTGCATCACAATTAAGGTCATATCTGAAGATTATCAAATACAACCTAAGGTAAAAATGTCCCATATTTGTGACATGTTTGTGACATGTGTCGTGTGTGTTATGAAATATCTTAGAAACAAATGTCACAAAATGACCATTAGCTTTGGATGTCGGACACGTGTCTTTGTAGATGTCTAAAAATGACCGTCAGTTGTGAATGATCTTGACATTTGTCACAATTTGTGGCTGTCAATGAATGGCAGGTGGCACAAACATATTTTGGACAGATGTCTTAAAAATATATTCCAGCTGTGAATATCAGGCATGTATTACACACGTCTAAAAAAATCAAAAGAAAAACGTCACACCTATTAGCTGTGAATGTCCGACATGTCTTGGCAGATGTCCAATGATCAACATGTATCTCTAAAATTATATTTTGAGATGGATGTCACAAAAAAAAGCAAATATTAGTGAATGTCTGATGTGTCACATATGTCACAAAACATCTTTAGACAGATGTCACAAAATATATATTAGCTGTGAATGTATTGTGAGTATTGGAAGCTATATCTTGTACAGTAGATATCGTTGATGGTTTCTGGTGGAATTATGTGCAAAACATTTCATCTTTTTTTTCTGTTGAGAGGTAAGGTTACAATCATTTGCTGTATACACCATATAAACTGTTGTTCATCAATATGTAACAGCACAGTACCACCAACAGGGTTGAAACGTGGCAGTTATACAATCAAATGCATGTACAATAAATTGTAATGACATTTACAGAGTCTTGGTTTTATTTGATGTACCACTGGTTCCCCTGTGTTTGTCTCACTCTTTTTCTTAACCCTTAACCCGCTGAATTTCTCAAATGGACTTAGCCGGCATCTTTTATGGAACTGTCCAATTATCAATTTTAGGGATGACAAAATGAAAACTTGTAGTTGGTCAAGCAACAGTAAAGAGCCAGGCCAGCCTGTACATCTGGCTCTTTACTGGTGGCAAAGGTTAGCACTTAAGTTTCCAGCAGGATAAGGGTTAACATATGTGTTAGTATTTTCCAGTCTTATAAATTTTGGGAAATCCTGTAATTTATAGGAATCACAATGATACATCCAGTGTTTCTTTTTTAACCCTTTACTTCATATAGACTCATTTTGACACATAGGCAAACAGAGTAGACCCAGATCAGCCAGCTCCTATAGGATCTGTCTGATCAGGGTCTCAGTTTCTTCAAAGGCATCTGTGGCAAAGAAAAATCCATTATTTCAAAAACCATTTAAAGTTCAGTTAATCAATATTCATGAAGTCATAAATTTGTACATGAATATTCATGAAGTAAAGGGTTAAGCACTATAACTTTTGTAGCTCACCTTTGTCAAAGATGAGCTTTTGTCACCGATGAATGTCTGGCATCCATCGTCAACATTTAATTTAAAATGACATCTCCTCCTAAACTGCTCAGCCAACATTCATAAAATTTTACAGGAATGTCTCTTGGGTGGCCCTCTTCCAAATTTGTTCAAATTAAATTCCAAGCAAAATCTAGTTGCAATGGCAACTAAAAGGAAGGGTATGAAATGTGAAAACTTCAAAAATGTTCTCAACAAAAAGTACTGACTGTTTATTAAAATATGTTTGTGCTGATGGTCCTTTGATCATTCTCTAACAAGATTAGATTGGATTGGTAATTAGTAAAAAAAAAAAACATGGCCACCAGAGGGCAGAGCCCGTTTTCCTTATATGTGAAAAGTATAAATTTGAAAAATTTGCAGTCTGTTTTCCACCCACTTATACCTGGTTCTGAGGCGAGCAATTCTAGGACCTTCATGTCCCACTTGTCTACATACTGTGTAGGCTCATTACAAAGACGCATGTCAATGTAACACCAATGACCCAAATCTGTAACTTCCTGATCGGTGTCATATATAAAACCTTGCTTTTAAGACCATCTATTCCAATGAAAAGTGGTCTTAATTCTGAGGTGGTCTTAAGGTGTGGTGGCCTAATACTAAAGATATTCTAAAACAAGGATTTTCTTTATTACTCAAGGTTTGCTAAGCACCACATACCATTTATCAGTCGTGGACTACAAATCTCTAAGCCCCTCATCACTGTGGGTTCGAATCCCGGTAGGGACTTCGGATTTTTCATGTGAGGAAGCCTTCCAGCTGGCTTGCGGTAGGTCGGTGGTTCTACCCGGGTTCCTCTGTGTACTCGGGGTCTTCCTCCACCTGCAATTAGCTGAACGTTGCTATATGATTGAAATACTATCGCAACGACGGTAAACCCCAATACAACAATACAAGAACCATTTATCATTGTGGAATTGTTTGCACCAAATTTGTCTTAAGTTGAAATGGTCAGAACTTACATAATAATTGACGATGGGGCTAGAAATTCCACAACCATCTTTTACATACACAAACCTTTGATTTCATGGAAAAACCTCAAATTTGAGATTACTAAAGAACACATTTTTTATTGTCACAAGGAATATTGCAGTTAACTCAGTGACTTAAATCCTTTACCTTATGAATATTCATTCACAGATTTACTGAATTTAAAATGGTATATTATGGTGGCATATTTCTGCCAGCCACTTATCCACTTAGCTATGTCGAAACTTTTCTGAAAATTGTCACATATTCAGTTATTATCTGGCAAATAGAATTTTTCAAGTTATCCACTTAGGTATCTTAATGGGACAAAACTGTCTGTTAGTGCCCACTACTGCCAATCGCATATTCACTAATATGTTAACTGGATATCATGCTTTTTTCCAGATAAATATGTGAAAAAAATGCTTGTTATTCACATAATTTTACTGACTAGCTTGAAGAAAGGTGAGATATCCAGTTATCTTAAAAGAATAGATGGCTGGCAGTAGTAGGCACTAACATGCAATCTGACCTGTTAAGATACCTAAGAGGATAACACAAATGTTTTCTAATTGCCAGATACTAACTGAATATGTGACAATTTTTCAGAAAAGTGACTGGCAGAAATATGCCACCTTAGTATATGAAACAATGGATTTTTCTTTGTTGTGCTGACTGTATAGGATAACATGGTTCACAAAAGTCTTGAAAAACCCTTGAAAATGACATGATAAACCCTTGAATAACCCATAAGATTAAATTAAAGGTCTTGAAAAACATTGAATTTGAAATTTCTATATTGATCTTAAAATAGTGTTTATCAAGTTGTTAAAAAATCGAGGTTCATCCCTTTTATGCCTTGAAATTCAAAACATAAGTTGTAGGTATGTCCTTAATTTTGAATTTTAAGGCCTTAAAAACAACTTTAAATTTTGCTTCAGAAAATTTATATGAATCATGGATAAAAAACGAAAATTTTGTTTGAGCAAACAGATGAGACCCTGACATTAGCCTGCTCTGTTTGTCTATGCATCAAATGTGTCTAATATAAGGTAATGGGTAAAATATCTACATGTATGACCTTGACCTTTGCTGCATACTTTTAGAAGAAATAACCACAGTGATTTTGAATAGTAAGTAATTAGGTTTTGTTCGCATTTACACTGAATCCCAGTGAACAGTATCTTTACCTTGATCTACATTGCGACCTTTACATACATGTGACCTTGACCTTTTCTTACTTAATTTTTTAAATGATAAAATTAACTATTTTTTACTTGCTTATTTATTGATAGGGTTGGTCCTCATAATTTTTGACATTAGCCCTCATAATTACGACCTCAGCCATCATAATTATGACCATGGTCCTCATAATTAGGACATTGGTCCTTGGCCATCATAGTTAGGACATTGGCCCTCATAATAAGAACCTTGGCCTTCATAATTAGGACTTGGGCACTCAAAATTAGGACATTGGCCACCATAATTAAGATCTTGGCCCTCACAATTATGACCTTGGCCCTCTTAATTAGGACATTGGCCTGCATAATTATGACCTTGGCACTCATAATTAGGACCTTGGCCCACACAATTATGATCTTGGCCCTCATAATTAGGACCTTGACCTGCATAATTATGACCTTGGCCCTCATAATTATGACCTTGGCCCTCATAATTAGGACCTTGGCCCGCGCAATTAAGACTTTGGCCCTCATAATTAGGACCTTGGCCTGCATAATTATGACCTTGGCCCTCATAATTAGGGCCTTGGCCCACACAATTAGGACCTTGGCCCTTATAATTAGGACCTTGGCCTGCATAATTATGACCTTGGCCCTCATAATTAGGACCTTGGCCCGCACAATTATGACCTTGGCCCTCATAATTAGGACCTTGGCCTGCATAATTATGACCTTGGCCCTCATAATTAGGACCTTGGCCCGCGCAATTAAGACTTTGGCCCTCATAATTAGGACCTTGGCCTGCATAATTATGACCTTGGTCCTCATAATTAGGACCTTGGCCCACACAATTATGACCTTGGCCCTCATAATTAGGATCTTGGCCCGCATAATTATGACCTTAGCCCTCATGATTAGGACCTTGACCTTCTTTTCTGCATTCAGTTTCTTCTTCAGATTTGTTATTATCTTCTAAATCCTTTTTTCTTTCTTATAACCTTATTCTCTCTCCTCTGTTATTTATCCATAATTGATTTTGAAATCTCCTTCTATATGTAAACAGTTGTGCATGTGTTTTTCTGTTTTCTCTAGATGTTAGTAAACGCAATATCCTTTTTACAAATCACAGTCCTCTCTGCTATGATAAACCAAGCTAATAAACATTTACAAATAAGCCCCTGACACTCCAAGAAAGATGAAGTTTCTTTATAACTTTAAATATCAGTCATGATGTAGAAAATATTTTAGTTTTAATTTATTATTTCTATCAGAAATAGGTTATTAGCTTGGGTCCTAGTTACAATATCAATATGTCAAAATAAAAGAAAATGTACATAGTATTGGTTTTAAATACCCAAATATAAATTTATGCGTATCAAATTTACTCAAACAAAAGCCTAAAAGAGCAACCTTTCTTTTGCAAGTGAGTATAGTTTATCTATTAGAGGTATAACAATGACACTTACACTCCCTTGCCATGTTTGTTGCAATGAGGTAAACAGTCCACCTTGCATACCATAAGTCCTGATTTTGATACTGGTTCCGGATAGAAGGGTTTGCCTGGTTACATTTGGAAACCAAAGTGAATAATTCACAGTTGTAGAGGTTATGGCACCCTAAGATAATCCCACAGAACTTCATACACCCAGAATTGATAATGTGGACAGATTCTTGAAAGAAGGGTGGGGCATGTACCAGAAGTATAAAAAGGCAGTTATAGATCCTAATGCCAGGGAGCCAGCTTTTGTGGTGACATCATAGAGTATCTGATTTAAATCCCATGAGTTTTGAATGTTTCAAGCTTGGGGCAGTAAGATTTTACATTTTTAATAGACGTATAATTAATTTATCATGAAAGTTATTCAAAGGGAGCAAACTACGTAAAGAAAGAAAGAGCTCTTCTTTGTTCACACCCTCCCTTGCACCAATTTATGTTTTGCTCACAAGATATGGTAGTAAGAAACATATCATAATAACATAATTGTTTTTTATTGGCATTAAACATTTACATCATCTCAAAAAATATTAATACACACGTAAACAGTGCAACACTAAATTTAACATTTTTACATGAAAAAATAATGTTTGTTTTTTTTTTCATTTCTTAGAAGAACAAATAGCACTATGGTGGTTACACAAATATAGAAATTACATTATTCAATAGTTATTTCTTTGTTTAAATGTGCAAAATATGTATTTTGCTTAATTAGTTATTGGTTTTTTTTAGAGTCTGAAGACAAGATTTTTTTGCATAATAGGCCAACTACAAAAATACTGTTGGAATAGTTGGAGTTTCTTACCGATAATTGTTCAATCCTTGCCCACACTGTGGCCATACCACGTGGTATATGATGTCATTTTAAGCTAACGCGTAAAGCATAATTATTTTGCATTGATTCAGAAGGAAAAACTGTTGTATTTTATTTCTTTATCAATTTTAATAGTTTATAGATCATGCGAAGTGGAAATTGTGCCCTACACATAGGTTCCAGTGATTCTTTTGTCAGATGTACATTTGAGTTTGTGAAATTTTGTTTGCTAACTTGTAAAGCACATCACTAATAATGTTTTCCCGAATGTTTGGAAATACTAAACATCTGACAAGAGAATCATTAGGAATTTTATGTAGTGCACAATCTTCTGCTTCGCATGCGCTATATCCCTTTGAAATTGGTGAAGATATAAAATACTTTATTTTTTCGTTTTCGAATCAACGTTGTTTCTGATGCTTGTGATAGCTTAAAATAACATCATATGCCACGTGGTATGGCCACACTGACACAGTGTCTCACTCTTATTTCCATGGAAATAGGGATGCATGTTTTATGCAATGACAGATTTTGATAAGAAAATCTTCAAACCAAAATTGTACAAAGTAAGGGACTGATCACGTTGTGTCTGTCCTAATGGGCAGTGGATTGGCTGGCATTAATCACTACTGCACTTGAGTGACCGTATGAACATGGTGTGTACCTCTGGCCAAACGGCAAGTTCCCAACATCACAAAAAAAAGATATAGCTTAAGTAACTAAGGCAGAGATCTGTGTGAGATCTCCTGTGTTGGAGATTGTATATCACATCCTACTTTTAGTAGGATGCTCAAAGATGTATTCTGGCATTGATAATTATTATTTTTTTATTATTTGGGGTGAACTGTTCACAGGGGTGTTAATCACCTTCAATTCTAGTTCGAATTTATTCTAATAGATATTGAGAAAGGGAGGTAATGCAATAATTTGTAAACCTTTAACGTTACTTCATTTGTATCCCCTTAAATTATGAACAATAATAAGATATCTTTCTCTCGTTTTCTTTTGGCAGGAAATTGGAGAGATGCTTATTATACTGTGAACTAATTTAATTTTGTAGGACACTAATTTTCATTGATTTCATGGAGTGTTTTATCCACAAATATTATCCCCTTGAAAACCTTTTCTTTACCGGTATATTTCTTTATATAGACCTCATATTTCCTTGAACATGAATTCACTAATAAATGTACCCACAGAACTTTATTAAGTACATAATCAATGAAAGCTAATGTCAATGAAAATTAATGGTTATGCAGTACATGGATAAAACAAATACATAGAGGATAATTGTTGGTTTCGGTGGAATATCATTGTTAATTCATCGCGTGGGGAGGAAAATAAATATTTTCACAAGTGGCGCAGGGTGTCTTTTAAAATTACCTTTTTGCAAAGTGAAAATGATAAAAATGGTAATATTCACTGATTAAAACTGCGAATATTTCCATTTTTAATTCACTGATATTTCCCTTAAATCCTCTGAAAAGCATTTAATGAAAAAGGCACTGTTCCAACAATTAACATGTTTCATGCGTTTTCATTCTATTTCAGTGACATTGCAGAGGAACTCCCTACCCACTGGACGGACCAGACTGTGCGTTGTGCTGTCCAGGAGTTACTGAAGATAATGAACCAGTCTACCCTGGCAAAGTTGTCTCCCCTGTCT
This sequence comes from Solen grandis, assembly GCA_021229015.1. Lineage (NCBI taxonomy): Eukaryota > Metazoa > Mollusca > Bivalvia > Adapedonta > Solenidae > Solen > Solen grandis. The sequence goes on from CM037778.1 coordinate 23,283,109, forward strand.
CAGGTACAGAACAATTTCACTAATTTTTTTCTTTTTAATTATAATGTTTATTTGACCTTCGTGGCTGAGTGAATATAAGTTTAACCCTTTCCCTCATAGAGGACACCATAAAAAGACCTATGCGAACAGCATAAAACCAGATCAGCCTGCGGTAATCGAGTGATCAGTTATGCTGTTCGCTGCTCTCAGTGGTCTGAATGAGGATTTTGTAATGATTTGAAGTTAACTGTGTTTCTGCGTCAGTTAGTGACTCTGGTGCTCAAGTTGAAGGAAGGTTAGTTTAATATTAGTCGACAGAACAATTTGCACTTGAACTTATCCTCTTTGACGGTCCGATGACAGTACTTGGCACCTGGGAAGGTCATGAAAAATTAATTTCTCAACCTTACGGGGTTCCAACCCATAACCTTCGGATCCATAATCGGGTATGTTACCATTGAACCATGACCATGAATCTGCATTAACCATTGACTTGCTGAATATCAGTACAACATAAAAGGCAATTTTGTGAGTATATAATGATAATAGTCATAGTTTCATGTTCTAAAAAAGTGACATCAACTTAATTCACATAAGTTGTATTAATAAATAAACTTAAATTAGTCCCCATGATAATCAATGAATAATTATTGTTTAAACTTTTTTTTTTATTAATTATAATTAAATTTCTATGTTAAGGTGAGTAAAGGGGCCTTTGTAGCTGAGTTAGGTTATAGTCACTGACACACAGCCATGCTAAAGGCTTGTGTCCCGACAAAGTCACTTGAAGTTTTCATTTGAGGAAACTTTCCAGTTGACTTTCAGCATGACCATGGTTCTACTTGGATACCTCAATGCACTAGGGCATCTTCCTTCACCTGTAATTAACTTGATGTTGTTAAATATATGTGTGACTGAAATACAAATTTAAATATATATGTACATAAATTATAATGAAGGTTTTTGGCAAAATTAGTATAATTAACATGTGAAATTAAACATTTAAACTTCTTGAAGATGGATTCTAATACAATCAACAAAACATGCTATATTGCCATGGAATTGAGTGATTTATTTGAGCATACCAAAAGTGTTGTATCAGGTTTAATCCTTTATCTGTGTCTAAGTTCAAATCATAAAATTACATGCAAAGTGACATCAACATCATACACGTTCATAATGATGTTACGTTAACTAGCGTGCAATTCATAACATATATAAATAAAGAAGGCTTGTGGTGTGCATTATTTTCTGATATACGCATGATTCAAAGATGATGGACGTCATATCACTCCTAAAGTAAATTGTATAAATTTGTTATAAAATAAACCAACGCATTTGTATTCCTTTTAAAACTTCTCAGAGAAATGAACATGATTATAGGATGGGAAAAAGAGGCTTGTTTTAAGTGCTATATCATAGATTAATGCACGGTGTTGCGTTCAGATGCTTTTTAATTAATCACGCAGGAGACCTTCCACATTCATGATTAGATCACTGCACATATGAACTTAACATCATAATATTATGCGATATAGCACTCAAAACTCTGTTTTCTAAATTTACACGGTTTAATTATCATGCCAATATCACAAAGTATTAATATTTGTTAATTAATGTTTACAGTCGGCTATTTCAAATATTGCAAACTGGAAGTACTGTGCCACATTGAGTATTGACAAGTGCCGAGAGTTTGGGAAATGGTTTCGTCAGTACAAGCTGGAACATCCAGATACTGGTGTGTATTATCAATTCATTATTGTGAAACCTCGTTTAAAAACACAAGGGCTTTGTAATATTCCCTCTTTAAATTAATCCCCTTATTTACTTGCTCAGAAGTGTTACTTTTTCAGCAAACCTGGTTCCACACAATGGTATAAACTGGTACCATTTCAAGATCTTGAATTTGGTTCAACCCCATGGTCTTACTACGCCGTGCAATTGACTGACTTTTCCAGTAATTTTACATCGATAAAACTGCGATCGCTTTCCCTCTTACTGTAGAAAACAAAAGGCATTGTGTATGCCAATCAGTACATACCTCCGTCCCTTGGCTTCACCTGGTTATTCATTTTAGCTGAGTTCTCAGTTAACTTTCGTGATGGAAGTTTCGGCCAAGACGGACTTTAAAAAATCTTTATCCCTATAAAGGGTGTCAGCGGTGCATTTTGAAAAGGTTTTGAAATGACATTCAAGGATTTTATATAATTCCTACATGAAGTACCGCAATTAAAATGGCTGGATGTTAAAATCACTCTTAGTAAAACACCCCAACTTTAAGTGCCACCTATTTCATTTGAAACTACATAGTTGTTTATTTAAACTTCATTCATTATTTCCTCGCAAGATTACAAACCGTGACATGATCTAAACAAGTTACATACCAAGATTTTAAGTCCTTTTCATGGGTTCGATCCCAGGCCTTGAAATACAAAAGTCTTGAAAAATGGTACTGGTATAGCTCCCTTTATTGGTGCTCAGGAGTAGCTGGCCTGATGTCAAGATAATGTGTGGTATTATGCCACATGTCTACAGTGTGATACTGCAGTGTGGCAGCACTATATCTTTCTCAAGAAGACATAGTCTCCAAATGACTGAAATACTGTCAGCCGGAAGAAAACCCATACTAAACTGTTTCCATGCTATAATCTAAACTGCTTCCATGCCATAGTCTAAACTGGTTTCATGCCATGGTCTAAACTGGTTCCATGCCTTAATCTAAACTGCTTCCATGCCATAGTCTAAGCTGGTTTCATGCCATGGTCTAAACTGGTTTCATGCCATGGTCTAAACTGATTCCATGCCATAGTCTAAGCTGGTTCCATGCCATGGTCTAAACTTGTTTCATGCCATGGTCTTAACTGATTCCATGCCATAGTCTAACTCGTTCTATGTCATTGTCTAAACCAGATCCATGCTTTTGTCCTAACTTTGGTTTCACACCATTGTCTAAACCTTTGTTTAAAGTCATTGTCTAAACTGGTTCCACTCAGTGGTCTGAACTGGTTCCACACCTTTGTCTGTACTTTGGTTCCACACCATTGACTAAACTTTGATTCCATGCCATTGTCTTAACTTTTGTCCCACACCATTGACAAAACTTTGGTTCCATGCCATTGTCTAAACTTAATTGGTTTGATGCCATTGTCTGAACTTTGGTTCCATGCCATCGTCTAAACTTAATTGGTTTCATGCCATTGTCTAAACTTAATTGGTTAATGCCATTGTCTAAACATTGTTTCCACCCATGGTCTAAACTTAGTTTGTTTCCAACAGTGAAGTTTGACTTGTGTTTTGATGAATCATTGTATCCTTGCAATAATGACTATAAATATTGTCTAACAATCTTCTCGTAATGAAAGAAAATATATTTTAACATGCCTAGTGTTAAAAATCAACCATTTTATCAACATTTATTCTTAAATCTTAAATAATTTACTTGATAAAATATTGATGTATGTAATACATTTCTACACTGGATGAAGTTTGATACATTATAAAAACATGTTTGTTTCAGAATTTGCATCAGAGTCTGTCCGAGACACACGTTTGACCTTTCACCCCGAGCATGAGATTCCCCTACTGCGGCAGTGGTATAAACGCAACAGATGCCCAAATGACAATAAACTGTACTTTTATGCAAATGAGCTCAATCGAGGTCATGTCAGGCAGGAGCGACCAAAGGTCACTGTTGCACGTTTGAAAAACTGGTGGAAAAATGAAAGACAGCGTGAGAAGCGTCTAAGTGTGCGTAATAAAAAAGAGCAAGAAGGATTCAGTGACTTGTCTCAAATTTCTGATAATTACCCAAGGCAGCAGGCAGCTAATGTTTCTTTAATGTCAAAAGATGACAAACAAACTAAAGTCAGTAAAGATCATATTAATGCTGCTGATGTTGACTCAGGAAGGTCAACAGAAACAATTGGAAAGGAACATCACAAAGAGATTGGATCATTAAATCAAGTTTCAGACTATCAGAAGAAAGGTAGGGATCTTAACATGGTTACTAATATGCCATGTTCTGCTAGTGATATTGGTGGCAATGACATCAACCGACAACCAGACAGAGGCACAGCATATGTGTCCCTGCCAGACCAAGGTAGACCACTGACTTGTTCAGGAAGTCCTAGTGTCATAATACCTGGTACCCAGAGTGTAGGGTTTATGTCACTGTTACAGTCTGGTCCCCATTTTTCACATGGAATAACGGGAAATCAGCTCATGTTGCCGACGGAAGAGTGGTGAGGGCTGTTTCCTTGCTTCAGCCAAACAGCATGGGTGTCGGGCACCAGGTAATGAATCAAGAGCACCCTGGTTCTCAGCTACCTGCAAATGACAGTATGGACAGAAACCAGCCTACGCACTCCCCACCCAACTCTGTATTTTCCCAGAGTCCACCAGGGGCACCAGTCAACAGGTCACATGACCAATGGCACTGACCTTGACATAGTATGTAAATAAAGCTATGAGATGCACACATTTGTAAATATTTAAATAAATACCCTTTTTGTTGTTAGACAGTTTTGTTAGTTCACCTGAGCTCTTCAGTAAAAGGCTGAATTTCCTGTTGCTACAAACACTTTAAAAAGTAATTTTATAAAGCCATATGTCAGAAAGGAGGATCTGTGTTCATGAAAATAGATATATAATAATTAAGTATGATGTCCATGCTTGAACTTAATCCTTGCCATTGGAACCTATAAGGATTTGAGTATATTAGAGTTTTTTGCTTGGGTATTAACATGTTTAAGTATTTTTGAGTATATATAGAACTTGGGGCCTACAGAAGTCTCTACTTTTAGCTTGTCTGTTTTCTGAAGAAAAAAGTGGAGGTATTGTCATCACTCTGGTCTCGTCGTCGTTGATATTAACATACTTGTGTAAAAGTTTAACCTTGGCCATAACTTCTAAACTATTAAACCATCTGTCATCAAACTTCATATACATGTTCACAATTACAAGGGTTCCATTCTCATGAAAGGCCATAACTCTTAGGTCAAGTTTAACCTAATTGATATCCCCCTTTTAAAAAATCTAACAGACGAGCGTTTGCATTTGCATGCAGATGTGGTGCTCTTGTTTCCTTTGTCATCTCCTCAGTCTATGTCTGACAAATGATTTCAGGACAAATAAAAGGAAGTATATACATTTATTATTTACCTAAAAAATATATACTATCAAAATTTCCTGTTAGGATAAGTATTTGTATATACTCTATATCACCAGTAGTCTTTTCGGCCGTTAGGCTGTTTATTTTCTACCTGACTTCCTGACACACAGTATTGAAGTGGAATAAAATTAGGCTTTTCATTGGTTATTATATACTTTGCTTAATTCCCATTGGTCATTGTAAAATTAGTCATAAGATAAGAAAGGAGTTGCGGAAACGAGTTCTTTAGATCTCTGTTTATTTTAAAAGTTGAAGTTTTCTTCCCCTGCAAACGATTTGTCCCGAATAGTAAGACACTCTTTTTTAAGGTAAACTGAAAGAGTAGAATGATAAAAAGTAGGAAACACATAGATTTTGGAATTGATTGTTCGACACTGACAGATCCTACATTCAACAAAAACGTAACATCCGGTTTCGTTTTGTAGCCTGCGAAACGAAGTCTTATGCGCAGATGTTTTAAGGCTGTAAGTGTCTACCATGATTGTACAAATTATTTGAATCCATGGTATTTCAAAGAGCTGCACTGACACAGGAATTAAACAACTATTAAACCAACAACAAAATCTTTTACATGTTAAACCGTTCAGAAACTTATAATCATCAAGCTGGTTACCACAGCCGAGTATCTTTTTTCAAGATATTTCTTGTTAGATATTTCAGTATTTTCAGATCTTATTTTGTTGTTATTGTTTTGTTGTTTTTTTTGCTATTTTTTCTATATGCACATTTTTGTAAGCGGGCACAACTGCATACCATGTTCTTGTCTATATATGAGTTTTGCCCATAATTTGTGTTTTAGGTATCATGCTAGACATCATACTAGTCTTCAGGTTATTGTTGATTCAACTCCTGCACTAGGCTCAATTTCCCCTCTCAAGTGGTGTCAGAAAAAAAGAGACAGGAAGGCCTTTACCTGCTCTGCATGAGCACACATTTAGTCCTACAAATAGTATTTAGTCCTACAATCAAGGCACCTTCCCACTACTAGCCATTTATTAGAGCTATGAAGGAAATTGCTTCAAAATGACAAATGATTAAAAGAAATGTCATAGATAATTCACTTTGAACTTGGAATATTTGTTAACTATCATTAGGGGAACATATTTCAAAAGAAACTGTGACTATAAAATTAAATTTGGCACAATTATGTATATTTTTCTATTTTTATTCTTTTGTGTGTGTGTTTTTGGTAAGGTTATTCAAACATATTCACTTCAGACTTGAAATACTTGCTCAATATTAAAACGGGAAGCAATTTCAAAAGGGGACATTACCCTTAAAGTTTCTGTAATTCATTTTCACATTAATGCCCCTTTCAACTTAGGTTTTTCTTTGCTGTATTTTTTTTTAAAAATCTAAGTTGAATCATTAATACATTATACTATAACAAGCACTTAGAAAATAAGAGTACATTTCCATGTACAATTAATTCTTTTTTTCAAATTCAATTTTAAAACAGACATTACCAGCACCTGTTTGGGAGGTACAGGTAGAGGACTTTGTGTATATCATTTGATGTTCATTTGTTCATTTATAATGCATACATGTTCTGTTGTGTAATTCTAACAAAATAATGTTTATTTGACACACTATAATGTTGAATAGTTTTCATGAATAAATGAGTTGGTCTGTTGTGCCATTTTAAGTTGAGTCCAATTAAATGTGGGTGTTGAATTATTTTAAAATGTCATTTTGTGTCATTATTATACATCCTTCAATGTAGATTGATTTCTTCTGTTTATTATTTTTAACAGATTTATCTGATTTACTCTTAACATTTAATCAAATCCTCAAATAAATGTTCATGTTTATTATTCACTTGTTGTGTTATATTTTATACATATATATATTTTAAATGCACAGATAACAACACTGTTAAAAACCTAAACCAGCATTTTTGTGGAGAAAATATTTCAGGCAAGGTTCTCAAAATAGCACAATAAGAAGTGGTACATGTTTTTATTCTGTCCTGTAAATGAATACATAAATGGTATTTCTTAAACACACAATTATATTCATGAGCAAATATATGACTACATGTATATATGAATACTGAATATTGATTGACTGATCTTTAGATGGTTAATAAAACAATGGATTTTCTTAGTCATGATTTTCAAATTTCAAATCTGAAAGCGGATTTTTAAAAGCAAAATACTAATTCTCGGAATATATTTGATGTCATTATTGTCATTGGATCATTGAATGACAATAAGTGATTGCTTTCTTTACAAAAAAATTTCAGAATAAACATTAATAAATTCCATCGCAACTTCATTATGTAATGTTGATGAAAAATGCTGCTTCATGAATTGTTTGAAAAATAATAAATAAGTAGAATTAGACATGCAGGCCTACTACTTAAAGTATTGCAAAGCCAAAAATGATGAAGCAACTTCCGAACCCATGGTATACATTTCATTATCACTCGATTAAGAAGCAAAATGTATTGAGTGAACTTGGATTCGGACAATGGAATATGAAATGAAGCACCTACTGATAAATGTAATTAGGGCTTTCTGCCTCCAGTAGAAAGTCCTACTGGGTTTATTATGCTTTTTTTTTTATTACAATTCTAATTTATTCTTCCTTTTGAGGTTCTTGAAAATCAAAACAGGTTGCAGATGAACTTGGATTCGGACAATGGAATATGAAATGAAACACCTACTGATAAATGTAATTAGGGCTTTCTGCCTCCAGTAGAAAGTCCTACTGGGTTTATTATGTTTTTCTTCTTATTACAATTCTAATTTATTCTTCCTTTTGAGGTTCTTGAAAATCAAAACAGGTTGCAGATGAGCCAAAAGCATGCATTTTAATCTGTAGGCATATGCAGTGACTATTGCCCTTTTAAATGCAACAATTTTCGTCTTCATATGACATAAAATATTAAATAAAATACCAAAATTGGTTCACGCTCATCAGCGGTCAGTTCTTGTCGGATTGAATTGAAATTTTACAGAAGGATGTAGATGTGCACCTATGTGTTCGATTTTCAAATTTCGTAAATTTCGGGATTTTTTGGCAAAACTTTAATAGAATATGTCTGTTTTTCTGTCGAGATGACTTCTTATTCCTCAGTGAATTAGAAAGTTTGTGATTTCAGTCAAAGTAGCAGTTTGGGTGGGTAACAAATTAATTGTAAGCTAATGTTGTGACTGGATAGTTCAGCGCCGTCTGCCCTTTTTGTCTACATTGAAACAGTGATGATTTGACTTATAAACTGTGAAAATGGTCAACTAGTACACATTAAGATTTTATTGTTGTGTTTTAATATTTACCATCAGATACTCTACATTTGAACAGTCTGTATATGAAATAACAGCTTGCAAGTATAAGTTTAGAGGTCACTGATTAGTTATTTATCAGTCAGAATGATGGGCTGATTAATCGATGAATATTTATTGGACTGATTCCCAACACTATCCATAACGTTCATCCCTTGACGCCACACTCTGAAGCCGTAAACAAGAGAGCCAAGATGGCCCTAAAACGCTCACCTGAGAAAAAATGTCTTCATTGCCTGTACAAATTATAGCATAGCTTTACTCAAATTCATAATCCATGAGATCATTTCAAGTCCACAAACTAAACAATGCTTGTGGTCAAAATTTGAAGTCAAACTTGACTGGAAGATTATGACTTTAAACATTGTAAGTGAAACTTAAAAAAAAAATGATTGCTTAAGAAATGAAGATGCCAGAGTGCCAAAGGGCAATAATTCCTGACTTATCAGATATCAGCCATAGTCGAACTTGGACTAGATATAAGATTATGGCTATTTACATTATCAGAAATTTTGAATATGATTCCTAAAGAAATGAAGATGCTAGAGTGCAAACAAAGTGAAATCTGGCATATTTTAACATTTTTAAAATTAAAAGGTGCATAACTCCTGACCTTTTTGGCCAATATCAGCTATAATCAAACTTGGACGAAAGAATATGGCTATAAACATTGTTCTTAAGTTTGAAGCTGATTACTTGAAAAATAAAAATGCTAGATTTAAAAAAGAAACCCACTTGAAATTTGGATTTTTTTAGTATCAATCGGGGCATAACTCCTGACCCAATAAGCTGATATCGACCAAAATTGAACTTGGCCATAAGAATATGGCTATAAACTTTGTCGTAGAGTTTGAAGATGATTGCTTAAGAAATGAAGATGTTAGTGTGCAAAAAATTGAAATCTGGCATTTTTTATATTAAAAGGGGGCATTACTCTTGACCTAATTGGAAGATATTAACTATAAACAAACTTGACCGGGAGATTATGGTAATAAACAGTGCAACAGAGTTTGAAGATAATTATATGAGAAATGAAGATGAGAAGAGTATAAAGTGAAATCTGGCAATCTTAATATCACAAGGTGCATAACTCTTGACCTTATAGTCCGATATTAGCCATAATCGAACTTGGTCAAGAGATTATAAATTTAAACATTGCCATAGAGTTTGAAGATGATTAAGTGAGAAAGGAAGATACTAGAGTGCAAACAAACTGACATCTGGCATTTCTTAATATTAAAAGGGACATAACTCCTAACCTTATAGGCCGTTATCAGCCAAAATAGAACTTGGCCAAGATATTATGGTAATAAACATTGTCATAAAGGTTGAAGATGATTGCTTATGAAATGAAGATGCAAGAGTGAAAACAAAGTGAAATCTGACATGTTTTAATGTTAAAAGGGGCATAACTCCTGAACTTTGCCGATATCAGCCATAATCGAACTTGACTATTTGAGTTTACCGTCGCTGCGCCAGTATTTCATTCATATAGCGACGTACAGCTAATTTCAGGTGGAGGAAGACCCCGAATGCACGGAGGCATCCTGGTAGAACCACCGACCTACCGCAAGCCAGCTGGAAGGCTTCCTCACATGAAAATCCGAATGACCCCGCCGGGATTCGAACCCACGCGGTGAGGGGAATCGAACTTGGCCAAGAGATTATGGTAATAAACATTGTCATAAAGTATGAAGATGATTGCTGATGAAATGAAGATGCTAGAGTGCAAAAAATCTAATAGTGGACGACGGACGGGCGACGGCTGGACGGACGTCGGGCATTCATAGATCCTAACAGCTTATCCTGAGCACATGTGTTCAGATGAGATAAAAATACTGACATAATTTCTTTGTGTCGGTAACCACCATATACTCGAAGGAAAAATAAACAATAAACACAGGGTAACTAGAATCTGTAGTAACCAGGTAACCAAATTTTTACCTCCTAACATTGCAATAAACCTTATATGATAAATCCCATCTCATTCTAAAGCATTTATCAAAATAAAAATAATTTTAACCAATGCTTCCTATTTAAAACTGACACAAAAGTTTACCCTGCGTTTCTTTTTCCTTTGAGTAAATAAGGGTAGATCCCCTGCCCCGATATCAAAATAATGTGACTATTTCAATTCCAATCCATATATTCAAGGATATATTACATGTAGTTAACAGTAAAAGACATTCGTCCCAAATCATTAAGTAATACATTGAATTTGAAAAACGAAGAGTAATTAATGTATACTTCATAAGTCTTATTTAAATATGCATAGTCTTATATATTCTCTTTTATTTGCTGAATAAAAAAAAAAATAAAATATTTTTTTTTTTTTTATTCAATTTCTACTGCTTGAGAGTATATAATTGTATGATATATCTATTTACAATGCTGCATAGTCTTATATATTCTCTTTTATTTGCTGAATTCATCTTTTTATTCAAATTTATACACATTTGAATATCTTTGAATATATCTTTATGAACAGTTTTCTATCTTACTGTAACTTATCTCATGCTCGCCAATTTTTTTCTTTAATACTTAGGTATTTTTTTTAATTTTAATTTGAGTTTTAGTACTATGTAGCGTATTTTTGTCATATCCAGTGTTTAGCAGTTCATAATACAAAATACTGCTCTAGTTGATTACGTCTGAATATAATTTTATGAAGGAGACATATTCTAACGACTAAAATACTGCCATTCCAAAATCCTATTTCAACCACAATTGATTAGTATAGATTCATGGAAATTGATTTTGCAAATTATTTTCAGTTATAATGTAAAGTAATCGTTAAACATTATTGTATGCATGTAAAATTAATTTTGGTAGTACATTTAAGACAAGTTTCATTATAAGAATTACAGTGCAAATATTTGACTAATATTGTCTGCTAGTGGAAATACGTCTGACTGACTTTATACGATGCAATTAGGAGATGATTGTTGTTGTTTTTTTTCATTTAGGTCCATCTCGTTGAATTTAGCTATACCTAGAATACCGACTCCCCAAAAGTATAAATGTTTAATTGACAAGTTCTAAAAGAATACCATGTTGGAGATATAGACGATTTGTATCCCAGAGTAAACTGTACATAGCTTCTGACTTAGTTGTATCGGTTTTACCACCCTAATAGCACTCGATTTCAAAAAACAAAATGTAATTATAACTTGACAGAATTAGATTAAAGATCACAAAATATGTAAACCCAAGGGAGATTGACAAGATATATAATGAATAAATTCCCCCCAACCCTGATCATTTTGTTTTCATGAGTTATGAAATTATGAAATATCTCCCTTGAAAAATGGTGATTATCTCGATTTTTTTCAACGGTGAAATTTGGATTTCTCCATGTGATAAGTGAAACAGAATCATATAATATTGCTTTCTCCCTTGAGTTTTTTTTTCTCCAAAAGTTCATCTCAGTTTTTCTACATTTAAAGTAAATGTGTGTGTGTGTGTGTGTGTGTGTGTGTGTGTTTTTGCATAAGGTTTTAATGCTTACCAGGGTTACTGTATATACAGAGACCCTGTGCTAACTTATATATTGATAATCTTCCCCAAATCTTGGTGTAACATTTTTCTTTTCAGATGTATAAAAGTGACAAAGAGTCATAGAAATCGTACCATCCAAAGACCAGATATGAAATACGGCGTTTAAGAGATGGAAATTCCTTAAATGGGTTCTACTTCAAAATTATTGTCTTTATATTACAATATCAGCATACATGCAATTCAATACCGTCTTATAACCGACTCGACAGTTAACACCGTGTTTCCTTTTCTCCATTCAACACACACACACATTTAAATGTAAATGTATATACGTATATTCATTAAATGCTGTTCAAACCAGGAGCTGTGCATGACAATACTAAATACGCTCTAAAAAGGATCGGAGGAAGATGTGTTTGCTAACTATTCACACTCTAATACAGGATCAGAAGACGCTGTGTTTGCCATATATTGATATTCTAACACACAGGATCTGCAAGACACAGGATGTGCCGTGTTTGCCATAAATCATATTAAAATGCATGCTTGAAAACAGGATCAGAGGACACCATTTCTTCTAGGTTTACTCCCGGTTCAATACCCGCCTCGGAAGTATCATGTATGTCTCGATCACTTGCGACCACCTCATTCATTTCAATAACGTCATTTGCTGCTGGATTTCGCGTGTTTTCTGTAGTCCTATTGAAAAATTCATTAATACAATCATATGTTCATTTAAAATAACAATATGGAAACTAAGCGGTGTATTACACATAGGTTCACTTTACCGGTCAGTATTAAGTTAAATATGGAACGATAAACTAAATTATCATCATATACATCAAAATATCATAATATCAATACCCCTAATTCGAATAGCAATTTCAGTGTCTTAACAAATATCTTATCACTTTTTTTAGCCAAAATGATGCTTTACCTAATGCATCGAGATCTAGTCTTTAATACGCATACAATTACAACAACACCGAGGAATGAAATCACAACCACAGATATAACGGGCATTATATAATCAGTATCATCTTCGTCATATGCTGAAATATACAAAAAACATCCATTTCAGAGAAAACTGCTGAAATAATGATGAAGGGACAAATTAACATACTGCAATGTATTGACCCTTAAGCCTTAAATCGAAATAATAACTGCGTTTGAGATGCTTACAACAAATTCTTTCAATCTACACCACATGTACATGGCCTTGTTTTGTGATTCAGAGTTGGTTACAGTAATATTTTAGAGTGACTGCTAATTACGGCCTGTCGGGACGACGACCATCCATACATTTTCCCTATCAAATTGTTTTTATTCTACATGACATCTAGGAAATGTATGCGGAAGCAAAATTACGTCAATTTGGATTTTCTTTGTGTCGGTTATTTTCCTAGTTGGAACCTTTTTTTTTTTTTTTTGTTATTATAACTTTAAACAATATTACGCAACGGACCAATTTTTTAGGCTACGAGGACTGTAATATTCTTGAATCGGTTAAATCTAATTTTGTAGGAAACCTTAACAGAATCATAAATACAAATAGGGTGCTCAGAGGGTTTGGCGTACTCCGTTATATATTAACATCATACATGTATTTTGATAGAGAAAGCAGTGTCGTTGTATTTGCCTTGAATGCACTGCCTGAAAAACAGCGTAGTAATATCAATGTAACCTAATTCTATATGCAAATCATGACGTAGATGCACACATCGCATTTCCTATTAAAACAATAACGATGCGGAGAGAAATAGTGTATAAATTAGGGGACTTGTTTAAGGACCAAATGAATATACATCAAAACAATATTCAAATTGTATGAAAATAAGTACGACTTGTTACCTTATTCTAACCAACATTTAACGATAAAATAACAAAAATAGTAATAACATGCATCACAGCAGTCAATATTTGAAAACTATTTAACATCAAGTAAACAATTAAACGTAAAATTATACATTTTGGAAGATGATTAACTTGCAAAATAATGGCATATAAAGACATTGAAAGGAAAATGTGCGGTACAGTGATCAGTGTTATTCTGCTTTTGTTTGAATATGTTATTGGATCTTTATCAAAAATACATATATTTAAATCATTACAACTATATTATGTAAAAAGATATCCTACCGGCAGGGGAATCGATTTGCAAAATTGAACAGTTAAATAAATAACAAAAATTATTTTGGTGCTCTAAGACTCATGGAATATACGATGATGTCAGCATTACACTTTAAAGTGTTCCAAAAGGAGAAACAACAACATAGCAGAGCATATTTATTTTATATCAAGTAAATCGTGAATGATCAATCATGAAAGGGGTATCAAATGTTTAGAGAAAACTAAAAAGTTCACCAAACCTTTAGAGCATTTGTTCCCCTGCCAGCCAGAAACACATCCGTGAGTACACTGACCCATGACCTTGTCACATGTCCCATTGCAGTTCCTACTACAGTTGCTTTCACAGAAGTGTCCATAGGTTCCGTCTTGACATTCTGCAATACATTTGTATATCAACCTTATTGTATTTTAATATTTGGATAATGTTTGAAATGTTTCTAATGCTTACATATAGATAGTCTGATCTTGTACACAGATTATGCTTGAAGAGGTGTTAAACGTTCGGCGTTACATTTAAGCCATTCATGTATGGATTTTCTGAAATATTTAATAAAGCTGTTTAGAAACCATGCAATAATAAACGTGTAAGTATGGCTTGGTTTTGTAAAGTCGTTGGTCGTCGTTATAGAAATCGCGTGTTTTCTTCCATTAGAACGTTCGTTTATGCCGAGATTCCTTCCGATCGAAGTTGTTTTAGACAAGCTGAGCAAATATTTCGCAAAATGCGATGGAAACAGGTAAGAAAAATTAATTTCACATTAAATATACAAAAAAGTATATCACATCAAAATATTGTTATAGCAACGAGATATCGCACATGTTGACCTTTATTCTGAGAAAAGTTGGTCTGTCAAAATTGAAACGAAAAGTTAACAACTGCGCATGCACAGAGAACTATGAGCTGTAAACATTATAAAAGTTGATATATCCACTTATGACAGGTGCTTGTCAAGTAGAAAAAAATAATGTAAAGGTAAGTGTAATTTAATTTTTGAAAGTGATTTTTATGTTTTATAAATGTTTTTTTTTCCAGACAAATCCAACCAAGGTTACCATGAAACTGAGGCAGTATGATCAAGAATCCTTGTCTTCTGCTTACAAAGCTGTAAAAGAGAAGTCTATGAGTGTGGCCAAAGCAGCTAGATTATTCAACATTCCTGAACAAACTCTAAGGGATAGTGTTTATGAAAAAGTAATGATTGCTGCTTCAATGGGGCGAGCGACCTTATTCTCACACGAAGAAGAAGAGATGTTTGTCCATCATCTATGTGAACTTGCAAAGGTTGGATATGGATTATGCAGGTCACAGTTTAAAACAGAAACGCCTCTGTAAAACATGGTACTATGCTTTTCTGTCTCGTTTGAAGGATAGACTGAAGGTTGTAAAACCAAGAGCTCTGGCTTCAACCAGGGCAGCTGCTTTGACCCAGGAGTCTTTGAAGAGTTGGAGACAGTAATGTCTACTTATAATTTCCATGCTAAACCATATTTAGTTTACAACATTGATAAAACTGGACTGCAACCACAACACAGGCCACCCCATGTCATTACAGACAAGATGTGTTCAAAAACACAAGCTGTTGTCTCACAAAATTCAACGACTGTGACACTCATAGCTTGCATTAATGCTGCTGGTACAGCCCTGCATCCATACTATGTATTTAAAGGCAAAAGGACAAACGATGAGCTCATACAGGGCTCTTCTGTTGGCAGTGAATATACACTCTCTGAAACTGGTTGGTCCAATGGATCAATCTTCATGAAGTATTTGAAAGAGCATTTCTGCAAGTATGCTCAAACAGGAGGCAGGGGAGACAATGATGAAAACATTATCTTGTTGTTGGATGGGCATGCATCTCATGTGTCGTTAGATATAAGCAAATGGGCAAGGGACAATGGCATAATTATCTTAGTGCTCCCACCTCACAGTTCACATGCCCTTCAACCATTAAATGTGGGATGTTTTGGTCCTTTCAAGTCAATTTATTAGACTTTTCGTAACAGCTATATGGCAGAAGAAAGAGGATCAGTCATCACAAAGTATGATATTGCTAAACTTTCTGGAAGAGCATATCTGAATGCAATGACACCTACAAATATAATGGCTGCCTTCAGAAAATGGAATATTTCCCCTTGTTAAGTCACCAGTACCACCAGAGCTTTTGCGCCAATCTGTCTTTTTCAAAAAGAGTATGCCAGCACCTGCTACTGATACCAAGATACCAACCTGAAACAGCTGCTGCAGCAAAAAATGAGAGACACAGGCCCAAAACCAGCATTAATCACATCTTTGAAAGAAAATCAAACTCCCGCCAAAAAAAAGACCAAAACTTGGAGGAAGAGTCATCGCAGATGACAGCCTGAATTTGGATATTGAACAAGTAAACAAACAGAAAATATCAAAATCAAATGCAGAGTCAAAAAACAAAGCATTTCCAAAGCAATAAACAAGTGGTTCTACTAAACAACAAAAATAAACATAGAGATTTACATGTTTCTTCAAAGTCCGAAACACAGAGTGACGATGATGATGATGATGATGACAAGTGCTGCGTATGTGGAAAATTTTCACCCCTTGCTCTGAAAAGCTGCATTTATTTAGTCATTGTAAAATGGACAGAGTGCACTAAATGTGCTGATTGGTGTCACTTCAGGTTTTGCACTCCAGTATTGTCTGTAAGAAGGCATTCTGATTTCTTCTGCCCACATTGTACATAAAACAAAATGAAAAAAAAAAACATCAGTATTTTAGAAATATTTACTTTCAGTTAACTGTTAAATTACTCATCTGTTACCATTTTTTTGGTTCTTTCATGTTTATGCAGTGTTCAGAACAATATACTGTCAGTTTACTTGACAATTTTGTAAAAGTGATAATTTTTAGCGTGATTACAGCAGCAACAGCTGTAGCCAATCAAAATCCACGACTTTAAGTGACCCGATTTTAAAATGACGGTTCTGTGTATTCATTCAATAAACTTTTGTTTACACTATGAAAGAGTTCAGGAGGGTGAAAGGTCATCGATGATTAAAATGGATTAAGGTATGTAATAAATTATAATGGCACTTTTGTTTCCTTATTCATCACCTATTTTTAAATAGCATTCAATGAATATAATTTCCCACCATGCAGTCAGGTCGTTGAAATATTGAATAGAATTGAGACGCACTTGGTTTCATTTTATAAAAAAAACTCGTTTTATTCATTTATTTTATCAGTA
>CM037778.1:23300493-23312842 GCA_021229015.1 Solen grandis
GTTTTACTCATACCATAAAGAATAAAATTTGGAAAAAATATTTAAACAATATTTAAACTTTACTTTCCTTGCATAATTATAATGAAAACACTATGTATATGAAAGGTAAAATTGAACGTTTCAACATATAGATTCAATTACGTCCGGAACCTACTTGTATCTATTGCTCATCTGACGTTCACATTTGTAGACATTAGTGACGTCACCAAGCAACATTGCGACAGCGATTGGTCCCCTGTCTGTGTCTTTCTCGGCCAGAATCTGTGTATAATAACGTAAAATATGAATCTAATACTAAGTGACCTCCGTGACTCTGTGGCTGTGGGCTCGTGTCCCGATATGGTCACTCGGATGAAGCCTATATTAATCACTGTCGATGGCCTTGTTGGCGGCTTATGTGGTTATTATTGTGGAAGGAAACCGGAGAAGCCGGAGAAAACCTATACGGGCGACCAATGTATCCTGTCAAGTACGTGACCAGGAATCGAACCTGGGACACATTGGTGAGAAGCGAAGCGCATAATCACTACACTATCCAGGTACCAAAGTAAACCTATACACCATCCCATGTCTTGGATGAAAATAAGCTTTTATTCTATGTATTTGATCAATAATTCTTGAAAAAACTAAGTGGGAATCACATGAATCCCAGACAGTTTAAGTCAACTACTTAGAACATTACAGGTCCACACCTGCTATACCCGTCCTTCCCTTCATCTGGGATTAGATTGACCTACTTAATCATTAGCGATTTGCTTACTTAAGTCTTCATAAACACTGTAACGAAAATCTTTTTACCTTTCCACTGAAAAAATGTAAAGTTTTGAACACTTCGAACAAATATTGTTTAAGGTAAAATCCCTGTAATGGTTCCCTTCATTTTGGACGTCACGGCAACCAAAATTTCTAATGTTTCATTAGGATACCTTGCTTATCTTAAGTTGTCCAAGACATAGCGGGAACCATTACAGGGACTTTACCTGAAGTTGAATTTCTTAAGACGTAGGGAAAACGGGAAGTGTGTTCACCCTTATAGAGGTCGACACGGATGGAAGCCTTATTCTTCTGTCTGTGCTTCAAGCACTGGCAGATCTGTATCACCAGGGGTACCTTCCCTTCATGGTCCATCCCTGAAACATGGTGCGTCTACTTAAGGTTTCTTTAAAGAAATGAACCCCCCAAAAATGTACAAATAGAGTGCAAACAGAAATATGAAACATATATGAACTATGTCAGTTTGTGTGAGTCTACAATCAGTCAACATTTTTTATGTCAATAGACGCCCGTGGGATAGATGTAGCTTGCATAACGTGAGGCCAAAAGGTTGTAGGTTCGAACACCGCTGAGTGCAAGATCCTTTCATGAATTTCCAAGCCACGGAGTACTGTCCATCATAGGAGCCACCGATAAAGATCAGTTAGGTTATAAGAATATGTTTCTTAGTTCTTGCAAACACTCATAATGATAATAGTACCAACACAAGTGTGTGCAACTTACGGAAAGAACGAGTTAAACTTTCTTTAAGTACATATATAAATAATGTCAATTTGGAGTAACAACAGGATCTTAAATTAATAAGAAAGATCCATCATAGACTCTCTTATCACAGCGAGACAATGAATGCTGCACGTGTCAGCACGACTTACCCGTGTCGTCCACACAGAATATGTATCTCGGGTTGCTGATTCTGTTCTGGAATCCAGCCGCTGTTTCCCCGCACCAATGTCCGAACAGCGTGGTGCAACAATCTACAGAAAGCAAATCAGCACACTCTAGCGTGCAGAGGATTTCAAAAACCAAATACATATAATACTTTAGTATAATTTATTTACCCTTACCTACAAGAAAAGTCTAATCGTCCCTTTTTTGTTAGACTTTAAAACAACTGACCATTTACTTGAACATTAAGTTATACAACGAAGTCCGGGGCTTTCTTACATAAAATTTTGAGTCCCACGACGGAACAACAGTTACGCTTATGCAACAAGAAACGTTTGGTGGAGTGAATGAGGAAGATAAAGGGACATGTGGTATGAGTGAAGTCATTCTTAAAAAAAAAAAAGATAAAAAAATGAAGGTGTCTTTAGATAAAGGCATTACCATGGCGTACAATTTGGGTCAAAAGTACTTTTTCTCTACAAAGTACAGTCGAAACTGCAATTTTATAGATACGACTATAATTTGTATAAGTATCCAGTTGTAACTGCAATTTAGCCAAACTGTTACACTTGTATTTTTTATACCTTTCAGGTTTAACCCTTTCCCTCATATAGACTCATTTTGACGCACTCAATAGGTACCACATAAAGCCTGATCTGCAGAAAACCACAGTTAAGCCTTACCAAATTTAATTACAAATTCCTCATTTCCAGACCACTGAGGAGCAGCGAACAGCATAAAACCTGATCAACCTGCGAGTTACTCACAGGCTGATCTGGTTTTATGTTGTTCGCATAGGTCTTTTCATGGTTTCCTCTATGGGGGAAAGGTTAAGCTACTTTTGACCGAAATGGGACGCCATACGCTACGTCGATTCCCGAGTATAGAGGTTGTTTTATACAGAAGTACTACCATGAAGGCTTCTAAAACAGAGCTACCTAAACATATGATCATGAAAAATTCAACATACATGTATAGGTTTTCTTTTTTTTTAATATAAAAAAGCAAGGAAAATGAAACCGAATTTTGGTGAATGTAAAAAAATGAATTACTCTTTACGTAATGACTAAATGGGTTCATATCTAACACTTTTCATTAATAGATAGTTCTAATGTTAATATTTAAATTTTATTTTGTAATGAGTGTTACAATAGTATACCCGCGATAGTTATCAAATAATTATGAAACTAGCAGAAAATTAAAAAAAAGAAAAAAAAAGAAAAGAAGAAAAATCATTTATAGTACAAAAAATGTAAAATTCCTATATAGATGGACATCAAAACTATTTTACAGGTGAGTAAGACTGTTACTAAACTCTGTAGTTCTACAAATGTGAAATTAATGAAATCTTGACAACGATTAATAATAGCCATACTAGTAAAACTCAACGTTTGTTGTTATGAAACAAAATAACATTGACCGTAATTTTCAGCACGGTGCCCCTGAAATGATTAGACACTCTTTATTTTCACTTTGAGGTAATTTTCAGAGACAGGCGGAGAAACACGAATGTATTATGTTATTATTTCGAAATCGCGAAATTCGTGCGAAATAATAATACATAATACGTAGTTACAAAAAATATTGCACACTTAGTAATAAAGAAATAAAACGAATATGTCCAAGAGAAATTGAAAAAAAAGAGTACAAGGTCACTTCAGGGGTTCCATTTGTCAGAAAATTTCACTGCAAACAACAAGTAAGCCTCCGTGACAAACCATTTTACATGATGATGCTGACTTCATAAAGATTAATACAATATTATTGGCCACTTAAAACGTTTCTATTAATAACAATAAATCGATGTATGGTATGGGGTTGACATGTTTATACTTCTCGAGCCAGCGCTTTTAAAATCATAAACAGATGATCGATCTACTAGAAAGTATCTTGTTCCCATTAGACAGTTTCTCATACCCCCAAGATAAGTTTCTTGTTCTCAAAAGATAGTTTCTCGCTCCCTTAAAATTCAAATCGATCCTTAAGATAGTGTCTCGTGCCCAAAAGATAAACTTGCTGTTCCCATAAGATGGTTTATCGTTTCTAGAAGAGTTTCTAGTACATGTACTCGTACTTCCAAGATAACTTTCTTGTTCCAATAATATAGTTTCTCGTTCTCACAAGACAGTTTCTTGTTCCATTACGAAATGTTTTCGTTCCCACAAGATAGTTTCCGAGACAGATGTCTCGAAAACGACAGCTTTATTATAAATAGTGAAATAAAATGTCATCATTCACATGAATCAACACATATTTTTCATTCTTTATGTGAACTTGGAAAGCAGGAAACATACAAATGAGTAGTCCGTCTTGGCGTCATAGGGTTAGCTTAGACACTTCTCATAGTCAATAACAAATATCAATACATCATCATTTCCAATTAAATAACTAGGTTCATCATTGATGGGCCATCAAACAAAGGCTACAGTCATATATATACTTCAAATCTAGCGATATGTATATACTAACAGAGAATATATAAATAGATTACAGAGACAAAGAGATGTGGCTCTATATACATGTATATGAATAAAAGAGTTTGAAATAATAGCTATGTTATGACTATTTCTGTATTGTTTTATTATCAAAATATTTAAAAAAAAAAAATCCTTGAATACGAGAGAAATAAAATACAAAGGCTGAGATAAAAGTACATGTAGAAACAATTACGAGTTGTTTCATCTGAGAGTTTTTCACCTCAATATTGTGTGCTGGCATCATGTGTTTTGGTTAGAAATACGAACATCCTATGACTTTTGTTTGTAAATGTAATCATCATAGAATTTATGTTTGTAGATTTAATTATCATATGACTGTTAGTAAATGTCACCAACATAAGAATTTGTTAGTAAATTTAATCGACCTATGACATTTGTTTGTAAATGTAATCGTCCTATGACATTTGTTTGTATGAACGCCTATGACATTTGTTTGTATATGTAATCATCCTATGACATTTGTTTGTATATGATATCATCTATGACATTTGTTTGTTTATGCAATCGCCCTATGACATTTGTTTGTTTATGCAATCGCCCCTATGACATTTGTTTGTTTATGCAATTGCCATATGACATTTGTTTGTATATGTAATCATTATAGGATTTTTACTTTTAGGCAAATAATAATATGTTTCTCAAAACTTTGAATAGATTCATAAACTCATAAATTCAGATATTTAATGTCCTTTTCCATCTGTATCAAATGAGTGCCACCACACCACAGCAATGCAATACCATGATGTCCAACACACAAATGCATTACTTTCTTATATGTATAAATAAATAATGAGAATTGTTCCTGTGTAAATGTGTTTTCTTTTGTATTGCCGAGGCCGCGTGTTCTCGAAAATACTTAGAGTACGATTTCAGACACAAAATTGCTTATCATACTCAAATCCGACCAGGTTTTACCACTTTTGAAACCAATGGGCATTGTTTGAGTTTGATTATAAAAAATCATACTTAAGTTCCATTTTTATTTTCGAGAACACGGGATCATGATTAAAAAAATATGATCCATCAGTAAATATGTGGACAATTTAACGTCCGGGCCTGACTTACAGGATATCGAAGACACTCTCAGATGAAACATTTTAGTTCAATCTAGCTCAAACCAAATGTAATCTACACTTGATCACATACCTAAGCTATGTTATAACAGACATAAAAACCTTCCGACATTGTTTTAAAAGAATACTTACACACAATTAAAACCTACCTAAACCTGTAAATCGGAAAAAGGAAAACAAATCTTTATGATATTGAATGAATACATCGTAATTGCATGCAATCAAATAACGGATACTTGATAGAGGTGTATAATAAGCCGTGCCTATGATAGGCTTTTAAATAAAACAATGTAGCAATACTGTAATTTTTAGTTATTATAATATCACAATACATGCATATCAAAACACACTTTTTTCCCAAAATGACTGACTTAAAACATAAGACCAGCTTGACGCAGTATAAACCTCATCGGATTATTTGTCTTGATGTGAAAAGGAATACTAGTAAGTCAACCGGTGGTCTCCGACCATTAGCATATATTTTGATAACGAAATCAAACGTCATCATAAGGGATCGAACATCACATTCACGAAACAATTTAAGATTGTCTTAACTTAGATAAACATTCATAAATCCTATACTTTCTGAAGTATTTAAATCTCATACTTCTTGAATAGCTTATAAGTCAGATGAACAGTGCAAATATTAACCAATTTAGGTTTTATTCACTTTTTCTTTTCTTTTTTTCAAATCAAAATGAAGAATGATAGAGCAAAAATATTCTATATTAGAAATCGCTTGTTTTCTTTAGATGGAAATTTGAATTGAAAGCCTCCCGATTACGCTTTGATAATTTATGGTTTGGTTCATCCTTCGTTTCATTAAGTGCATTGCCAGAACAAAGAAGAATGTAAGGCAGTGTGGTAACGGTGTTTTATATCCCTGTACATGTTACCAATCAGTGCACTCTGGTTCTTGCAATAGTCTTATGCTGCTATGTTACATATGGGATATAAAAGATAAATAAATGTTAATGGAACTTCGAGAATAACAAACATATAGCTACATTCCTTCTCCTGTAAGACGTTTGTGTTCATAAACATGATGCCTGATATTTTCAATTATCTTAACAGCTTTGAATGTTTCTTATTTGTGTTTCACGTCCCAACGATGGCATTTCAGTCAATTGGAGTCTTTTGTCTACACGGGAAAGAGGCAGTGCTGCCACAATGCAGTATGTTGCCACAGACATGTGGCATGTGATGCAGCACCCAGTAACATTAATAATCTCATGTGCACGACGCAAAACCCAAGGGAGATATACTCGTACCAGTACCATTTCTAACGACTTCTGTGTGACGCGGCCCGCGTTCGATCCAATGGCTACGGAACGGGCACTCAACCACTCAGCCAAGATATATATTTTTACATGATATAGAGCTAATCATGAGTTGGGGTTGTCTCTAAAATATTTGCTCCATCCAATTTACAGTGAATTGCTCATAGTAATAGTAAAACACGAGAGTAGTAGTATTATCATTTAGGATAATACATGTATTCTTAACATCACAAAGAAAGAACGAAAGACGGCAAAGTTGATATCTAAGTGAATCACACATACGCATCTTTATATCAAAAATATATAGAATCTGACATGAATTGTTATTTCATATAAAATTAGTAAAATTTGATATGAAATGACAATGCATGTCAAATTCTTTTTAAAAAAAAAAAATGAAAAAATAATTGTTATTTCTCATACATTTTCAACATCATATGAATTTAATCCAGCTGTTCAAGTTCAACACACTATGCAAACATATAGAATACATGCGCGTGACGCGGAGTGATGTAATTCGGCCTAAAATTTATATGTAACGTGTTAAATATAAGAAAATATGTGATGGGTATATGACACCGGAAACAGCTGTTTGAGGACAGTGTCATATGATAAAATGTTTTACAAAATGCAAGTAATTACTTCAAATGTAAATGGCAATAAAATGATTTTTTTTTCTTCAAACGTTCGCACGAGGAATCAACAGTGCGCATATAACGATGAGAAGACTGGGTAACGTACTTTAAACAAGTAGTGACATTTGTATACAAACAAATACTATTTCCAAAACAGCTGTCATATTTTATAAGAGATGTGGTTGTGGTTGCAAACTTGTGTGACTTAATCTTCGAGGCAAATACTTTATTTCTATGGTTTTCAATTGAATTTCACAGATATGATTTTTTTTTTTTTGCATGTTTAGGCTAATACTGGTGTACACTCATTGCTTGCCCTATCAGAAACGCTTGTGGTGAGGTCAGGATCTATTACAATCTATAGGAAAACGGCATGTTTGCCTATTCACATGAGTTCAATTTAGGATGGCATCGTGTTTCTTTCTCGGGACAACACGAAACCGTAATTTAAGCCTACGCGCACTGCTAGACTGACGCCCAATTTTCGCCACAGATTTGCTGTAAGTAGTATAGGGTGGCACTATGGTACCAAGGTACCATAAATTTTTTTTTTTATGGTACCGTGGTACCATAAATTTTTTTTTTTTTTGGTATTTATGGTACCAAATCTATAGTACCGAATGGTACTCAAACAGAATCTATAGTACCGAATGGTACTCTATATGAAAACCGAATCTATAGTACCGAATGGTACTCTATATGAAAACAGATTTATGTAAAATTGTAAAAATGACAATTGTAAAATGTCCTTTCGAGACATTGGGGTTGGCCCTGAAAAGGGCCGTTTTGTTTCTTATGAATTGTGGTCCATACCACATGTTGTACAGTCCCATCACATATTGTGGTCTATACCACACGTTTGACAGTCCCATCCCATGACATATCTCTTCATCCATCCTGCAAGGAGATGCAAATGACAACGGGTTAGATCCTTGTCACCTATGAAGTTCAGGCTGTCTCCCGATCCCTGTAGTAGGGTAGATGGTACATCTTCAAAGGTAACTGACAGGTAATTAGGGAGATCTCCCCTTTTTGTAAGAGTGATATATAGATCATACACATCAACTTGGTCGTGATAGCTGTCTGGGTCGCTCTCTCGTTCCTCATAGCTGGGACTGTCGAGGAACAATTTTAGCAAGTCTGGGGTGGAGCTACGTGTGTACGGTCTCATGTTTCAATCATGAATAATAAAGTGTAGAGTATGTGCACTGTTTTATAGTACCGGATTGACCTACTTTCTTGTGTTGGCGCACACCAATCAGAGAACGTTATTTTTTCATCCAATAAATCAAGTTCGACCTTGACCTGAGTTAGATAGCATTGTCTTCGGCCTTGACATTTTGGGGTGGATTGACCTACTAACCTACTTTTTTCTTGACTATAAATTGTGTAATGCTGTGTATGTATTCATTCTTCACCATGAATTTCCTTCGTAAGTTATTCCGACGTGCAAGGAAGGCGTTACGAAAGGAGAAGAAAGTAGAAGTCAAGGAAGAGGGTATAAAGGAAGAGGGTGTCAACTTATACCCGAGTTTACCCCCTTTGCCATTGTACCCGGATTTGTCAGGGTTTTACCTGGCATATCCAGAAGCCAGCAGGCATTACTGGCGGTATTTGTATTTGAGTGAGTGCTAGACACTTCTCAATAAATAACGGTCCTTTTCAGGACCATTACAATGATGTAGAAAGGATAACTAATACAATTGTCATATGATTTTTTTATTGTGTTTAACAACAAACATGTGTCAGTAACAATGAATTAAACGTGCGTCATACAGCAAATAATGAACATAACACAACTTTGTTTTTTCAAGTCTAGTGTTCAAATGTCATTTTTCGCTTCTTAGCTGATCGGTTACACTCTGTATTGCTTGTTGATGGGTGAGGCTCAGGACACACGATGCATGTGTTGACGCTTCTCTTGCGTTTCTTGGGTTTTACGGTAGGTTTCTCCAACTCAGAGACAGTCTCTAGTAGCTCAACATCACTGTCCGTCTGTGGCACTGTCTCAACTACGTCCATTTTCTGCATTTCACTGTCCACCTGTGCGTTTACTGTAGGTACAGTACTATTCATCCCTTTCTTAGGACAAGCGGATGCAAAGTGGCCTAGTTCGTGACAACTGTAGCACACTGTAGGTTTTGGGCAATTAGAAACAAAATGTCCCGGTTCATGACAACGGTAGCACACCCGTGCTGTTTGAGGTGTTGAAGCTTTCTTCGTACATGCCGATGCATAATGCCCCTTTTCCTGACAGCGGTAGCATGTCACTTGTCTTTCTGTTTCTAGTCTGATCAGCTTGTCACTGATAGCTTGTAGTTGTCCTTTCACCCAGAACTCAAATGTATTGCAGGTCATTCTGAACAGAGCAGTCTGAATCAGGTTTGAGAGTGATGAAGTGGACGGGTCACACCGCACTTTATAGGCCTGAGATCAGGTGGGCGGAGCTTAGATGTATAAAAAAGCTTTGCTCACTTACTTATAATCACAACGATGTCGAGTAGTGAAGAAAGCAGCGATGATGATGAGCCACCTGCAAAAAAGACCAAGAGTGATATACGGGAATATTATTCCATACAGCCACGGTCACAGAGAACTTCAAGAAAGTTTAAAACGAAGGGTCACGTGTACGATGTTACATTTGAAAGATATAAAAAACCGTTTGAATTTACACATCAACTTTTCAATGACATGGTGAAACAGTTATACAGAGAAGCACGGGTCAATGACAACGATCAAATTCGTATCTCCATAAATCATCCTGACCTAGCATTTGGTATCCACATTCCATTCGGGAATGCAACACACATTTCAGGAGATACGCTGTTGAACGAAATAGAGAAAGTATCACAAAGCAACCACAAGTTTGAGATTCATGACGGGGATCTCCAGTTAGAAATGACACATGTCATTATGCCCGAGGGAGGTGGAAGAACAAAAAGAACGTTTGGATCGCACCTAAGCATTGAGAACATGTCCAAAGTCAAACGAAGTATGATAAAGATAGACAATGTTCACGACAGTATGTGTTTGGCACGATCAATTGTGGTAGGGATATGTAAACTCAATAAAACGGACGATACAGCCTGGAAGAAGCGATGGAATTTGATGAGACAATCTGCAAAATTTCTTCAAAGCCAAGAAGCCAAGACATTGTTAGATAGTGTGGGCATTAGTCCAAATCAGCCTTGTGGTATAGAAGAATACAAGAAGATTCAAGCCCACCTTTATCCAGACTATGTGATCAAAGTGTGGCCCCAATTTGAGAAAATGGACGTGTTGTTCAATCACCCACCTCTGACAGACAAAAGCAAAGTGATTCACATTTATCATCATGATAAACATTATGATTGCATTACATCAATCACTGGTTTCCTGGGATGCAGCTACTTCTGTGAACACTGTAACTACGGTTATAACAACAGAGAAGCTCACTGGTGTAAGAATATTTGTCGGTGTTACGCCTTGACACTATGCCCAAAAGAAGGATTCTTTCCATGTGGTCACTGTGGTAGAACATTTCATAGTCAGAAATGTTTTGATCAGCACAAAGCGAAACCAGGAAAATCTACAAAAAACATCTGTGAAAGTGTATGGCAATGCAAGACCTGTGGTCAAATGGTTGTGGGTACAAAGAAGAACCATCTCTGTCCTGGCACTAAAAAATGCAAGTATTGCAAGAAAGTTGTGGATGCAGAACATCAGTGTTATATCCCCACGTACAAAGAACCAGAGAACATGAAGTCACCGACTGTACCTTTCATCTTCTTTGACTTTGAGTGTCGATTTGATTCGGGTGAACATATACCAAACTTTTGTGTTGCTCAACGTGCTTGTGGAGACTGTATGTGTCAATCCATGAAAAACCCGTGTCAGAAATGCGAAGCTGTGGATGAGCCTAGAGAAAAAATATTTCGTGGTAACAACACTTTGTCAGAATTTTGTACATGGCTGTTTCAACCCAGTCACAAAGGTACCACAGTGATTGCTCACAACTCACAAGGATATGATGCACAGTTTATTTTGAGGCACTTACTGACACATGATACAGCCAAACCAAAATTGATCATGAATGGAAGCAAAATTCTAATGATGAAAGCCCATCAAGTGAGATTCATCGACTCACTGAGTTTTCTCAACATGCCTTTGTCCGATTTCCCCGACACGTTTGGATTGACTGAGATGGCAAAAGGATGGTTTCCATTTTATGCCAACACGGATGAATACCAAGACTACATTGGAGACTATCTCCCCGTACATTTTTACAGACCCGACAGCATGAAACCTGACAAGAGAGAAGCGTTTCTGAAATGGTACAATGCAAAAGTGGCACAAAAGGCTGTGTTTCACTTTCAGTTAGAAATGCAAAAGTACTGCAAATCAGATGTGGACATCTTGAGACGAGGTTGTGGAGAGTTTAGGAAAGAACTGTTGGTCAGTGACCAAATTGATCCGTTCCTGGAAGCGACCACTCTAGCTCAAGTGTGCAACAAAGCTTGGCGTAAAAATTCAATGCCTCCAAAGACCTTGGCTGTAATCTCTGATGCCGGGTATCCAAACAAAACTCGATACTCAATCAAAGGGATTCGTTGGATAGAAACAACTGCTTCCATTGAGAATAAGCACATTCGCCATGCATTAAATGGAGGTGAAGTACAAATTGGACCCTATTACGTTGACGGATTCCACAAAGAGACGAACACCGTATACGAATTCATGGGTGCTGGACACACGGATGTCCAAATTGTTACCCAAGGAGAGACAGTGTGAACGGTTACACACTTCAAACTATGGAGCAGTTATACAATACCACAACTTTTCGGTTGAAAGACTTGTCTCAACAAGGTTACAACACAGTTGTAATGTGGGAATGTGACTTTGATCAGAAATGCAAGATTGAACCAGAATACAGAGATGCTGTGAACCGTTTCTTTCCCTTCCAAGAACCTATTTTACCTCGGGATGCTTTGTTTGGTGGACGAACCAATGCCATTCAATTATACCATGAAGTGGATACAACCACCAAGGAAGAAATTAAGTATGCTGACATTTGCTCACTGTATCCATTCGTGAACAAGTACAAAACATACCCCGTGGGACATCCCAACATCTTAAGTCAAGAGATGATTGATATAAACAACATTGGAATGTACAAGGGACTCATCAAATGTCGTGTATTACCACCCCAAGACCTGTGGCTACCA
>CM037778.1:23321431-23371431 GCA_021229015.1 Solen grandis
TGCAATTTTATGTATTTTAAATACTTTGTACAAAGTAGTACAAATATTGTAAATATATCAATAATGTCTGGTAATTTGATTATTACTGTTATTCTTTTTATTTTCTAAAGAGGTAAAAAACATGTTGTGTATAACACTTTGACATTTTGTTTTTTACAAATTGGCTGCATAAAATGAAGAATGTAAACAGTCAGACTGCACCATATGAAGTTATTAGGTAATGACTGCTATACGAAAACATGTCAGTCTAGCAGGTGCACATAGGTTTAAATTAAGGCTCCGTGCAACAGATTTTACTTAACTCGATGCCGATCTTGATTGGATTCAAAACTTTGCACTCGCAAAAAAATGCAAGCAGCTACAAAATGAACTCGCAAAATTTGCATTTTCCGAGTGCTAAATTCGAACATTGATAACAATTTAAAACATTAATTGTACAAAAGTTTGAGATCTAAGGGTCAGTTACAGTGTACAAGATCTACTAAGTGATCAGCACTTTACCAACCAGGATATACGTACCGGTATGTTCCCGCACAACCATCCTCATGTAGCCTATGAAGCCATAGCTCCGACAAACCAGCAAGGGTATGTTCTTCTGCCACAGACAGTCTGCCAACTTCAGCAATGTCCTGCACAGAAATGATAATCACTTCATTTTAAACTTCATTAAACTTGTATTTATACTATCTGAAAGTATACTAGCTTTCTGTAACAAACTATGCAGAATTATATCATCAAATTTTTTGTATATACAAATAAATTAACACAAGCAATGCTATTTTAAAATCTGTTCATACAATTGATTTAAGTTCATTCCATTTAACAGTTTTTAATCTACACATACAGGGAAATTGACTTTTAAGTGTTACAAATGAATGACCTACACATCTTGCATAAACCAAGAGGATTGGCATGAGTTATGCTACATACTCACTAAATACTAGATGTTATTGGGCAAGATTGCATGGAATGCTCACCCAAGTAAAAAAAAAAAAAAAAAAAAAAAAAACCCAATCTCGTATCTGGTAGATTGATAAGCTCTTTAGACATCCCTTCATTTCAATGAAATGTCTGACAGAGCAATACTGATGTAAGACAAACAGTTATCTACTTTCGGTGAGCACATGGTTTAACAAATTATAAAATGGAAACATAATGTATTTCCCCCA
Source organism: Solen grandis (assembly GCA_021229015.1). NCBI lineage: Eukaryota > Metazoa > Mollusca > Bivalvia > Adapedonta > Solenidae > Solen > Solen grandis. Next base: position 23,322,601 of record CM037778.1, read on the forward strand.
ATAAGTTTGAGTATCATAACATGGGAAAGTCACATAAGGTATGTTTACATATATTTTAACAACTCCATTGCTGGATTAACTCAGTTTTAAGCTGACCAGATGTAAAATTCATCTCCATGTAATGGGTAGTTTTAACAGTAGCTGTAGCACAAATCATACAAGAATAAAGGAGACAAAAAATCAAATCATTTAAGACATCTTTATCAACAAAATGAAGGAAATACATCTATACAATCCAAATGATGAGTATACCAAGACTTGTAATAAAACATGTATGAAATACTGTCGCAGCAAGAGTACACTTCAACACAATTACAACAACATAACACATATCACAGTTCAGGGTAGAGGGATTTCTACTAAGCTACCATATTCACTCTCTCTTTGGTTTACAAAAGCATGTAAGTAAGAGGGTTTCCTGTCACTTACCTTTCACACAGGTTTGTGGCAACAACGATGGAGAACTGGCTGAAAAACTGCTGGTTTGTCTCTAGCAATGTCTCTGGGTGCTTGATTGTAAGGAAATAAACATTTCAATGATAAGTAGAGATCTGTACATAACCAGGAGAGCATAGTTGGTCCTGGCTACAACATACTATAGTCATAAAACATGTCTTAGTATAGCTCCCATACTTAGCAAAGGTAGTGTAGGACTGATTGAACCATTGTCAAGATAGTGTGACGGGCTTGGTTTTTATGGCACTTATCTGTGGCATCATACCACAGTGAGGCAGTGCTATATCTCATGTACACCCAGTAACACTGATATATTGTCATTAGTATGTTAAAACCAAGAAAGTAAATGCTTATTATTTGATTCTCTGATTCAGCTCTATTCTGTCAGATCATAAGTTACAAAATATGAGGGGTGGTCAGAAAATACCAAGACTTATCATGCTCCTGTCTTTCCATGTGGAGCTACATAAACATATACATGAGTGATCAACTATACATTTGTCAGTTTACTTTCAAGTGTCAGGGGCAAGCCTAGGCCAGGGAAGATCACTGAGTCAGTGGCAGCATTAGTAAAGTGTTGGCACATCAGAATTACAAATACAAGACAAGGAAGTCTTTGATTTCAGCCATGAATCTGTACTTCAGATTTAGGTCTATGGTTTGCAATTTTTCATCATAGTGGAAAAAAAAAAACAACCACCAAACACCTAAACATTAGCAAAGAAAGAAATTTAACTTTTTCATAGGACACAAATGTCAACATTCAGCTTTTTTTTTTCAAATGATGTGAATTCACTCTTAATCATTTGAAAATGCCATGGCAACTATTGTTTAAAACTTCATTTAACATAAAAACAAGAGCTGATGGTCTTATGGATATGGGTTTTTTTGGCTTTTTTCATCAAAAGAAGGTCAACAGTTAAAGTCATAAAGGTCCATCCACTTAAGCAACTGTCCAAATATTAAAGCAATCCAATAAAGGAGATAGAAGTTATAGAAAGTTAAAAACAAGAGCTGTCTTAAGACCACATGCTCCACTTTTCTGAGTGCTGGAGAGTATAATGTTAGTTGTTACTATTTTTAGTGTTAACTTAAACAAGAGGGGCCTGGATGGCTCTGAATCGCTTCACCTGAGAAATATTGCCTTTTATAACATAGTCATACTTAATACAAAATCCAAGCTGAAGTACAGCAAGATATTCCTAATTCCACACAAAAGCTGTAGCTGTGGTCCAAATTTTGATGGTCATAGCTATTAAATCAAGTGATCCCTAGGGTGGGACCAATTTTAACCCCAGAGCCATGATTTGAAAACTTGCTTCAGGTCCACAAGGCCATGTTACATACCTAATATCTAAACCCATGAACAAGAAAATCTTATTCAAGTCTGTGTAAAATCAAGTGACCCCTGGGGTGGGGCGAATTTTGACCCCAGGGCTATGATTTGAAAAATTTTGGTAGATGTCCATAAGGCCATGTTACACACCAAGTTTATGACAAGAAGATCTTTCTTGTATAAGCCTATGTAAAATCAAGTGAACCCTGGGGCGGAGCCAAATCTGACTCCAAGGCCATGATGTGAACAAACTTGGTAGATGTCCATTAGGCCATGTTACATACCAACTATCTAAACTTGAAACAAGAAGATTTTTAATTGCTTTTCCTGTTTAAGTCTATGTAAAATCAAGTGACCTTTTGGGCAGGGCCAATTTGGACCCCAGGGCCATGATCTGAACAAACATGGTAGATGTCCATAAGGCCATGTTACACACCAAATATCTAAACTTGTAGATGTCCAATAAGGCCATGTTACACACAAAATATCTAAACTTCAGGCCTTGTGGTTTCTGACAAGATTTTTCAAGTTTTTCCTATATATACCTGACCCTGGGGCCTGGCCAATTTTGACCCCAGCGACATGATTTAAACGAACTTGAGGCCCACTAGACAGTGCTACACACCAAATATCCAAGATCTAGGCCCTACAGTTTTGCAGAAGATTTTCGAAGTTACCCTTTTTATTTATATATAAATATATATTTAGCTCCTGAACAAAAAGGGCAAAAACTCGCTTGATTTTGATTTTCAGTACGAATACACATAATATATTACTGACAGGTGCATGAGACTAAAGTTTTCTGAGTACATATATAAAAGACAATAAATGTTAATACGCAAAATGAACAAGAGCCAATACTATAACAGATAAAATATTTCAAATCACTTCAAAAGTATATTAAAAATTTTTTAAAATTTTTTGGTTCCACAGCTGAATACAGAGGGATTGTATGGTTTGTGAATTATATATCTTTCATGACTACTTTGTTGTCCTGCTGGACACTAATGTAACATACACTGATGACTTTGTTGAAGATCCAACAAGTTCTGCACACAATATAAATAACATAATACCTCTTCCAGGAAATCTCCAGACACGTCTTGGTTTAGTTCAGATAACAGCTCAGTAGCACACTTTGCTCTTGACTGGAACATAACAAGTGATCAACCTGGTATTTTCTCTACTGTATGAATTAAGCATTATGATATACTACCAGATATTGATGTAAATACGTATTTTCACTGCAGTTATATTCCACCTATTCTGTACATATATAAGGTTTGACATTGAAGTAGTTTAACAATATCTTGTTCCTAATAACAGCTCATTAAATGAATACAGTACTTCCAACTATCACTTGCATTAAACTAACAAAGCAAACAGTCTGGACAAAATATAGGTTTGGAGTGAAAATTAAAGGTTATTTGAATTTTTTAAAGGTTTTTACCAAAAGATATAAAGTTTTAAAGGTTTTCTCTCAAATCAAATATTTTTAAAGGTTTTAAAGGTTTCACTAGGAGGCCTGGTATAAATAAGTACAAGTTTTAAAACTTGTTTCCAAATTGACATTAAAGAATTAAACAGTAAAGGTCATGCAACTCACAGGGACAATGCATGATTGTAGTAAAGACCCGAAATGTTTAGCAAGGCCATAATCAGCTGATCCATTTCTTATCTTTTATCAAATTTAAAATGCGCCTATTTATGACAGCACTTGCAATACTTACCTCTCCTATGGAATCCTTTGTAAGGAAGAAACTGAAATGAAACCAAATATTAACATATAGAAGTGTTCTCTGCCTAAATATCATCATCATCATCATCATCATCATATAACATTAAAACATTATCATTGTCATAGCTGTTTTTAAGATCATGATCAAAAACACCATCATCATCATCATCATCATCATCATAATTTGTCATAGCTGTTTTTAAGATCATGATCAAAAACACCATCATCATCATCATCATCATCATCATCATATAACATTAAAACATCATCATTGTCATAGCTGTTTTTAAGATCATGACCAAAAACACCATCATCATCATCATCATCATCATCATATAACATTAAAACATCATCATTGTCATAGCTGTTTTTAAGATCATGATCAAAAACACCATCATCATCATCATTATCATCATTATATAACATTAAAACATCATCATTGTCACAGTTGTTTTTAAGATCATGATCAAAAACACCATCATCATCATCATCATCATCATCATATAACATTAAAACATCATCATTGTCATAGCTGTTTTTAAAATCATGATCAAAAACACCATCATCATCATCATCATCATCATCATTATCATCATCATCATCTTTTATAGATGTGGAGGAAAACACACATACATACAAAATGTAAGGGAAATGTGGATTAAATCTCAAGCAAAATCATGATATTCAAACTTAACTTACTTGTTTCCAACATCCTCCCCCCTGACTTTGTTCCCATCCACAACAGTAAATGACCCTATTCCTGGAAAATAGAATACTCACATACAAACTGCCCATGTAAAAACTTAAGATTTATTTGTAAATGCATGCTATATGTATTGAATATATTTCTTAAAAAAACAAACAACAACCTTTAACATAGTATATTATTTTCTAATGGGGATTAAGCAAAACACCTGAGCTATTTTCAAAAAAAAAAAAATGTTCTGGCAGTTTGATTGAACTGGATTTCTGGTTGCAAAGGCATCAACCATGTACCAGTAGCATGTAGAACAGTTATGCTCCATAATAAACACATTCTTTGAATGTTTACTGGAACATTCAAATTAAGTCATCAGATTAACTAATTGCTACACAGATATTTGTTGTAATCAATGGTGGACTACTTCATAGAAAAGAGGGCCATTGATGCCCTGGATTGCTCACCTGAGTATAGGGTTACCCAAGGAACATAATTATGTACTAAAACATTTTGAAATCTGGCCAGTAGTTTTGAAGGAAATGATTTTTAAAGTTGTTTTTTTTCTTTCCATTGCCATGGCAACCAGAGTTTTACATGGATCAAGTTTATTTTAGCAACTTTTGTGAAGATTCACCAAAAGATCATCCCTGCCAAGTTTGAGCAAATTCTGTCCTGCGGTTTCAGAGGAGATGTTGTTTAAAGGTTTCACTATATACATATAAGGCAAATTAGCCCCGCCCCTGGCGGCCATGTTTTAAACAGATCTGAATAATTTTCACAATCTTGGTAAAGAGTTACCCAAGAAACATCTGTACTAGAACATTTTGAAATCTGGCCAGTAGTTTTGAAGGAGATGATTTTTAAGTTTTCATAATTTTTTTTCTGCCGTTGGCAACCAGAAATCTACATGGGTCATATTTATTTTAGCAACATTTGTGAATCTTCACCCAAGGATCATCCCAGCCAAGTTTAATCAAATTCTGTCCAGCAGTTTCAGAGGAGATGTCATTTAAAGCAAACTGTTGACGACGCACGATGGAGGCAGGGTAATTCTAATAGCTCACCATGATCATGTTACACTCAGGTGAGCTAAAAACTCCTTTCCCAATAGGGTTAATTTTCATAGCCCAAATTACAATGCAATGTCAGCATTCAACAAGACAAGATATACTCAATGTCGCCATTCAACATTAGACAAGATACGCTCAGTGACACCATTCAACATTTGACTAGATACACTCAATGACACCATTCAACAAGACTAGATACACTCAATGACACCATTCAACATTAGACTAGATACACTCAATGTCAGCATTCAAACAAGACTAGATACACTCAATGACACCATTCAACATTAGACTAGATACACTCAATGTCAGCATTCAACAAGACTAGATACACTCGATGACACCATTCAACATTTGACTAGATACACTCAATGTCACCTTTCAAAATTAGACTATATACATTCAATGACACCATTTTTCATTAGACTGGATACACTCAAACGTGACCCATAGTAAGCAAAGAACAAGGCCTGTCCTCAGTAAAAACAATCAAGAACATCTTGTCCTCAGTAAGAACAATCAAGAACATCCTGTCCTCAGCAAGAACAATCAAGAACATCTTGTCCTCAGCAAGAACAATCAAGAACATCTTGTCCTCAGTAAGAACAATCAAGAACATCTTGTCCTCAGTAAGAACAATCAAGAACATCTTGTCCTCAGCAAGAACAATCAAGAACATCTTGTCCTCAGTGAGAACAATCAAGAACATCTTGTCCTCAGCAAGAACAATCAAGAACATCTTGTCCTCAGTAAGAACAATCAGAAACATCTTGTCCTCAGTAAAAACAATCAAGAACATCTTGTCCTCAGCAAGAACAATCAAGAACATCTTGTCCTAAGCAAGAACAATCAAGAACATCTTGTCCTCAGCAAGAACAATCAAGAACATCTTGTCCTCAGTAAGAACAATCAAGAACATCTTGCCCTCAGTAAGAACAATCAAGAACATCTGTCCTCAGAAGAACAATCAAGAACATCCTGTCCTCAGTAAGAACAATCAAGAACATCTTGTTCTCAGCAAGAACAATCAAGAACATCCTGTCCTCAGTAAGAACAATCAAGAACATCCTGTCCTCAGCAAGAACAAGGCAGTCCAAAGGACAGCTATATCCCCCGCCGCTGGCCAAATATTAGAATTTGTTTGGTCATAGGATTATGTTCACCTTAACCTGGCATGGTTGTAGCAGACATAGAAGATCAGTTTAAGACAATTTAACTTTCCGGAGTTATGTATGAATCTCAGAATTTGGAGGCACATATATTAAAAGTTTACTTACAAGTTTTACATGGGAAACAGTACAAAAAGTGAACATCAATGAAGTATAGGATGTGTTAGGTAACCACAAAATACATGTGTAACTCAATTAAAAACTTTATATATCATGACATAATTTGTATGATTGTGAACATGACATACTATTATTTACCGAGTACAATAAATCACTGTGGAAGTGCAATCCAGGTCAAGAAGTGGTCTGTGTAAGGCAAGGGGAACACTCCTGAATGAGATATGGAGCGGACACGAAAATAACATTTGACCTGCAAGTATGACCTTGACCTTGAGCCAGCGTGACCACCTCATGCCTTCTGCACATCAGCTCAATGAGGTTAACATTTTAGCCGAGTTTGAAGAAAATGTGTCCAAGCGTTCATGAGATATGGAGCGGACACGAAAATAACATTTGACCTTCAAGTATGACCTTGACCTTGAGCCAGCGTGACCGCCACATGCCTTCTGCACATCAGCTCAATGAGGTTAAATTTTGACCTTGACCTTAAGCCAGCGTGACCGCCACATGCCTTCTGCACATCAGCTCAATGAGGTTAACACTTTAGCCGAGTTTGAAGAAAATGTGTCCAAGCGTTCATGAGATATGGAGCGGACACGAAAATGTTTCGGACACACTGACGGACTGACGAAGGGCATTCCTATAACCCCCCTCCCGCTTAGCGGCGGGGGATTAACAATCAAGAACATCCTGTCCTCAGTAAGAACAATCAAGAACATCTTGTTCTCAGCAAGAACAATCAGAAACATCTTGTCCTCAGTAAGAACAATCAGAAACATCTTGTCCTCAGCAAGAACAATCAAGAACATCTTGTCCTCAGCAAGAACAATCAAGAACATCTTGTCCTCAGTAAGAACAATCAAGAACATCTTGTCCTCAGTAAGAACAATCAAGAACATCATGTCCTCAGTAAAAACAATCAAGAACATCTTGTCCTCAGCAAGAACAATCAAGAACATCTTTTCCTCAGCAAGAACAATCAAGAACATCTTGTCCTCAGCAAGAACAATCAGAAACATCTTGTCCTCAGTAAGAACAATCAAGAACATCTTGTCCTCAGTAAGAACAATCTAGAACATCCTGTCCTCAGTAAGAACAATCAAGAACATCTTGTCCTCAGTAAGAACAATCAAGAACATCTTGTCCTCAGTAAGAACAATCAAGAACATCTTGTCCTCAGCAAGAACAATCAAGAACATCTTGTCCTCAGTAAGAACAATCAGAATTATCTTGTCCTCATTAAGAACAATCAAGAACTTCTTGTCCTCAGTAAGAACAATCAGAAACATCTTGTCCTCAGCAAGAACAATCAAGAACATCTCTGTAACACAAACCCACCTGGCAGAATAAGATTTTTCAATATTTCTGTTCCTGTTGATGTTGCATTAATTAGACACACTCGGGCAGATTCCAAGGCGGACTGTCCATGATCTCCCCACAACCTGAAAAAACAAGATGTAACTGTTTGTAAAAATGATTTTACCTTTGTAACACTAAATGTGGCTTCATTTAAATTACTGTGATTTATTATTTATCATTAGATATCTAAATTTTTAGCAGGTTTTATAAATGGGTTATGAAATGTGAAAATATGATTTGTTTTCACCTGTAAATAATCATTTTCTGGTTAAGAATCATTTACACCTGATCAAAGTTTAACGGTAAACCACAAAACAATTTTTACTTTTTCTAAACCCTTCCAATTTTGTTCATTAAATTAGTAGCCGAGAAAATCAATTAATACATCAAATGTTGTTTTAATTAGCTGAGTAATAATTATGAAGCATTAGAACATGTGGTGATTGGATAAAATGACACAAATCTGACAGTCAACTGACTCCGCCATTTTACTGATTATTTTTATCTGCCCACTGCATGTACAGAGTACAGCAATATGTACCAGGCAACCAAACAGGAAATAACTATAGCACAGTACTGATAATGCAACCTGAATTAAAAAAAAAGACATCATTCAAGTTTGACTGTTGAGTTTAACAACAGTATTTCAGTCATTTGGAGACTATGTCTACTTGAGACAGATATAGCACTGCCACACTGCAGTATCATGCCGTAAACATGTGGCATGATACCACACCCTGTCACATTATCCTGACACCGGGCCAACCAGTCCTGGAACTATCCTTATATGCTGAGCGCCAAGCAAGGGAGCTGTACCAGTACCTTTTTTTACGACTTTGGTATGTTGCGGCCGGGGATCTAACCCATGAGCTCCAGAGTACAACTCTATTATGCCATTTATATCATGAACCAAAACAATAAGACCTGTCACAGTCATCATGACAAATGCCAAAATCAAGCACCAGATTATTAAAATGATTGCAAATGGCAACAAAAAAAGCCCTGTCCTAGTTATGACTGTGTACTGCCAGTTCCTTTCTTGCTTTTATTCTGCTAGATTTGTATCATTTCTGGCAGTTACTGTCCGTATGCTTGCTCCATAATAAATCATTCAAAGTCTTCTTTTCAAACGACTTTTGTTCTTTTCAAAAGATGCTTGCACAGTTTGCAATTAATAATCACTGACTATCAAAAATTAGAAAAGCTATTCAAATTAAAACAAGTAAGACTATTGCCAAGCAGTAAAAGTCCCCTTTCAGAAAGGGCCTTGTCACACTAAATAGAACCAAAATTCAAGTTAGCTGAAATCAATAGATTGTTGTTAATGATACATGATGGTATGTTTTATATGACATTTTTTCATGTGGCCAGAGATCAGGTGTGCATTCAGTATGCCAAACCGTATGCAACCGGTCGCTTAAAGTTAGCTATGGAGTTGTCTTTGGACCATATACCATGCTGTTCATATGCACCTTATAATGGGTATATGTAAACATCGTGGTTTATGACATTGAGATAGTTTCATAACTGACTATAAGCGTACATTTACATAAAGGTTGGCATACTTATCGCACGCCAGGTTATGGTCGTAATTAATACACAGGCATGTTGGCTACACAACAATTTCCAGCCAAGTGATTAATGAAGGCAATATCCAGGACAGATCCAAGTTCATGGATAGGCTAGAAGTATATGAAGTCACTGTTTGAAGCTTCCTTTTCAATTCGGAAAAAACAATTGTACAAAAATCAAGAGGGCCATGATGGCCCTGGATCGCTCACCTGAGTATAGGGTTACATCAGTCTGTATTAAAACATTTTGAAATCTGGCCAGTAGTTTGAAGGAGATGATCCCTGCAAAGCTTTATCAAATTCTGTCCAGCAGTTTCAGAGGAGATGTCGTTTTAAGTTTTCAATATATACATATAACTTTAAAAGGCAAATTAGTCCTTGCAGCAATATTTTTTTATGGATCAGAATAATTTGTGAAGCTTCACCCAATGATCATCCCTGCCAAATATAATCAAACTCTGTCTAGTGGTTTCAGAGGAGATGTCGTTTAAAGATTTCATTATATACATATAAGGCAAATTAGCCCCGCCCCTGGTGGCCATGTTTTCTTATGGATCAGAATAATTTAAGCAACTTTTGTAAAGCTTCACCCAAGGATCATCCCTGCACAAACATTATCAAATTCTATCCAGTGATTTCAGAGGAGATGTTGTTTTAAGATTTCAGGATATACATACTAGGCAAATTAGCCTCACCCCTTGCGGCCATGTTTTTTTCTTGATCGGAATAATTTTAGCAATCTTGATTGAGTGTTACCCAAGGAACATCTGTACCAAATTATTTTGAAATCTGGCCAATAGTTTTGTGAAGTTCACCCTAGGAACATCCCTCCATGTTTAATCAAATTATGCTGAGCGGTTTCAGAGGAGATGTCGTATAAAGTAAATTTTTGACATTGGACAACAGACGCATGGTGATCACAAAAGCTCACCTTGAGCACAAAAGGTGAGCTAAAAAGAGGTTACATTTTTCAATACAAAGAAACAAACATATAAATGCACCTTGCTGTGTGATCTGTAAGACTTGACTAAAGTTGTATTGATAAAATATATTGATATTATATAGAAAATATATGGTAATTTAGAAAAAAGTGTGAAGACATTCAATAGAGAATGACTATCCATTTGACCGACCTCATCAGTTAATACACATATTTTTTACTCTTGAAACAATCACATGTACGATGCGCTTTATATTTATGTAGGTAGAAGCTTATTGTTTTTATTTATATACATAAGATTGTGTTTAAATAATAGTATAATATGTAATTAAAAATGCACGTATATCATAAATGTACTGAAACATACTATTTGTAAGGTGGTCAGTAGGATGGCTCTCCGACCTCTACTGCTAGCCAATGAAGGGGAAAATAAAATGTTATACATGTATTAAAAAAAAAAAAGTTGTATAGGTTTGGAAAAAAACATTCAAGCGAAAAAAACAATTTACTATATTTTCTCAATCAAAAGGGGTTCAATTTTGTCAATATACAGGGTAAGAGCTATGGAATGTATTGTGTAAACTAACAATGTCACCAAAAATGTTTGTATAAAGTATCAATCAAATACATCTATTGGTTCTAAAGTATTCAAGGAAATGAAGATTTTCAGAAAATGTTCAATGTGAAAAAGGGCGATAAGTTTGACATCAAAGGTCAGAATTATGGGACATGGCACGGAACGGGTCTTTTGAGTCTCAAGACATGTCGCAAGTTTAATATGGATATCTATTGGGCTTCAAACATAAATCAGCATTTTTGCAATATTTCAAGTCTATTTGTTGCCATAGTAAATAAAATGATGTGCACTATCTCCATATGGCCATCTATCCATGTTTTGAGTTTCATGAAAATACTTTCTGAATTATCACAGGATCAGATTTTTACAGATAGACAGACGGCAAACCTATAGTCCCCTCCAGTGAACTTGAAGAGGACTAATAAGATGAAGTTTGTTTGAAAAATTGAATTTTGTTTTAAGTACTTTAAAAGCAGACAACTGATGAAATTAACTGATAATGAACAACTTTCTGAGAAACCATCTTGCTCCAAGACTTAAATAATTGCAGAGCCTCTGAGGTGTTTAAAACAGTATCGCAACTGGCTTAATTATGACAAATAAGTGGAATTTTACTTAATGCAGTCTGTCACAAACTAACCTAAATACTTGCAGAGGTGTTTGAAACTTTACTGCAACTGGTTTTAATTATGAAACATAAGTGGCATTTTACTTCATGCAGTCTGTCACAAACTAACTTGATAGTGAATGATTTTAAGTGATTTTCCTCTTGTTGTTCTAAAATAAAACAAGAGCTGTCAGAGGACAGCACGCTCGACTATTCAAAATGCTTGTTGGTAAATCAAACGAAATCTATTTCAATTCTTGCCCTTCACATACCTTGTACATAATAATAGTCAAAAATGATATACCTTGATAGTCTGATACCCCTTAATATTTTTATGAAGTCTAAAATCAATCCCATGCCTAGTTACTGAGACATAAGCATAATAACTTATTTCTAATAACTTACACCAAAAATCCAAGCAAGGAAAGGGCAATAATTTGCATAAAATTCAGTCCAAAAGTTATCCTTGGTTTTCTGATGCCCCTGAAGACACTCCTAACTTTCTAGTCAATTCCACAAGCAATTTCTGAGATATAAACTGGATAGTAGCTTAAATGCAAAAATATAACCAAAATTCTAAGTTAAAAGGGGGCCATAATTTTTAATATATTCCAACAAGTGTTCCTTTAGTATGATACCCCTAAACACAATCCCACTCTGAGATAAAAGCATGCAAGTACCTTGCATGCAAAACTTTAACCAAAATTTCGAAGTTAAAAAAGGGGCCAAAACTTGTAATATATTCAATCAAAAGTTATTTACCTTGATAGTATGATACACCTAAATGTATTAAAGATGTTTCAAATCAATTGCAGCCTGGATATGAGAAATTAGCATGAAAGTATCTTGCATGCAAAACTTTAATAAAAATTTCAGAGTTAAAAAAGGGGCCATAATTTGTAATATATTCCATCAGAAGTTATCTACCTGGATAGTATGAAACCCCTAAATTTATTAAAGATGTTTCAAATCAATTGCAAAGCCTGGATACTGAGATATGAGCATGAAAGTACCTTGCATGCAAAACTTTAACCAAAATTTCTAAGTTAAAATGGGGCCATAATTGTAAATATTCATCAAGAGTTATCTACCATGAAAGTATGATACCCCTAAAAATATTAAAGATGTTTCAAATCAATTGCATGCCTGGATACTGAGATATAAGCATGAAAGTACCTTGCATGCAAAACTTTAACCAAAATTTCTAAGTTAAAAAGGGGCCATAATTTGTAACATATTCCATCAAGATTTATCTACCTTGGTTGTCTGATGCCCCTTTACATATTCATAAACTTTCAAGTCAATACCATGAATGGTTATTGAGATATAAGGCTGATAGAAGCTTGCATGCAAAACTTTAACCAAATTTTCTATTGCATGCAAAAATTTAACCAAAATTTCTAAGTTAAAAAGGGGCCATAATTCATATTAAATTCAGTCAAGAGTTATCTACCTTGGATGTCTGATGCCCCTAAACATATTCATAAACTTTCAAGGCAATACCATAAATGGTTATTGAGATATAAGGTTGATAGTAACTTGCACGCAAAACTTTAACCAAAAGCTGCAACGCCAACACCGACGCCAGGGCGACTACAATAGCTCTCATATTCTTTGAATAGTCGAGCTAATAAAAATCTCACTGCCATTTCAAACATCCTATTAAATTTTGCCAAATGGGCAAAAAATCTCAACCCATTTGGCCCAAAATGATCACTTGAAGGCTACAAGCCATTGCCTATAGCAAATTTGTGAGATGTTCTGATATCTCAAAGGCCTAATATGTAGATTTATCAGCCATAATCGAACTCAACTGAGATATTGTTGCCATTATCATTGTGTATAAGTTAAAAGATGATTGCTTACTTATTACAGATGCTGGAGTGCAAACAAAGAACAATTTCAGTCTTTTTTTATCATTCAAGGTCCATAACTTTGACCAAATTGGACTATAACAGCCAATATCAAACTTGGCTGAGAGATTATGGCCATAAACATTTTCATGAAGTTTGAAGATAATTGCTTAAGAAATGAAGATGCTTGAGAGATAACAAAGTGAAATCTGGCATTTTCACATGTAAAAAGCATAACACCTGACCTAATCGGCTGATAGCAGCTGTAATTGAACTTGACCGAGACATTATGGTCATAAACATTGTCATAAAGTTCAAAGACGATTGCATAAGAAATGAAGATGCTTGATTGTAAAAAAAAACTTGTTGTGCTCGGGTGATCTTAAAAAGAAACAAATATCACTCCCATTGCATGGCTGAGTTCAAAAGATTTTTCTCAATAACTACAAATTCAAATACAACAGTATGGGCTGAAGTTGACTTTATCATGACAAAAGTAAACATGGCCAGTGGCCCAAGATAATGATTAATGACCCTCAACAATGAATTTTATTTTTCTACTCCCTTACAAAGACATGAACTCAAGTTAATGTTATCATAGTCCAATTGTTCAATCATGATAAACCAATGAAGTTTGAGTTATATGTACAAGCGTAGAGAGTAATAGTGGACATGCATTGAGTAACAGAGGACTGACTTGGCTTGACTATTTGAGTTTACCGTCGCTTCGACAGTATTTCAGTCATATAGCCATGTCCAGCTAATTACAGGTGGAGGAAGACCCCGAATGCACGGAAGCATCTGGGTAGAACCACCGACCTACCACAAGCCAGCTGGAGGGCTTCCTCAAGTAACAGAGGATATAATGGTAATGTAAAACAAAACCTTACCATTTTTAGGGAGGCCTACATGAACACCAACACTGGGATGACCTCAAAAGCTCATCCTATCCTTCAAATACAGTAGAACTTTGATGTGTCAAACTTCCATGTGTAGACTTTCTCAATGTGTCAATCTTTTTTTCAAGTCCTGAACTAGTTCCTTATATATTCTATATGAAATCTTATTTATAAGTTGAACTTACATGAGTAGATCTTTTCATTATGTGACTTAGTCAATCTTTTTTCTTTTCAGTCCCCTAGTATAAAAATTATAAAATTATACCATTTATGAGTCGAACCTGTACACGGTGTGGTCTCACTTTCCCAACTTTTGGATTTTGGGCCAAATTTTAGGTTGGGAAAGTGAGACTCTATTGTTTTGATGAACAATGGTGTTTAGCAGGTTTGAATGTGTGAAAATTGCTATACTGAGTAATAAAAGTTACGCCAATATATTTGTATTTTGTAAAATTTATCTGGCAAACATCTCTCCCTATCTCTCTCTCCCTCCCTCTCTCTCTAACTCTCTCTCTCTCTCTTGTTAAACTGCATACACCATGGTTCAGCAAATTTTGTATATGTAATATGTGCTGAGTATGATGAACCGTAAATTGTCATGAATAATACATAAAACATAACGACAGTTTGTCTCCATTATTTTAATATAGAACAGAAAAGTAAGCAATTTAAAAGAACTACATAATTATACACATAAAATAAATTGGTAGCACATTTTAACTTCATACAACTTAATAGAAAGTTCACTTCAGGTAATGCATTTGATAAATTTGATGCTTTGTCTGATTCTTATCCCAACTTAATAAGGTAAGATGCGGCATCAGTATATGCCAGTAAGTCAACCTCACCACTGTTTAGTTGATTCTTCAGACGAATGAGTCTCTGGTCTTTCTCCCTGCAAATACGTTTTCTTGGGCGCTGCTTTCCACCACTGGCATGTTGTAGCAGTTTCGCTTCATTTGTCGCTTGCTCCTGTTTAATCATGTCAATGAAAACGTAGACATTGGGGTGGCTGTGGCGCAGTTTGGCATTGATTTTGTGATGCCACCCTTCAACATGATTCGTCGTTCTAGGCCCATTGTTGTTGAAGTGGTTCCATGAACTTCTGTCACTTTCAACCCACTGTTCAGTGACATAGTCTTGGAATCTGATCACACGCCGATCATCACTGTCAGACTCCAGCAGGGACTGAAACCACACATCTTCTACATTCTCCAGTGGAACCAAGGGAAGTGCAGCTGCACGATACACCAATTGCTTGATTACAGGATCTTCTTTAAAGTCACTAACCAGTCCACATGATTGAACATTCCTCCATATACACTGAGTATAGTGGAAGAAGCAGCCACGAATTGTGACATCTAGGAAAACACTGCGAACACCCCTCCATGCTGCCTTCTCATAGTCCATCATGATGACCTCTGGGGAGAGTCTGATGTTCATGTCGTTCGCTGTTGATTTAAGGATAGTGAAGAATCTGACATATGTTGGTTGTTGCTTATTTGGAAGCAGTGCATACACAAGTGGGCACATGTAGCCATCCACCATGGCATGGATAGTGTACAGCTGGTAGAAGTATGTTGGTGATGAATAGAATGTTCCATCCATATACCATGTTTCTGCAGCTGCCAGTTCAGTCAGATTGTTGGTGGTTGCGAATATCAGGAGTCGATCATTGTCGACATTGTCTGCCAGTAAGAATCTCTCCCCGGACAGAGTTTCAGTCCACTTGCCATCTAGGTTGACATCCTCCCTTCTTTTAGGAAGCACTGGTCGGGTTTTGGAGCGGTGCCTGTACAGACTAGCCTTAGTAGAGTAATATGTTGGTAGTTTTACAATGACATCTTCTGTATCCCATTCAACAGACCGAGTATCTGCAAGCATGTCATTGAATATAGATGGTACTGGCTCCGTGGACTGTTTTACTTTATTCCGGACTGTACTCATGATTTCTGCTGCTGTGATAGAGGCTTCATCCCGTGGGTGGTTGTGTTCTCCGGAGATCTTCGATAGTGTATCATTCTTAGTGTTGACTTTGGCATTACAGGTTCTGTTTACGCAGTACCAGTATCTTGATTCATTCTTCTTTGTCTTCAGGCTGAACATGTAACCGTTGTGTACCAAGGTTCGGGTCCCCCTGCTATTTTCTATAAAACGTATATCTACCAGTGCATTTGCCATCTTTGAGGTTATGATTATGTTAAGCAGGTCTAGAATATATATACTCTTCGTGTACAATATAAAACAGTTTGTTATAAATTATATGATTCATTGCTGATTATAATTATTGACCAGTGCAATTAAATATAATACTTGCTATCAATATTGCTGGTAATTGCAATCATCTTTGGTCTTAATTACAATTACATGTATATAAAACTAATCAGCATTAATTAGCATTGTTGCTTCAGTTAATTAAAATCATCAGCAATAATATTATCACATAATTAAATAATTAATTTTTATTTTTGTTTGCTAAAACTGCGTGACTTGTGTTCATATGTTAATTATGATAATTAAATATCTAAACACCAGTTATATCAAATTAAACTAATGATATTCGTAAACATTTAATGTGGCTTCTGTTACTTTTTTGAACAGTATAGAAAATCCAGGTAAGACAGAGGTGTGAACAGTAGATGAAGAAGGTGTGAAATCTAAAAGTTGGGAAAGTGAGACTAAACCCTGTACACACAATGGCCTTGGTTTTCACACGTTTGTGAGGGAATGAATGTTTCACACCTTACACTGGCATCTTTAAATCCATCATATGTAAACAGGATATTGGGCAATAAACATAATGCACTTGTGTAATGGAATGCACTAATTGTTTGGACTGAAAAGTTGGCAGATGGTATCAAATGGTATCAAACTGTTTAAAGTTGTTTGATTGCGTTTACTCATCATGCCATCGGCATGATATGTTTTATTTACATTCATGTTAAATCATGTCTGATTTATGTTGTTGCTATGTGTTGCTTTGGAAAACTGAAGTTGAAATGCTTTTGATACAAATATATGTGCTATCATACAGTGTTACATTTGATGAATTGTATGTTGTTGTTTTTTGTTGTTGTAGAAATTAATAAAATATAAATTTAAGCATAATGTATTGTGTTATTATTCCACTTACCACAAAATAATAGAAATAATGCCATGTTTCATATATTTGTGTGTATTTCAGTATACATACATATATATATATAAAGAGACTTATTCACTTACTTCCAAAACTCATGCACCTATACATGCACTTTGTATGAGTCCTCTTCCGATTAGTTGATCTTTTTGTCATGGTCCCTAGAAGAACGACATATCGAAGTTCTACTATAATTGAGATAGTAACCTCACACAAGTAGTCCAGGACCCCACATGAGAAAACCATATACTTGATCTATTACTGGCCAGGGCTAGTGGGCGTGTGGAATTTTACACCCCTGTGAACCCAACACCTGCTCCAAAGGCAGACACTTTAATCATTCAGCCACTGGGGAAGTAAATAGATAGAACAAAATTTTGGGGATATACAACCCAGGTTTCTTTTCCCTCATATATCAGGAGCTGCTCATATTCGGTCACTAGGCGGATTACCAAAATTGGGTCTTTTTCCGACTACCCAGTTGCATTGCAAAAAGCTTCTTTTTCCCCAATTTTGAGGAAAGAATTTTCCATAAATACAATGCTGAAATTCCAAATATGTTGACATATGTTTCTCTCTAAATCTATTTCACATATTCGATCACTACATTATATTTAGCAGCAAATGAAAAAGAACCAGTCCTCAGTCACTAATGTGAGCAGTTCCACCTGTTATATAACAGAGTATAGAATGTTAGCAGAGTACCAAATTGCAATTGTTAACTGCACAAAGGCCAATTTTACACAAAAAATATAACCGGAGCGGTTCTTAGTAGAGATTAACGTGAGCTTAACGGTTGCCTTCACTTAATGCATGGCATCCTTTTTATTGGTTTACTGAAATAAATATTCATTCTGAATTACTCAGCACTGCACTGTAGTCAGCTTATGACCGAGATGTATCTGTCTCAAGTAGACATTGTCTCCAAGTCCAAAGTCATTAAAATAAGAGAGAAAAAATGTCTTGAAGATTTACAGAATATTAATCATACTCACAATTACAGGCATATATGTTTCAAACAATAGTCATTAACTGCCATGTTTTGCTTACGTGGCTTTATGGTTTTAACATAACTTCATTAATTGGACAAATTTACTTTTATTCAATAACATACCCCACCCACCGTATATAAATCGTTAAAAATAATTCCCTGTGACGCTCGTTTTACCAACATTCGTCTGATGGGTTTGATCAAAAGAAAAAAATGTCAATGATAATATATTCCTTAATTGAAGTACTAAGCAAACCTTAATTGTCTGTCATATTTGTTGTTTTTGTCTACACCATCTTTCGTTTTCTCACTGGCTGCCATAATAGTTGTTGTTGTAGAAATCGCGGGCCTACTAAAAGCCGGTCTCCAAATAATCAACGGTCTCCACCGGTCACCGAGACCGGAACCGGATATGATAGATCGGGGACCGGTTTATACCGTCTTTTAGATTCGGGTACATATCAATCATCATATTATTTGTAATTCTATGAAAGTCCTGTTAATCAATCAATCACAATACTGTTAAATCGGACTATGCTTGAAACATTCAAAAGATGAACGATTGAGTGACTTACAGGATTACTATTTATATATGTTTGGTAATTCGAAATATTAAATGCTTATGGTGCAGCCAAATAAAGAAATCAGTTAAAAATATATAATTGAATTTAAAAACCAAAATAAATGTGTGGCTTTTATCTTAAATTACTTAACTCAAATGACAGTTTCAATTACTTATTGGCCTACTACCTACAAGATGTTAGAAAATGACTTAGAGAATGGGAAAACTTTACAATGGAGAAAATTTGGCATATAAAGTAAGATCTATACTAGATCAGACAGGCTTATCGTATATCGCCGGGGTTAAACTAGACCAAATCCCTGGGACGATCTAACTATCTATCTATCTATCTATCTATCCTGCATCACACCCTTTAGAGTATTTTGTGCAGGTGCGCGTCAGTGCAAAAATTAAGGTTAAAGGAAGAAATATACAGGAGATAAAAAGTAATACCAGGGTCTCTATATATACATAGTATTATAGATACCCTTGTATTACATAATGTATTTGTGAGAAGATTGAAACAAAGTAAGACAGTGTTAATTACAAGATGAAATGTACAGTTAAAGGGTTAAAAACAGCCTAAGAACTCATGGCACAGTTTAGTCACCCCTTGCCTGAACTGATCCAGGGTAGAGGCTTGTGCAATGTTGGTCGGCAGAGAATTCGAAATTATGATGGTTGCTGGGTAGAAAGAAGACTTATAATAGTTGCATGAGGTATGGATTTGTCTGTAGGAAAGGGGATGCAAGTGTCTAGTGAGCCGGGTGGGAGGTACAACATAGGAAGGCATTGATATTGCAACCTGTCCGTGAATAATCTTGTAAAACATCAGTAGTCTGGCATAAATCCTTCTGTTTCCAAGGGAACACCACTGTAATTCACTGAACATGTTTGTGTCACATCTGTGGGGGAAATAATCAAGTTGCATACATAAGTTTAGTTCAAACATATTTTATTTCAGATCTGGAATTGAAATGGGGTCGGGCCACAAGTTCTAGCAACATTAGTTACGACTCTTCCCCTAAACAATCATTTTACAGTTTCCAAGGTCACGTGTAATATAATTTTACATTACCGGTATCCAAATCCTGCACATTTTAAATTTGAATCAAATTCATGTTCACAGGTAAACGTCTCAGTTAATTTGCATCATAGTGCTGATAAAATCTTAAGTTTTAAATTATAGGGACAGACAAAGGTAAGAAACCGGATATCTTTGTGCAGGATTAGAGCATTCTATAACAACAAATAAAAAAATGATAATTACAAATGCACATCTGAAATCAGAAAAAAGGGGGGGGGTAGAGAGGGGAAAAAAGACACACAGATGATAACTTGGGTGTACGCAAAAGGAAGTTTTGCCAAAATATCTTCAGCCTTGCACTGATGCATAAGATAAATAACACAGACACGTTTATATAAATAAAAATAAAGAATCAGTTAAATCTTTTTGAATTTGAAATAAATTGGTTAACAGCTTCAAATATTCGAATATTCTCTTCAAACGAAAGAACTTCGCTTCCTACCAAATAATAATTCAGTATTAAGCGGATGAACTGCTCTGGTCTGCCTAAATAAATCTAAACGTATTCCTTCATATAGCTTACAGTTAAAAAGAAAATGCTCTGCATCCCCCAATGCATTACAATATATACACTTAGGATTCATAGATAAATGATTATTAAAAAGATCATTATTCAGATTGCTACATCTATTTCGAAGTCGAGCATGTACGTCTGATAAATGCCTCTTACCATAAAGAAAATAACTAGGTACTTTATAATTATTGGTACTGTGTAAATAATGTTAAAATGAACCGAAAGATCCAGCTAGTTTTACATTTACGGATAATTTATTCCACAATTCAATTGAGGAGGGATTGCATGATTTTCTCAGTTCTGTTCTACAGTACATTTGAGTAAACTCAAGTTTATTTCTTAAATATGTCCTTTCATTTACTGTTGGTGAAAATAGATCAAGAATATAAGAGGGAACCATATTATTTTTCACTTAATTTGTACATAAACAAACATTTCTGTAATTCCCTCCTATATGTTAAACTTTCCCACCCACATTCCTTATAAAGATTTTCAATAGATACTGATCTTGTTAGCCCTGTAACTATCCTAGCTGCCTCATTTTGAAGTATTTCTAATAAAACTGAACCTTGTTCTCTACAACCTGCCCAAACAAACGATGCATATTCCAGTAGAGGCCGTACATATGAAATATAAATTTGATTTAGTGCTTTTCTTCCAATTTAAAATTTCAATTTCCTCATTAATCCTATAACTTTTGAAGCTGAAGATACTATACTATCAATATGAGTATTCCAATGGCCATTACTACTAAAGGTGACACCTAGATGCTTATGATTATCAATATAATGTAATTCTGTATTATAAAATCGTAATTTTGGTAATACTTCATGCTGTCTAGGATTAAAAAATAGAACTTCAGTTTTACTTGAGTTAAAATTTACTAACCAGGACTTAGCCCTACATAAGTAGTTTCAATAAGTTTCGATGTACTTTTCACTGAATTTGTATGTAACTGGATGTTGCCAAAATAAGTTTCGTGACAGAGGAAGGTACTCTTCAAAGATGCCTCGAAAAAGAGTCGGTTGCCATTGACTCCAGTCAGACTTAGACAAACTAGCAATGTGGGGGAAAAATGGAAAATGGAGTTTCATCCTGAAAAATGCAGCGTAATGACAGTTACAAGAAGAAAATTCCAATTAAATGGAATTATAATCTCCATGGTAATATACTTAAACATGAAACCTCGAAAAAATATTTGCATGTACCATAACTAGAGATTAAGACTGTCCAGAGCGAACATATCCAAAATAAACAAGCAAAGCCAGTCGAAGTCTATGATTATCGCAACGTAATTTACGTATCAGTTCTAAAACTATCAAAAACAAGCACACAAATCCCTAGTCAGACCCCAGTTAGAATATGCAACAACTGTTTGGGACCCCTACAGTCAAAACCAAATTGATGCAATTGAAAAAAGTACAAAAAAGAGCTACGAGATGCGTCATCAGTCGCCAAAGAAATTGTTCAAGTATAAGCGATATGCTACAAGAATAAGGATGGAAAAAACTCCAATCTAGACGCAAAGAAGCTAGACTTATCATGTTCTATAAAGTAGTCAACAACATAGTCGCAATAAAAAAAGAAAATTATCTCCAAAGGCCAAATAGACAATCAAGACATACAAATAATCATGCCTATGCACAACAAATTGCCACCAAAGGTTGTAGGAAATAGCCGTTCTTCGTAAACACCATCAGAGACTAAAACAACTGCCACAGCTGAGTAACTTGAGATATTCAAAACTCAAATTCAAAATTCTGTTTTTATCCTGTTTTTAACCATGCGCGTCTTGGCAGCATATTCAATTTGTTTAATGTGGGCATTAATCAGAATAAGAAGAAGTAACATGGTAAACAAATATGGCCGACAAGGTTTTGGATTTTCATATTCGGAATGGATATTACTTAAATGCTCATTACATGTGGACATACAAAATGTTTTGTTTGTCGCTTTCTGTTTGGATTTATAAAATTAGTGTTCATATGCCAGTTAAATGCATTGATTATTTGCTAAATCTTGCAAATTGATATTAGTTTCAAATTGAAGAAAATATGGTATAGTGAAGAGACAGCCATCAGGATCGCTACAACAAATGAACAGCAGCAATACACCCGGGGCCTTCCGGGAGGGGGGAGGGTGAGGGTGAAGGGCCCAACAGGAAGGATTCAACGGATACGATAAGGCGATAACAACGTACTTTGACTGGGGATGCAACATCAGTGGTATATCAGTGTGGGAGAGTCTGTAAGAATCATCGTGGAATGAAGATCCATCAGACGAAGAGCGGATGTCATTTAAGGGAAATGCAGAAGCAACGTGCGGGTGTACCTGGTAAAATGAGGAAGATAACCAGTCTGGTTGTCAACCACAGTGTTGGTGGTCTCCCAGCTCCTGTTTTTATACTGACTGAGAGCTGTTCTGAAGGAGAGGTGACTCAGTCCTTAGATGATCTTCTGGGAGAGCAGGGGAGTACACGAGATACGACCCCTGAGGAGCAGAGTATTGATAACACCATCACCAACACAGCCAAGCCTTGAAGAACTTATCCTCCCAGATTCTTGGTGTGTATCATCGCCTGCAGTCCATAAAGAGGAGACAAGCAACCCAATCAAAGTGAAAAAGCAGCCAATTTCAAGTGAAAGAAAATCTAAGATCGCTTGGCCAGCAATGAATAGCAGTGGTTGGGAATTGTTTTATGAGGACTTGGACCTTGACCTGCAGACAGCATTGACCGGAACAGTCGACAGAAAGTTACAAACACTGCCTTCACTGTCTACGCCTTAGGAAAGGAGAGATTTGGACTGGAAAAGATGCCAAACCTCCATAAACCACCGTCAGTTCCCAACAGGCGCCTCTGTGAGATAGAAAAGATACGGGCAGAACTGGGGTCCCTAAGGAAACGGTACAGACGCTCCAACGAAGGGAAAAGGAAAGGCATACTGCAGCTAATAGAGGAACTAAGATCACGTCTGAAACCCCTTTCCAATGCAGAGAAACTCAGACTCAGATGCAAAAGGAGGGGAACGGCGAAGAAGAGAAAATCCGTTTAGAACCATCTATTTTATTGTCGTCCCATATAATTATAAAATCATCATCCGCTCTATAATTCTCATTACTTGAGTTTTACACGAGTACACGTGTTTACCACTCAATGCGAACATGGTTCAACCTAGAAATCATGGAGTGCAGCCGACCGTTACCAATTATTATACCTGGCGTGCGTTCAGTATGCCAAACCGTGTGCAACCGTACGCTGACAGTCAGCTATGAAACTGTCTCAGTGTCAAAAACCACGATATTGACGTAAACCCATGTACAGCATATAAGGAGCACGTGAACAGCATGTTATATGGTCCTAAGACAACTCCATAGCTGAATGTAAGCGACCGGTTGCATACGGTTTGTCATACTGAACTCACGCCAGTACTGCTACATCGTTCTAATAGTTGATTACCGTGTCCCTCGATCACGTGGTCTCGATTGTATGAATGGTATTGCTAAAGTCTATATATTGGCCATAGTCCAAGTTTCATCTACATCTGATATACGACTGTTAAAATCACCTGAAGAATACATTTCCTAACAATTTGAAATGTTCAATATCAATCTCCAGCTGGTCAAAAAATCGACTTGACTAGGATTATATTTTGTTACTAAAGGGCGGGATGTATGTGTCACAAATATATACATTTTGGTTGAATACAAACAACTAGTCTTTGAATTTGACTCATACCATACCATGCTGTCCTTTCTACAAAACATGCTGTTCTTTCTGAACAATTTTAACACTGTTCTCTGGTAAGTTTTTTTTTTTTATATATGTAATAAAATGTCCATTAAAATCATCCGTAAAAGTATTTTATTACTATTTTGTCTGTCCTTAAATGGTATGGCATTTTGATTTTACTCTTATACATATATATGAATATATGTAACTTGACATATTGCTTCGTTTGACTTTCTGTATTTCAAGAATATATGCTTTGTGCCTTGTATGTTTCTTTCAGCTTTAGTTAACAATAAATAAATAGGTAACTGTTCTTAACATAAATCGTAAAAATTGTAACAGGCATATTTTGTGACAGGTCGGCAATATTTTTATAGTCTATTTTGTATGTATATTTTCATAGTGTAGAACCCTACATCAAATAAAGCAAAGAAACTGGTTTTGTGAGTGTGTATTTTCCTTTTTCTCCTCCCTTGCAGATTTTTGTCTGAATAATATTACTTTGTTGTATTGGGGTTTACCGTCGCTGCGATAGTATTTCAATCATATAGCGACGTCCAGCTAATTACAGGTGGAGGAAGACCCCGAGTACACAGAGGTATCCGGGTAGAACCACCGACCTACCGCAAGCCAGCTGGAAGGCTTCCTCACATGAAGAATCCGAAGTCCCTACCGGGAGAATAATATTACTGCAATGAAACAGGGTCTCTATATATAATATATAGTATTAAGATACCCTGAATGAAGTTATATGCAAACTTGTTTTACATTGATCGAGAAATAAGTTATCACAACTTATACTAATTCCTCTCAATGATTTCTAGGTTGAACCAGTACTTTGCATTGAAAAGCCATGAAAAAATCATTGACGCAAATTGGGTTTTAGTTCTACAGTCATTTTTGTAATCACAGGACCTAGGTAATAATGATTGATTTAAAATGGTTGCATGTTGTTTGGGATATAGTTGGATTTTGGTCATATTGTTGCCTGGCATTGGTTGGATATACGTCATGAATGGTTATATCCCGACGTCGGGATTCTGACCTCTAGGCAGTTTACAAAACCAATCCAACGTTGATCCAACGTCGGGGTCCGTTTATACAAGTCCGTTCTGGGTCCGCATCTAACTGAAAACAGAAGAATAAAACCTAATCAGCATGCAAGGTACTCGCGTGCTGATCTTTAATTCATTGGTTTCAATGAGGCAAATTCAAAATGACCAACTGCGATGAATGGATGTTCAGATAAAGATCGAACTCGGCAATCGATGGGTCGATACATAAACGAATCGAAGTAGGTACCTTTGATACAGATCATTGTGCTTAACTGATCTTAGGGCAACAACGCGACGGCCCGACAAATGAAGGTTGTTGTTGTTTCGCGCTTCGCCACTTGGACGAGCAGTCGCGACATTTTCTTTTATCACCATTGTACATAAAGAAGTTATACTTAAATGTTTGTAAACTTACTGAGCTACCTTCTATAAATAAAGATTTTATCATCATTATTATTATTATTACAAAGACCTCGCGAGGATTGTTAAATTTTAGACATGCGACAACGCACACTAATGACATCATACGTCGTCATCTGAGCCAACGAGAGTTATTTATATGAATTGTGAGAACGTGTTTCGCAAAAAAAAGAAAATCCGGTTTAGAATAACCATCCATTACATACCCGGACATTACCCTTAAAGATAAAGAGCCCTTCCCCAGATTCGGGTCTAGAAATATATTTGTATTGCAAAGCAAGTCTTGCGTATCCGCTGTTGCATTCGATATGAATGTCAATGCAGCAATTTCATTAATAAGTTGCAAGTTAAGCATATCTTGACATTTGGAAAGGTGTGCTGAGGGTTGTTGACAGCAACAGCGACTTCTAAGTGTAGTAATTTGGAAAGTACAAAGGAAGGTAGACTTCTTCGTATTATTGTCTTTCTTGATATTTAAATTAGTATTACTATTATCATTTAATTAATTAATTAATTAATAAATCGATTTTATTAAAATAACATTTTTTCCTCTGTGGTGTTGAAACTTGAAAGTATATATTTCCAGGTAAAGAATATGTTTAGTATATACTTTTTGAACAGGGTTGCTTGCATCGCTGTTCTATGGTAGCACACATTTTGAACCGGACAACAGTTCGGGGCTATATAATTGTTTTCTGTCTTAAATGGGGATACTTTTCATGTGTATTTCAGTACGATTGCGGTATGGAATTCAAAATTGAATTCAATGTGTTTATAATCGATGCCGGAGATAACGTGTTTAATAAACAGTAATGAAAAAAGAAAGTACGCAAGCGAAAATATCGCACCTCATTCGAAAATATTTTGGACCATGACTGACAACAATTTATTGATAAAATTTAGTTTGCAGGCAACAATTGACCTATTAGTGCAGTGGGTTAAGTATTCCGGCTGTTCGCCATTCCATCGAGTCCTAGCCGGAGAGCAATTTTTACAATCTTAGAGAGTTAGAGTAGCAATATGCTTATTGTTAGCAATCCATTGAGACAAATTATGTGCTCATCTTTTTTTAACGACGTGTTCAAGCAAGGTTAAAGCGGCCCATAGCATTGGGTTTATTGACATCGCTTGAAAACTAGGTCCTCGTTCGTTAAATTCACTTTGATAAACAAAAGAAATGCAACATCATCATATTAAAAACCTTGTTCTCTCAGCTCTATCAGCGCTTTGATTGATGACTGTCGTGTCCAGAGGCCTGTTTCACTTAACATCGTACAAGCAAATTTGATCTTAGTCGTAAGGATGTTGTTAAACACAATGTCCACTCATTTCTTATTTGCGTAATAAAACTAGTTTACCTAAAATTCATTTTTCGGCGTAGCTGTATAATTTCGATTTCAACTCGCATCTTAAACCAATCAAATGTACGCTAACAGCGGTAAATAATTCTAAGCTGAATAAAAGGACTCCTGTTATTGGTTAACGCATCGTTATGGACTATAAAATTACTGTAAATAAGGGGTGCAGCTTGTATATATCATTCAGCTTGGTGTTATTACTTTTCTTTTTGATGTAAACATGAACGTGATTTCAGTAAGTTAAATACAATCCTTTTCCATCATTGAGGAATGCTACTTTGTGAAAATGATTTAAAACAACAAAAAAGAATCCACCGTGTTATGACATGAAACCCCTTAATTACTATGTATATTGAATTCTTCCAGCCTGCCGAGATGCTCTCATTGAAAATTAATTCGCCAAAACCAAAACAACTAATAACGCTTTTATATCATAATTGTCATATGCAATAATGATATGAACAAATATCAAACAAGCCTATTTACAGATATAATTTTTTGTATTACCGTCTATAAATAAGTATATTTCATGAAAAAATACTGAACTATTTCTAGAGCGTACTAAATTTGTTGTGCGTCGGTCTTTCGCGCGCTTTTCCTCGGAATGTTCTAGAAGACTGGAAGACTTTGAAAAAGACGTTGTTTACTAATAAGAGTCAATGGTTTTTGTTTATCTTTTATGGGACCACTTTATTTTATAGAGATAGAACATGGCAGTGAAATCGTGTTTAACAAATATTTCTTGTTCATTTTTGGTTTATCTGAGCCCAATGTCCTCAAGAAGGCTATTGTAACCATTTATCCATTGTGGTAATTTGTTTTTTTCCCTAACATATCTCCTGAATCCATTAGACCAAAATTGATTAACAAAAATTGCTTACTTTTATCATAGAATGCATAAGTTCTTAATATACAAATAGGAAACAACATTCCCCATTGAACAGTAATTTACAATTTTATGAAATCAACATTTAATTATTTTTTTTTTATATTATTTTAAGGTTACCCTTAAACATTCCGTGTTTCAATTGACCAGTCGCCAGACCGCCTTAAACTGAATATGTGTATTGGTTTAGCCAATGGCAGGTTGGACAAGGCTCCGACAAACAAATGCATGTGAATCTTGTTTCTATTAATTTCTTATGTACAATTACCTCCGACAAACATTCGGGGCATGGTTATACCAGTTTTGGCGACTGGTTAATTCACATCTTTTACTTTCTTACCACATGTTGATAGTTGTGATTTTTTGTTTTGCTGTGTTTTTAGCGTTCTAACAAAACGCTTATTAAAGGTTCTTCTTTATTATGCTTTTATTCTAACATTTAGTGTCATAAATATAAAAGGCATGCCTGCTAGTGGGCGAGGCTTACTTGCATTATAGTCTAAATGAATAGCCTATGGGTAAAACTTAAAACACTCTTCTCAAAAATTACACATACACTGGCAATTTAAAAAAAAATGAGTCACTTATTTTTCCAGATTAAAATGGGATCACTTAAAAAATCTTCTGTAACACCAGAAAGGCTACAGCTTAAATATTTGGCCTGTAGCATTGTCTAATGGAACATATCGAAAGATAAACGGCCACAACCCAGGGGACAGTTATTTTACATAGACATATATTGGATAAACATTCACATTCTTCTTTTTTGAAACTATGTCGTCTAGATCTTAGGTATTTAGTTTATTGATGAAACCATGTACTTCAGGTGATAAAATTTCGCACCACTGCATCAGGGGTAAATTATTTTTAAGTTATACTAGAATTATTGTCTATTTTTTATATTAAAAAAAAAAATTGAAAATAAAATTGTAGCCGTGATACCCAGGCGAGTCATTCAGGGCCATCATGGCTATATTGTTAATTGTATCTTCCTTTATCAATGAATCTATGCTTTGAGGTGCTGATCATTAATGTATATGCCTGTATAAACTATTTTGATACAGTTTACAACTGATAAAATCAGACCTGAACAAGCTTTTGTCAGTAAGAAATAAAATAAAGGTGAAGAAAAAATTGTATGTCCTAACTACAACGAGCAGATAACTGCTCATTACATGATCAGCCTGGAACTAAATTAGGTTTTATGCAGCGGATTATCATAGATTTTTTTTATAGTTCATAGGATAATTTATAACATTACACTGCTTTTAAATAAGAACATTTGGAGGCACTCTGAAATATTTGTTATATCAAATCATTTCATATTCTAATTTTACAATTTTTTATGGTGCAGGTAAGCCTGTTTACGATAATGGTCAGTCGTGTCTTTTGTATAATAGTCTAGTCATTCTTTACTGTACATTTTGTTTTGAATATATATAGACATTATTTTAAAATTGTACCTTTTTTTGCTACATTCCTGTTGTTGTACACATCTCGTGGACTATTTTCTTATTTGCAAAATAAACCTTGTTAAAAACATTGCCATTCATCATTGTTCACTACCAAAATTAGACATGTTTTTTACAATTATTTACAACAATGCTTTTATAACCTATCATAACATTAGAGTCTTTGAAATGTGTTTTGCATATATTTCCATTTATAAGTTTCTTAATTAAAGTATATTTATGCATGAATGAAAATCTCGTTATTCTTTCATCCTACGCCGAATATCTTTTTTTAAAGATATTTCTTGTTTTTGTGAAATCGGTGCCTGGTATTTAATAAGTCTACGTCAGAAAACTGCGCAGGGGATTGCACACAATGATGATCATAATCCCGTTATGTTTAATTCAACCGTAATAACATAAAAGTATTAAACAGGCCAGGGTCAGAATGGAGGATGGGGGCAAAATGTGATTATAATGTGAGTGCTTGGGGGGGGGGGGGGGCGACAAAATGGAACAATGATATTTCAGAAAGGGCTCGACCCCCTCCGGTAATAGGGGTTAGAAAGATTTTTTAATCAAAGACTGGCATGAAATATGTTGACCCCCCCCCCTCCGGAATGGGGTTAAAAATTGACCCCCCCCCCTTTATATATATATATATATATATATATATATATATATATAATAGTATCTCAAATTTTGAACTCGACAGTACAACAGACAGTTTCATTTAAAGCTAAAAGAATATTTTCGATGAAAATCTATTTTGATGTAGTAGTGAATAAGATAATACGGGTATTAAGTTCGAATTTGTTAACATAAACATTGATTGTCCCATTTAGACCCGGCAGCAGTCTTCATACAAGGCCTTGCCGAGAAAAAAACAACAAAAAAAACAAAAAAAAACATAACTTATTTCTGAATGAATTTGATTTACATGGCTTAAACACTACAGAATACTAACCTCTAACTTTCGGCAGTGTTGCATGTATACCTGAAAGTTCGTCAACCTGACAGTTTAATTATGTTTCTCTCCCCCTCCCCACCCCTATCTATTTGGGGAGACATATTGTTTTTTATCAGAGTTGTGTCTGTCTGTCCGTCTGTCTGTCACACATTTTGACCGGAAGATATTTTCTCTTCTACTCATACTATTGAAATCAAATGTCATATATGTTCCAAGGTCCATAGTTATGGCCTCAACATTTTTGGAGTTATTTCCCCTTTTAACAAGATCAATCTTATGCTTTTGGTGGAAAGAAACTGATGAGAGGAGGTGTCACACACAAGGTCCATAACACTGTGCGGAGCTTGGTCAATATTGTCAGCCCTTTAACTATTTACTCCATGAATATGGATGGCGTGATTCAAGACTTATTGAATATTAAATAACATTAATTTAAACAATGAGATATTTGCCATGAATTTGTACCAGCCATGCATTCAATTACAGCAGACACCTGTAAACGTTTTATACATAAGCCACACAGGACTTACCTGTTGCCTGTCATCCTTATTATTCTCTTACATGTGAAAAGTAACAATGTATTCCCATTTTAAGTCACTGTTTGCAAAAGTGAGCTAATGTTTTGGTTACTGAAAGTAGATCTACTATTTTTTCAAAGCAATAAAGCAGACCCTGATGATAGGGATCTTGTATACATATGTCACTGTATGCCTTCATGTATGTGTGTCTGAGGGGAGGGTGGGGGAAGACATCAGTTTTCTATGAACATTTGAAGCTACGTACATTCAATGTGTTTATTACAGCTTTTAGTTGCGTGTGGTATCCGTCACTCACCATTACACTGTCCTCTTTCATTCGTTTTTCTAGCATGAAAACGGAAGAACCTATCAATTTCGTAAAGCTGATCGAACGGTTAAACATAAGTCTACAACACAGGTAAACTGAGATTAAGCAAAAGTGTTGAAAAAATCTCTGGCGCGTGTCAATAATAGATATTTTCGGGACACACTAATTGTCTGTGACATGAAAGCACACAAAAACTGATTTCTTTATATGGTCACTTCATGTGTGCATGCTATCGGTCTCAGGTTATATATTGGATTCTCGGGACGGAGTACAAACAATTAAGTTACCCAGCAGATCTACAGCTCATCAAACCCCCTTCACTTGAGACACACAACTCCAGTGCCTTCAGCACTTTGATTTAAAAATCTGATTGTGTTGTTAATGCCAGGGGATCAGGACTTGCTTCTAGGATGATGGAGATGCATTACAACAACAGTTTAGTTATATTCAGTTGAATTCTTTATTGTAGAAAACATTAGTACATATTTATAGCAATACAAACAAGAGATATATATTTATAAAAAAAAAAAGATACTCGGCGTAAGAAAAAAACAATTAAAGAAAGTAAGAGTGTTACAATATATTTAATATAAGTTTTAAATGGGCTGTGGTTTAAATTTTCCTTGTGACTCTCCTGGTCATGTGATTAGATAAATTAAAGTTAAGCTATGAAATATATACAACGCTTATTTACAAATGATTGTAACAATGATTGATTGTCTCAAATAATCAACGTTTAATTAATTTGCGAATCAAAGATAAATAAACAAATTGAATTTAACTCAATATATTTTTTTCTTGATTTTCAACTATGGGTTTCAAAATATCTCTTTAACCCTTTCCCTCATATAGACTCATTTTGACGCACTCAATAGGTACCACATAAAGTCTGATCTGCAGAAAACCACAGTTAAACCTTACCAAATTTAATTACAAAATCCTCATTACCAGACCACTGAGGAGCAGCGAACAGCATAAAACCTGATCTGGTTTTATGCTGTTCGCATAGGTCTTTTCATGGTGTCCTCTATGAAGGAAAGGGTTAAACCCTATACCATACCAAGTTACACCACAGCGGATAGCGCAATGCTTTCTGAGTGCAGTAGTTACCTTACCTGAAATACTTAACGTATTTCTCCAACTGCTACCCGGCCAGCAGGTTCGCCACCTCAAATCTTACATCTCATCAGATAACGTAAAAATGAAAGGAAGTGTATAAGCGGAATCATCTTTGGTCTTGAACAGAATACATAGTTATATATTTATATATTCCGCTGGGATAAGAATAATATTCAATAATTACCACCTTGTAGACAAATCTAAAATAACAAAACTGAAGCATATATCATATAAAAAATATTCCAGCACCATCTAATCCAACAGATTATAAGAAGCCTAAAATCCGCGTTTCACTATATATGACTTCTTATAGCTAATTTATGCACTGCCAGCTTTGCGACTTAGAGGAACTACTACCACTACCAAGATTAATCTAGACTCACAACTGTTGATTTTTCCAACTGCTTAGTTTTTATGTTTGAATTTTTCAACTGGATGTTTTTATGTTTAAATAGGAAGATTAAATTGCTATTTACCAATTGACAACCGTGCAGAAAGATATGCACCCTGAAATTTCCACTTTACGATGGAATATCCTAAAATTATTTATGCAAACCAATGAAACGAGTGCTTTTCCGAACTCTTCGGTTGTTAACCAAGATTTCAATGGTTCAAGAAATAGGTCAAAATCCATTTTATACAGCTTACGCTGAAAAAAATAATAATATTCACCACAAAGAGCATGGACAAGTAGTTTGTGTATCAAATTACTGTTTAACAGAGGAGCATTTGTTGGTATTACATTTATAATAAAATAATCATTATAATCACTATAGTTTTTGACATGGTAAACACATTTTAATAGACAACGGAATGCGTATAAAGAAGTACATAAAATATTATACCAGCTTAATCACTTCAACCATTAAATGTTCATATGTTCGTTCTTGATAAGTTTGCATAATATATAAATTTAGATCTTTTGATGTAGTATTTGACATAATATTAATAAATTTCTGTTGAGTTGGCCAAGTATAGTAATATCTTTTTAAATATTTATTTTCTTTAATGTGAGTATTTGGGACATATTAGTTAAAAAAGATACTCGCTTTCAATTTGATTAAAGTGGCCATTTTGGCAGTAACAAGGATTTCTTGGTAAGTTGATATATCTTCCTTGTTCAATTGCGAGGTTGTGGGCTGATGCTCTAAAAGCGTGTTAGAGCTATCCTAAATTTAGGTATTTTGACAGTATTTAAATATTTTTCTAAACAAATGTGTGCTTATATAGGCTATATGTTTGTAGTCATTGTGAATTATTGATTCTACTGTACGAGTTCTGGTAATATATATCGATTATGCGCTGTTTCATTGGTTGTATACTTAATATTCGCAGTTGATTGATTTTCCCTCTTCTAGTATCCGTTTTATATTTGATGCCCAGTTATTTTATTGTATGTGAATAATAATAATAATAATAATAATATCTTTATTTCTAAAAGATAACTTATTTGGCAAATCCATTGTTAGTATCGTGTCTTAATATTTATATGCTTTGTACTGCAGTGTTTGGGATTGATTTTGATCCAGTATTTGATTAGTATTATTAGTCTGTGGATAAACATCGGCAGTCTTTTAAGTTCACCATATAAGGTTTCCCGATTTATGTTTAATTTGGCGCCTAAAATTTTTCTACAATTGTTTTGTATATATAAGTTCGGATCTGAATCTGGGTGCGTACTTGAGTTGATCCTACTAATGTGTCGAAAATTTGTACTTTCTTAGATATTGGTAGTTCGACTTGGTTAAAATAGTAAAACATTTTATATAGTTTATGGGACGCGTGTAAGGAAACACGCTGTTGGGAATTTTTCAAATTTCCGTTTTTAGATACTTGACTATTTCTAATTTAGTGTTGCTTAGATAAAAGTCGTCTTCCGCGTGTCTCAGCGTCATCGGCAAATAGTTTGTTTGTTTAATGGGTTTAACGTCACTTGAGACAGATATAGTGCTGTCATACTATTGTTTTGTTGTAGCGGTAAATTATTCAGCCGAATAATTTGCGCTACAACTCTATATGTTTCTTTCATCTCTTTCTCTCTCTCTCTTAGTTTATGTTTTATACACAATTCATGTTGACATGTATGAAGTTATGTTATGTCTGTGTCATTTGTATATTTCAATCATTACATATTTCCGTTCTTAACATTATTATGTTCATACAAATTATGTTTATTAAGTTTCATTTATATTTCGCTAATCATGTGTATCTCGAAAAAGTATGGTATCTAGATGTAAATTCTTTTCATAACTTCGATATCTGGCACGTGTCATGACTAATTAGTTTATTGCAATTTCAATGTCTGACACCTTAAATGGCTTCATTGTTTGTACGTTGGTCATCTAGCGGCATGATAAATTTTGTTAATCCAATACAATACTTTATTTGCATAAAACATATTACATGTTTATAGCATTTACAGCAATTACATGTTCATCACAAAGGCAAAGAAAGTATGTGAAGAATAAGTTTATCTAAGGAGCTTTAGTAAGGATAATATATCAGCATCACATAGTCAATAATCGTACATTTTAAGCTACATTTTCTTTAGATTGCATAATTTTAACAATTCATACATTTATTCTTTAAAAAAGCATAAAATATAAATTTGCCAAATATCCATTATTTATTTATATTTTTTGTTGAATTGTTTGATATTAAAGTTAAAAACATACTACATGTTTACATCATGCACAGAAATTACATGTTTATTACAAATGTAGAGATAATGTAAAAGAAACAGAATGAAAAATAAACAATAATTTTATCTAATGAGTTTTAGTAAAGATAATATATGTGAAACAGAATCAACATCACACAGTCAGTATTCGTACATTTTTAGCTACATTTTCTAAGGATTACATTGATGAATTGTTTGACATCAAGTTTATATATTTTCTGTATAGTTGGCCACGTGTAATAATATATCTATATATTTTCTTCTTAATCCACTTTGTCAGTTTTATGGCTTTCCAGTGACTCCGCCCACTGAGGCGTGATTGGCATATCTGTTTATTCTTTAATTTATTATAATAGTCGTTGGTTTTGATGGTAAAAAAAGAGGATTCCAGTTTTAACCACCGTCTTGTGCAGAAGTCTGTCAGCACAATCTTAACGTATTTGATGTCAAATATCGTGCTTTAAATTTATACAGAATACTGTATATTACTAATTGATTGGATATATCTGTGTTGAAATATATTTATTTAAAAACACAGAGACTTGTGTATTTTATACACCCTACAAAGCGTAACTACGGAGAGAAAAGTCATTACGGACTACCGGATCTGTTATCTTTCTTATTTTCACCGGGTTACCAGTATCACGCCGTAGACATGTGGCATGATACCACACCCAGTCACATTATCCTGACACCGGGCTAACCAGTCCTGGAACTACCCTTATATGCTGAGCGCCAAGCAAGGGAGCTATATCAGTGCCATTTTTAGGACCTTTTACTATGTCGCGGTCGAGGATAGAACCCACGACCTCCCGATCCCGGGGCAGACGCTCTAAACACTCGGCCATCGGAACTATTCTCGGCAAAAAGTAAGAGTAATATGTTTAAATTGTCAAGCGTTATGTCATCCAGATTGTTATTAATATTTTGAATAAGGTCGTTTGAATTAAGAAGACATAGCATGCTGCTGCTAGGATCCCCTTCTTTAACCCCGATATACGAATGTATCGGGTTAGATTTTAAATTTCAATGCTTAATACTTGATTTTGCACATTTATATATAGACAACGACGCGCTTACAAATTTGCTACTAACATTTGCGCCCATTAGTGTCTGCAATCAATAATTCTGTCATACACCTTCTCCCAGTCCAGAAATGCCACATAGCACATTCACCTCATGGCCGAGGGAAAACTACGCCCTAATCA
This sequence comes from Solen grandis, assembly GCA_021229015.1. Lineage (NCBI taxonomy): Eukaryota > Metazoa > Mollusca > Bivalvia > Adapedonta > Solenidae > Solen > Solen grandis. Next base: position 23,359,012 of record CM037778.1, read on the forward strand.
TAAAGGACACTACGTTGTAGAAAAAATACAGACTGGTGGCACTTCTAAAGAACCGACCATCCAATATGTTACCCCTGTTGCACAAGCGGTATTTAATGATTTCACAGCTGGATGCCACTTTATGTTCATACCGAAGATCCGGTGTTGGGGAAAAGTTAATAACTTTCACAGCAGGGTTCCCATGATCACAGAGTACTTGTTCAGACATGATTCTTCAGATCCATGCATTTAATGACTTTCACAGCTAGATGCCACTTCATGTTCTTACCGGAGATCCGGTGTTGGGGAAAAGTTAATAACTTTCACAGCAGGGTTCCCATGAAAACAAAGTATGTTCTCACGCTTTGGACTAAAAATAGAGACCGGAAACACTTTGACCATAAATGGAAAACACATTAGAGTAGTTACCGGAAATGTAACCATTCTCTTGGAAAATAGAGAACTGTTCACATCGTAAGTGTTTCTCTTTGAAAATAAGGTATCATTTTATTTTGACTTATGTATTTATTTAGTTTTTTTTTCTTATTTTCTATATTACATATTTATACATTTTTTTCTTACTTGTTTTAATGTATTTTGTTCCTTTTTTTAAAGTAGTGATTTTACCAATTGTATTTTCTATTTATTGCTGCCATTTTTTTCTCATACGGTGTTTAAATTGTCCATTGTACACCATGAGTCTCCGCCTAGGGCTAAGGACCAGACCCTCAATGCCCGTGATCAAACCCTAGGCTGAATGTACGAGTCTGCTCTGTGCATCATTGAGACAAACATGAGGTCATTCTACCGATAAGGTCTTCTAACTATAGATCATGATGTCATTCTAAATATAGCCCATGATGTCATACTATAATCCAAAATCGCCGCAACATATGCGCAATACACACATAAGAAATAAAATGGCCGCCTACAACATGGCCACTACGCGTCATACCCTAAAATGCTTATATGCAAATGAGATACTACAAATAATAACAAAGATGGGCGTCTGTTACTAAAAAATAGAAACTAGGTCAACAAAATGGCGCCTGTTTGTTTGTTCGCAAACCGTCACCTGTACTACTAATGTTGATTTGAAAATTTCTGCAATAAAGCAGTAATTTCCAGGGCTTTAAGAATTATTATGTGCAAAAACCGCTTTTTTTAATTTTTTATTTCAGTGAAATCTTTGTCAAATTCTTAATCAATGATTAACGTATCGTGGTACGCGAAACTTTCACCTTTTTTATCATCGGTATTTTATTGTACACCATATAGATCTAGACCATTGACGTGTTGAAATAATTCATCTATAGATATGTCTAACAAATCTTTATTTTGTTCTGATATTTGGTTTTGATTTGCTTCCAAAATAATTCTGATTATTCTCAAGCATTTATATCATTTAAATGGTTTTTATTTTTACGTTTCATTTTCATATATTTGTATTATTTTGTTTGTTATTTATGGTGGTTTTGTTTCTAAGATATTGATTTCTAGCCTCTTGAATTCAAGTTTTGCAGGCTTGATAGCATTCTGTATTAAACCAATTATTTTGAACATGCTTTAACTGACTTATTGTTTTTTATATTTACCTATCCCATAGGTTTGTAAATGTGTGTACTGAGTAAGTCACTGATACATTATCATCTTTTAAACTATCAACAAGTGTGTGTAATTCTGCTGTGTAATCATTCACGCGTGAATTGTAATGGTCACGTGATTTGCAGGAACACAATGACCAGTGAATTCTTTCAAAATGGGTAAATAAAACATTTGACATGTTCGTATATCCAGTGTTGTGTTTGATATACGTTATGTATTTGCGTCATATTTTAACCTGCCGGTTTGTAGATTTACATAGATTTATCAAACGTTTGCCAAATGAATCTAGTATATTATCCTTATCAAATATTGAAGGGTAATGTAAATTATTTTCTAAATTATCATCGTGATCGACATATTTGTCGCACTGAATATGATCTTGTTCATTAGATGTTCTTGAGTTAAAATCACCGTTTACTATGACTTTCCCTAGTAATTTGTACTTTTCTTTATCAGTATCTCACTGTTTTTTTTTACGACTTTAGAGTTGCATGATAGAATATATACGCAGCATACACAAACATATGTTTGAAACTGGAAAAGAGACTTTCACAGTTTTCACCAAACAATACCACTTTGTTTAATATTAGCAATACTTAATTTGTCTCTTAGGTCATTTTTATAATAGATAAATATACCTCCCGAGTATCGACCTCTAGTGGTATTCGTTGATTTGATGCCAAATAAGTGGCATTTACTCTATATCCATCAATATCTAGATTATAGTATACTTTTGCTGAGATCCAAGTTTCTGTCAGTATAGTTATATCATGGGATTGTACAATACCTACAAAGTCAGTTTCACCTAATCTTCTAACCAGTCCATTTATGTTCCAGCTTTAGTCCCGTCTGTCCGTGGCGGGGGAGTATGACCGGTGTTCGCCTACAAATCTTACTGCTTTTTTTCTGTAGCATAAACCTTGGCCAGATTTTCCCGGACGTGACCAGTTTGTTTGATCTCTCCCGCTTTAGCTGTTACGCCTTAAGGTTCCGTCTGGTGGTAATAATGGAATTGACAATTATTGGCCGTGTTTTATAGGTTGTTTCCGATTCCCAAAACAATGTGCACGATCGAATATCATGGAATCAGCGTTGATATCTTGTTTGGATTTTATAAACTCTTAGACTAATTTTCGCACGATTCCATGCTTTGAGTGTCCATTGCCTCGGAGATGTCACTGGTCGCGCTGGGTTGCATGAGTATGTTGCGGTGTTTCAAGTAATCCATTTACACGCATACTGCGGTATCCATTGTAAAGGGTCTTTTCTTCTTAGTAATGACTGGCATCTATTTTTTCTAGCAGTCTCTAGACGTTTGATTTCTTCTTGGGATTTTTTTTTTAATTTTGCTTTCTGTTAGTCGAAACCTTCGCTTAGATATTAAGTCGATTTTTCGACATCTTATACTCGATTATCGAGATTATTTAATCGTTTGTTGATGGAGTTCAGTTCTTTCTTTCTTGTCTATTTTGTTGACTTTTTCTTTAATTGCCTGAATTTCTTTCATCATGTCTGACGCCCACTGTGGAGCTTGATTTTGACCCGGTTGTGCAAATTGGAAGTGTCCTGGTGATGATTGGACATATTGACCATGAAACGGTGAAAGGTTCACATTACTCATTGAATTCATACCTCGAGGGCTCAACGCAAAACGGTCGTAACTAATATGTATTAAAGAACAAGTTACGACCGTTTTGCGCTGAGCCCTCGAACTGTGTTCACGCAGTTCAAAGCAGGTTTGTTTTTCAAGTTTAGTATAATATAGTATACATAATATATAAGTTAAGTATAATATACAAAATAAACGCGTTAAAATTACAGCTTCATTGCTATCGGTACATTAATTATCGTGTGTGACACTCAGACTCTTACACGTTGTTTCAGATCAAAGCTACTAATTAGCGATATAGTAGATAAAAGCTGTTGCTCCATCAGCAGGGTCTCGGAAACAACAGGGGCTTGGGTGACTGGTCGGGTGCCAACTTTAAGTAAGGGACTCACAATGGGAATTTCCACTAGGCCAAAAAAAAGTTCCGTTTCAACCGATTCTCATTTTTTACGACCGACCCTAAAGTTTTCTTTACCGTTCCGCCTTTAAAAAAAGCTTTCCCCTTTTTTAACTTTCGTTTCAGGTAAAGAAAATCTCGACCTACCGACTTGAGACCAGAAACGGATTTTTTTTTGTTGGCCCTACTGAACACAAAAATTAACTCAAATCAAGGCAATTTCATTCGCCTTGAAAGTTGTATGACCAAGCATTTTAAACCAATAATTTGGCCTGCATTATCTTTAAAATTAATGTGCTCCACTTAACATTATTATAATACAATTTGTAATCGTTGTGCTATTACTTTTCTGAATAATGAATCCTTAAATCAAACCAGAATGCAGGTATATACTCATAAATATAATACCAAAAACCAATAACATACAGGCGAATGCACACGTTGCTTGGTTAATTGAAGATAGAATGTTATTAACTTCATACATATGTATTCAACTTTGAAATCATTGCATCTGATGTTGATGAAAAGCAAGCAAACCAGCAATGAAACCGCAATTCGCCAGGAACAAACACATCTCTCTCTCTCTCTTCTAAGAATTAGAAATAGAAGTTGAACTGCATTTTTTCATGATACGCTTAACTGGTATGATATACGTAAAAGTACGATAAAGAGTGAATATATTTAGATAGTTTATACAAACCTTCTTTTGAGTGAATGTGTTTTAATGACTACTTATACACATAGAAGTACATAGAAGTGTCCTTTTCATTCACATGGCTTGTTAAGAAATACAAAACAATATACTTACAATTATTACAGACAAGACAATTACAATTACAGATATTACACAGTGATTAAAAACCTATCTTCTCCCAAAAGACTCAAGACACCCAACTGAAAACAGAATGTATTTATTATATGTTCGTGGGATGCCTTACATTTGATGAAATTTTGCAATTTGTGAAAACCATTTTCTCAATATGATCCATACAGTAGATACATCTCGTGTACTGTAATGATTATGGGTATTTACCCCCTTGTACCAACGCCATTAATGTCTTGTTCCAATAAAGGCATACAAGATCAAGACAAATTCTTCTTGTAAATGAAAAGTGGGCATGTTAGGTGTAAAATGTAATACTGCAAACGAGGAGTAGAACTTGATAGGACAATTTGTATTATAAATAACATAAAACGTCTGAAGATTATTTCACGCATCAACACGTAGAACGCTTCCCCGTCTTCAGGTAATCTTAAAAATATCTTAAGGTGAAGCTAATAATAGCAATTGACAACGTATACCGCATTATGCTTACATTTCTCATTTTAGCGTGGTGTACTTTCTAGCTTCAAGGTGGCATCTCTACATACGTATGTATATTTGAAACGTAACAATGAAGCGTCAAATCTCGGTTCATTAAACAGACTGCCTACTCGACTCAAATTCTTGGAAAGTCATATATTTGAAATGCACTGACAACTCGTTTATCATTGTACATTTGACCTTGTAAACGCAAAAGTATCGACTTTGCAGATGCAAGCGCAAACTCCGTAATCGTAAAGGTACATGGCTGGAGAGTGGGTGGCTATGCAGCATGAATTCTGCAATTAAAGTACACCCATCTGATTTTCAGTTCCCAGGATGTTTTCATTTACATTCGGACAAAATATGAGGTATGCCGGACATAACTTAGCACGTGGAAGGCGGATAAGACAGTCTGTGGGGTTTGAGAGATCAGTTCCATCATACCGTATATCTACATGTAACTGCACCGGAAGATCAAGTGCAAGCAACGCCAGTAACTTTGGAGGTACATGCCACCTTTTCATGCTTTATATGTTATAATGAAGATAAAGGTCTGTGGGACTTGTCGACTCGGTGTAAGGATGTATGGTGAATTCAATGGCTACACAAAATGATTATAGCCAATGGGACTTTCCCCGTCTCAGGTCGAATACGAGTATATGACAATATAAAATCCACTGTTCGCAAGGGGAAGACTACTCTAACGGGTTTAGACAATGGAAATTACAATAAGCGCAATATAGATTAAATGCTTTTTTAATTTGCCAGATAAAATTGATTGAAGCAATCTCGAGTGATCTGATGTGAATTTTCATTTGATAAAACACAGAACGAATTTCAGGTACTTGTCAAGAAACGAGTATCATGGTGAACATAGTAACCATTTCCCCTGCCTGAACGAGTTGAAATAAAAATGTAAAATAAAAAAAAGATGAATATCACTATATTAATTTTAACGCATGTCTAAATACAGCAAAAATAAAGAGAGAAAAATAGACATTCCACTACAAAATGCATATGATTTAATATATGGAATGAGCAAAGGGGTCTGGCACATAAGTTTGGTCATATGAATAATATATGGCGCAACTATCCTACCAGACCCCTTTGGTGACCATTGATAATTACAATATTTTTATTACATGGCTAAATACAGCAAAATTAGCCTTTACAGGACAAAAAAGTATTTTTTTTTAATTCTAGGATCTTTAATGGACAAGGATATTGTAGTGGAAAAGGTCGATCTGAACATTTGCGCCAACACGAAAGCACACCACACAAACGAATTTGACATAACTGACGCCTCAACCAATGAAAATGGAGAATTTCTGGTGTTAAGACGAGGCCAGCAGTTTGACGTCACAATTGAGTTTAGTCGGCCCTATGACGTTAAGCAGGATGATATGAGATTCGTGCTTAAGTTTGGTAATGAATACACCTTGTATATATCTAATCATCATATGAAGAAAAACGCAAACACATATATTACCTTGAAGGAGTACCGTATTTATGTTCACATGATCACTGAAGGCTGAAGTACCTAAATCTTGTTTCAGAGTCACTTTAAAATACATTTTATTACTTTCGAAGTAACCTTTCCATATTTTTTAATCCTTCTGTCTATGAAATGCTAATAACGATGTAATTTTGATGTAGTTTCGAAAAACACAAACATAATTGAACAGCCTTTGATAGTTTTGCAATTTAATGAAAACTATATTCTTAAAGGGAATGACCCGAAACCGACCCGTGGCACACATGTGTCTTTTATTTTGTCCGCGAAAGATACACCGAAGGAGTGGGGAGGCTTCATAAAATCCAAGCAGAGGAATACTGTGTGTGTGACGCTGGTCACCCCGCCGTCATGTTACGTCGGCAAGTGGACGTTGTGTATCGACGTCGTGAAGAAGGCTGACGTCGGAGTAGAGGTGTCTAGATGGCAACTGAAAGACCCCATCTACATCCTCTTTAACCCCTGGTGTAAAGGTACACGAAAACATGTGGAATACATAACTTAACTGTATACACACCCGAGGCCTGTAGATAACTATGTCGTTAATGTTAAAACTTTTTACAGATCGTGTATCAACAAAATACCCGTAATACTCTCTGTTGCTTTCTTATAATTTTGGTTGATTGAGACTCATTGTATGTTGGTATCAGATAATATTTTGACCATCTTAGTTTTCTTTCTGTAAAATAACACTTATCTAATAGGGATACTACATCTTTGTCAAAGTGAGTCAGTGTAAATCTTGTAGTTCAATTCTATATGAAATCTGACCAGGAAAGTTTTCATTTTTTATATAGAATATTGACCGGATGATAATTACTCTATGTGAATTAGCTTTGATTTCAGAGTGATATCAGATACAGGAGATTTATATTTGTGTATACGGCCCCGTGTATTAAGTGTCCCACTCTCAGTGCATAATATGGTCACTAAGCATGATTTCGTGACGAAATATTCACAGCCGCACAATACTGACTTAACCTAGCATTAATTTGTAATAATTTACAATACATTTTTAAAGTTATATCATGGTAAAGTCCTATCAACTGAATGTAATTATAAAATACATAGTATTGCACTCTCTCATGTTATCAAAAATGGTCGTGATGTTGTTATTTCTCTAGACGACCAGGTGTATTTCGGTGATGACAATTTACTTGATGAATACGTGCTAAACGAGACGGGCAAGATTTATGCTGGGAACAGTAAGAAGATCTCGCCGAAGCCCTGGGTGTTTGGGCAGGTAGGTATACTACCACGCAAGAAGTTCTTATAAAATGGAAAGAAAAACGCCAAGTCCTTATTTTTCCTCTTGGAATAGATCTACGTAAGAAACTGTATTGAGGCAGGCTTGAGATGAATACACACAGGGTGTGTAGGGGTTCATGCCTTCTGTCGGGGATCCGGAGATTCTGAGCTCAAAGATGTTCTAAAAGGTCCAAATTCTAAATTTCATCTGCAATCGTTTGTATATAATCCATTGAATGTAATGTACAACGATTAACTAATTCTTTCAGTTAGCAAACAGTTTTCACTTCATCATTACATCATTGCAATATCACTGTATCAATTTTGTATGATATAAATATTTAACATAATTCAAGCGTAGACATTTTATCATTTATCTTAAATAACCATATTCTAACAAGTTCTAGGGACACATATGGTCATTATTATTTTGGGGAAAGATGGGCAGAGGAAATAAGCAACCAGTGTACCTTCCACCCTTTGTTCCGAGAATCGAATTCGTGATGTGATGTACGCTAGAACTTAAGAAATTATGTCTTTCAATGTATTGGTATATATTTGTAGTTTACCGGGGACGTGCTTGACTGTTGCATGTATCTGCTAGAAAACTGTGGACTCCCTGAAAACCAACGAGGGAACCCCGTGCTGGTGGCCAGGAAGATATCTAGCTTTGTGAGATATTTATATACATAAACAGCCTTTTATGAATCAATTTACATATTCCTTTCTAACTTTAAATACATGATAATATTTTTATCATATTTTGTTTTACAACGAGAATAATTAAGTTTTGTATGTTTCATTGAAACTGTTTTGACCATGTGTATTGAATATCCTCCTCCTCAGTCAATTTCAGTTAAAATGAATCAGTTAAAGTACATAGGAACGTTAATTTCATACACCGTACTTTCGACACAGGTCAGTGCACCCGACAACAATGGAGCTCTCGCCGGCAACTGGTCTGGGGATTATTCCAACGGAGTATCACCCCTTCATTGGACCGGAAGTGTCGCCATTTTGGAGGAGTATTACAAGACAAAAAAACCCGTCAAGTTCGGCCAGTGTTGGGTGTTTTCTGGGATTGTCACTACTGGTAAATGATTACGTGCTATGACAGAGTAATTCTGGAAATACATTGTTAAAAAGGCCCAATATTCACACTTACCCGATGATATCTCGCTTATTATATTAGCTTTCGAGGCAAGATATATCTATATTTCAGTTTAAGCATATAAGGACTTGAAATAAGTAATGTTCACAGATAAGATCAGTATTATATAAAGCTGTTACCTGACTTTGAGCCCACACACTTTCGAATTTAGTGTATGTCAATGTACAGTACAGGCACGGATTCCGGATTTAAAGTTTAGGAAGAGGCGTAAATTTAAATATTTTCAAATAAAAGAAAAGTACAGGGAGGAGAAAAGTCACTTGATCTTTGATTGATGTATAAAAAAACAACATATCCTGGTCTTTTATGGGCTTTCAGATGCACACGTATTTTAATTGCTTTTTGCATGAATAACCATGCATACTCATGATTTGAACCTATCCCAATTCATCCCGTGCTTTTTGAAAGTGTTAAACCTACGCAATATAAATTATAATAACGTTCATAATAAAGATCAAAATGAATATTTCCAGTCTGTCGAGCATTAGGTATACCGGCACGTAGTGTTACCAACTTTGATTCGGCCCACGACTCTGACGCGAATGTTTCGATAGATTATCATTATGATAAAGACGGTAACCCGCTATCACACCTGGATGATGATTCTATATGGTGAGCCTCGAATCCCTAGGCTGCACTTTTACTTCTCTTTGTAACGCTTTAAGTTAACTTGATCTTTTTCATGACATGCGGTTTATATTTGTTAAAATTAAAGTTTATTGTCTAATGCAAGCCTTTTTTCCTTTTTGGCAATCGATTGTTACACCAATAATCAATAATTAACATTTTCTGAGCAATTAGACTGAGAACAACGAAGTATCCCCTACTTCAAAAAGAAAAAAAAATATGAAGTGAAGTGATATGAGGTAACTGAACAATAATGAGCACAGGAAAAGAATCCTAAAATTTATATCCCATTGTATACTTAATACAAATTCAGGAACTTCCACGTGTGGAACGACGTGTGGATGGCCAGGCCGGACCTGCCTGCAGGGTATGGAGGATGGCAGGCAATCGACGCCACGCCACAGGAGAAAAGTGACAGTATGTATCACAGCAATAATTCTAGAACTCACAGTGTATCATTGCCAATATTTTTCTTTGGCAAATTGCATGCATTACTTCTTTTCACTTTTCAGACGTCTATTGCATGGGCCCTGCGTCCCTGACAGCCATTAGGAGGGGCGAAATCCATTTGCTGTACGACGGACCGTTCGCTTTCGCCGAGGTGAACGCCGACAAACTGTACTGGATGGTCCAAGATGACACTACCGTCCAGTTGGCCCACAAAGAGATTGGCGGGTAGTTGCTTATTTACTACTGGTTACACTAACTTCATGCTAGTTTTCAATTCATATCCACTTTAATTAAATCATCAATAATATTCCTGGGATATCTTAAATCATAGCTCTATCATCAACATTGATGCTTATAGTCACACATATAGTTAAAGTTAATGGTATAGCATATTAGTATATCTATATATCTAGTATTGTTTTTTTATCTTATTTTTTTTGAAAATATTACTAACCTGGATTATTGCATGTCATAAAATGTTTTATATTATAGAATTGGGCAGCTTATCAGTACAAAGCGGCCTCATTGTAAGTCTTCTTGGAATCACATGGCAAATGGCCCGTGTCCCGACAGGGAAGATGTCACCGACCAATACAAGTTCAAAGATGGTAGGTATTGTGTAAACCTATTTTCTTCCAATATATTATTCATTAAAGTCATCACTCTCAACCTGGTATGTCTGTACGCTCAAGCTTAAATAGAGCTCGCTGTACTAGAACATAACTTCAATGTATTGTTAATAAAGCTCGCTGTACTAGAACATAACTTCAATGTATTGTATATAAAGCTCGCTGTTCTAGAACATAACTCCAATGTAATGTTGATAAGTCATTGATTCAATAAATTTAATGTAATGTTGATTGGCCATTTGTTCAATATATCCAATGTAATGTTAATAGAACTCGCTGTACTAGAACATAACTCCGAAGGTAATGTTAACAGACTCGCTGTACTACAACATAACTCCCACGGAAATGTTAACAGAGCTCGCTATCCTAGAACATAATTCCAAAGTATTTTTAAAAGAGCTCGCTGTACTAGAACATAACTCCAATGTAATGTTGATAGAGCTCGCTGTACTAGAACATAACTCCAATGTAATGTTAATAGAGCTCGCTGTACTACAACATAACTCCAATGCAATGTTAATAGAGCTCGTTGTATTAGAACATAACTCCAATGTAATGTTAATAGAGCTCGCTGTACTAGAACATAACTCCAATTTAATGTTAATAGAACTCGCTGTACTTGAACATAACTCCAATGTAATGTTGATAGGTCATTGATTATCGATCTTAGTCACGATTCTGTTACTAGTGCATGTGAGCTGGTGGATATTTCAGACCGCACAAACTAAGTCAATTATATAGCAGGCCGTCTAGTAGGATCGTGTCGGTCAATTGACCACTGACAACCAGTCACAAGTAGAGGAACGGAACATATACATGCTGGCAGGGGCAGGGATGAAAGGTCTTTAATCTCATTGATCTTTGTCCCATCTAGGATCACCAGAGGAGAGGGCGGCTGTTAGACAGGCTAATCTCAACACATCAAACCAGGAGGTCTACGAGGCAGATACCAAGGTAACATTGATCAAGTCCGATGCGTGTTTTAACCTTGCTTATATGAATGGAGATGCCATAAGGAACGGCGTTGGGGTTCATTATCATACTTAATAATAATAACTCAGAGAGAGAGAGAGAGAGGGGGGGGGGGGGAGTAGCACTGCCTTGTTGTAGACATTTTTTGCAATTAAGGTAGGTGTTTAAAAACTAGAAATGTGCCTGCAAGACGCAGGTGCCCCCACCTTTCACTTTGTTAGTTACAAAAGTAAAACTTTGGCAAAAACTTGCTATTGGCCACTAAAAATTTATGTACAGAATTATGTTAAAATTACATAAAAGATAAAGTCAGATTATTCTGAATTTTATTGCCTTTTTTTTTGGCAGTTTTTCATATTAAATGTGTGTGCATTCTTGATATGAAGTGATTTATTTTATAAACACTTAATTGCAGAATCTCATAACTTTTAATATAAATCAAACGGTAGCGGTGTTTCGATGAAAATACCCAGGTACACGGGTTTATACCCTGAATAATATATCCATGAAGTTTAAAGTTTGTAGTACAAATACAATTAGAGTTATATGTGTGTCAAACATTTCAAATGAGGTATCAGTTTGTTTATTTGGTTTAACTTCCGCCAGACACTATTTCAGTCATTTCGAGACAATGTCTACTTGGGACAGATATTGCTGTCACACTGCAGTATCAAGCCATAGGCATGTAGCAAAATACCATGTCAAGTCACATTATCCTGACACCGGGTAAACCATTCCTGATACTTCACTTAGATGCTGAACGCCAAGCAAGGGAGCTATACCGGTACCATTTTTTTTACAACTTTGGCTGGGGATCAGACCCACAGCCTCCAGCTCCACTCTAACCATTCAACACCGAGTACAGTGAGGTATCAATTAATTCTAGTCAGGAGCCAAAAAAACAAATTCAAGGC
>CM037778.1:23371531-23386736 GCA_021229015.1 Solen grandis
ATGTGTAGGACTAAAGCAGAAGCACTAAGAATAACGGGTTTTCAGAAAACTGTACCTTCTTAAATGAGTACTATTTCAAAACCCTAGTACAAAACATTCCATATGGACTTTAAAATTGTAGCCCAAAATGTATTATTTGAAAGCGAGTGATAAACAAAAATTTGATACAAAATGCATCAAGCTACAAATAGTTTTCAGAATCTTATTAGGAAACACTAAGAATAAAGTATATGATTTGAAACAACTGCAGAGGTGCTTTCAAAAACGGTTTTGATTAATCTATTTTTCATATTCTGTACTTTTTTTATATGAAGTCCAATTTTAAAATGTTAGGCATCTTTTAGAAATGTTTTAAAATTCCAAACATTTCACCGCTTTTGTATAAACATATCTTCAACAACTTTTGAGATATAGACAGTTAAACTCCGAGAAAACGGAAAAAACTATGTGTTCAGGTCGTTTCATTTTCTCCGGTAATTTTAAGGGAATCTTTAATAAATCACTAAAAATGAAACCCAATAGAACGGCAAGGAAGTATGTTCATAGATTTTCTCACAAAATTCAGGTATTTTCGAGATATAAGCAGTCCAATGTGCATGGTGTAACAACATTTTGTCTATTCGCCATAACTAAACTGGTTTAACCCCGATCTTCAAAAACTAATCATAACATAACAGGTCATAGTGTTTTGAGATAATAACTGTCTTAATATGCTTACTCTACTCTGGTGAGAAGTGGGGAAATTGACAACCTTTCGTGATAGCTCTAATTATCGTCAGACATTACCTTGACCTAGCTTTTGACGCATGTTTGCAAAACAAAAATCTTTCAATACTGAAATGATGATAGGTTTATTCATATTTCTGAATTTCGCGCAGATTGCTATTTATAGTCATTATCTTGATATGGCGTGAAACAAAAAACAAAAACAAAAATCTGATTCTATTAATACGTATACTTGTAGTCTCTCTGCTAAATTGCCAAAAAGAGATTGAAATACTCTGGTATTGTAATATCAATATAACCCACACATATTGCATGCCCATGTAATTTCCTGTTCATTTCAAGTTATATGTCTTAGAGTAACGTTTAACTGAATTTGATCATTTCCACTCATGACAGTAATCTTAAAATTAAACAAGTTCTTCTGTAAAATAAAACGCGTTGCATTGTTCTTTGTGGTGGTTAATGATATATTGCTGTTGCTTCTATACTGAACAACCAAATTTACCCAATTACAGTTGAATCTGTATTAGCGGTCACCTGTACTAAGCGGTCAACCTGTATTTAGCGGTCAATTTTAATAATACTAACTGTAGCATTTTGTAATATATTTACACTTCATTAAACGTCACCTCTGTTAAGCGGCCACTTTTTCTTGTTCCCTTGATTGACCGCTTGAGACAGGTTTGACGTGCACCATAAAATACATGAGAATTCCAATATTAAGTTTTGGTCTTGTAATGGAACAATAATAATAATACATCAGTACAAGTCGTCCTGACATTCTTGGGTACAAACACATTCTGTCATTTTGAAACACGTGTCCTTCCTCGCTGCAAATATGTGCACTTATTTCATGATTTGTTTGTTACACCAATACGAATCGGAATGAGGGGGCCTCCGTGGCCGAGAGGGTAAAGTCGCTGACTTAAACACTCACTCAGCCCCTCACCGCGTAAGTTCGATTCCCGGCCGGGTCATTCGGATTTTTATGTGAGGAAGCCTTCCAGTTTGTTTGCGGTGGATCGATGGTTCTACCCGGACGCCTCCGTGCATTTTGGGTCTTCCTCCACTTGTAATTAGCTAGAAGTCGCTATATGACAGAAATACTGTCGAAGCGACGGTAAACTCAAATAGTCAAATCAAATAGTCAAGTCGAAACGGAATGCATTTGTTTCAATCCCAGAGATCCCTGGAGTGCACAATCAAGCTTACACTATATGAATACATTGACACTGTACTGTACTTCTCTGCGTTTCAAATTACACGTACTGAGCATGACTTCACTTTTCAAAAGAATATGAAAATAGACTGCACGTCTCACGGTCGTATGGGCCATATAAGATTTCACTTGTGAGATAATACGAGAAAGGAGCCAACGTCGCCGAGAGATATACATGTCAAGGATAAATGTGAAAACTGGAAAAATACAACACAGTACAAAATGAGGCAATGTGTTATTCTGTAAAAAAATAGTTTGATCTTCAACAGCATTTATTTTTATGTATAGATGTCAAGGTATAAACAGTTTCTAATCATTACATAACATCGACACGGATCGGGAGAGTCACATACCGATAGGTTATATGTGTATAAGAAATAGTGCAGTCTTACTATAAGAATACATTCCACTAAATATGCGTTTTATAAAAGATATGTATCGCGGACATTTTCATAATGCTGGCACATCGGCATCCTGTTTTTATTTGAACCTCAAAATAATGATAAGAAGTAGAAAAAATAACAAATAGGCTTTTCTGGTGATGCAGAAAGCCTTTAAAAAATAACAGGTCTAAAGGACAAAGATGTTGTGTCACTCACTTATAAGGCAGTTGGCAATGCAACCCCGCCCCATCAACACCCCCCCCCCCCCTCCCCCCCAAAAAACCCCGCATATTTTAATAGTTTGATTTAAACTTATTTATTTTACGTCCATTGGCAAATAATTTCATACCACGTATACTAATCCCTCTCGACGGCTCCTGAGTTGGACCAGTACTTTGCGCCTGTGAAAGTCATGAAATATCTTTTCCCATAACGAGGTTCGAACCCGCAGCCTTGGGACTCGCAGTCGGGTACTTTACCACTGGACCACGGCGTCCTTAATTTGCAATGTATTACTGACAATATCCTCGTATGTATGGATTTCAGGAGAAATGTGCACTATGCTGTTTGCGGAGTAATATATAAATTATCAGTGTAAGAGAGTGTATCATTCCAGGGTGTAGTTTAACGCCTAACTAATGATGATGATGATGATGATGATGATGAGGGTGATGATTTTAACAACAATGAATACACCCGTTACAAAATAAGGCACGAACAATTCAATAAGGCATCTCTACTATAATAACTGGTTGGGTGTCAAACCTATAAAATTCCTCAAGGCTTATCAACAAATAAGTGTTAACCCAGACCAAATCGGAAAACCTTTTCAAGTCTGACTGGGATTTTAATAATACGGTCACCTAGTGGTCTAAAGATCAGTCAATAAGTAAAGAACATGAGAGAACAGAATGTCACCTATCAACAGTTATAATGGTCGTAGGAAAAATACTCAATTTCCCCCCCCCCCCCCCAAAAAAAAACAAAAAAAAACACACACACACACATCAATAATGTACGCTGCAGTCATCGTCCTTTTTAGGTAGATATTGGTGTCGTTTTCAGTTGAAACCATGCAATACAGCAATTTGATTGGACATTTAAATTTTCTAGATAAATTTTAGCCAATCAATATGAGCCGATTCTCGTCTCGAAAATGATATCAGTAAATGAGCTAATCGTTTAGGAAACTCCAGAATCGTCATGGGAGACGCTACACTGACGGGAAATAATTTACCCTGTTACCTCGTTTTATAGTGTGTATATGGAAAGGCTCATCAACAAGCGGGTAATCATTCTGATCGTGATACAGTCTTCTCAACATTATGCTCAAAACCGCTTGGTCGAATCGGTGGCACCTGCCATCTTGTGTGTTCCCATGGTGACAGCCAGTTTACTTGCCGTCCCAGGCGGGCACATGCAGTCCGGAACCAATGCACATCTTGCCCACGTGTCCACGAGCGTATTAGTCACGTGATCAAAATGGAATAGCACAAATGTTGCCTCGATTTCCCCGAAGTGACGAAATTTGCACGTGTCCTCGCCGAGATACGTCATAGTTTTGACGTCGGTATGCTGTGCCACTGACAAAACGACGCCGTATGTGAAAAATAAGATGGAATTGTCTCTACTGTACTGGATTGCAGTGTCAAGGTCGTTCGAGACGAATCGAACAGAGCTATCCATCCACCACACCCAGCCGTGCTCCATTAAAACTTTCTGAAATACGAAAATGATTATTGCCGGTTGAAATTGTGACAAACATAAAACAGCACTATATATAAACGCAAAGCGTCATAAAATGTTGGATTTGAATCATGGTGATAAATGCAAAAAAGTTAAATACAAAACGTCATAAAATGTTGCTAAAAGAAAATAAAAACAAAAAATGGTATATCTTGACTGCTTTTCTATAGCCGTTAGTAGTTTAGTGGTATTACAATTGTTTACTGTCATTAAAGATATAAAATATGCAGTAAAGTTCTAAATCGAGGGGTGAGAGTAAAACAAGGCTTAGTACATATACATATTAGCACTTAGCCTAGTTTCGCTCTCACCCCTCGAAAGGATTTTAAGTATATAATAACAAACATTTTTTTTCCTCTGAATCTAAATGCCGGTTGTTCATCTTAGGTTGATATTAACATAGTTTTTACCGGATGCAAATATCAGAATAATGCTCTTAATTAAATTTAAATAGAGTTTTAATAGACCACAGCGTCATGATATGCAAGTATCTGAAATTATAGAAACGCTGCTCCCAGTAGCACGGCAGCGTCACACCAATGGTGAAACCACTACTGTAAAATAATTAGTTTTCGTTGACATTAAATTTCGTTGATGATGTACCTAAGGGAATTTCATAGGTACACTTTGTCGTGGATCTGTGTTATAGAAAACGTAAGGTCTACATAAGAGACAAGTTTTCGTGGGGATTAATATTCGTGGATAAAACGCACCACGAAATCGACGAAAATTAGTGTCCCGCGAAAAATTAATGATTTCACAATATAATTGTTTGATTCAGTGTCAGGATTATGTGGCTGGGTGTGGTATCATGCCACTTCTTGTCTACGGCGTAATACAGTGTGGTAGCACTATAAGCCTGTCAAAGGAAGACATAGTCTCCAAATGGCTAAAAAAAACGGTTGACTTTACCGTTAAACCCAATCAATGAAACAGACATTGTTTAAATTTTGATTATTTATGATGGAAAAATAGTAGTCACGTGACTTTTACCTTAACAATAAGCGGTTTCCACGTGTATGTTTTTAAACTCCTCACGTGTGACGGGAACTCCTCAAACGGAAATCGCCGAACTTCGCACCGGCAAAACTTCTTTAACTGAAAAAGATGCAGAAGAGATGGTTGTTTTCACTTTAAGGTTGAGAAACAATTGTTTTACATTAATGTCGTCTAAATCAACTTTTATATCAAAGAAAACAAAATAAGTAAAGAAAAATGATTAATATATAGTACATCCATGGATGGATGGATGGAAACAAAAAAAAAGTACTCTTTCGTTTTATCATTTTATTATATTAAATTTTCACATTGATAATTATGTATTTCACGAAATAAATGAAAATTTATTCCGAACAAAAATTAATAACTTTACTACAACATTTTCTGTATGTTGAAAAATCCGAGAACCGATATCATAGTTATTGCTGTAATTTTATACAAACATGGTGTGGGAACAATTTATTACAACAATATCAAAACCCTCTCTCAGACAATATTACTAAAGATGGCGTTCATCATAAAATAATAATTATGACTTGTCTTGACTATTTGAGTTTACAGTCGCTTCGACAGTATTTCAGTCATATAGCGACGTCCAGCTAATTACGGGTGGAGGAAGACCCCGAATGCACAGAGGCATCTGGTAGAACCACCGACCTACCGCAAGCCAGCTGGAAGGCTTCCTCACATGAAAATCCGATTGACCGTGTCGGGATTCGAACCGACGCGGTGGGGGGGGGGGGGGGGGGGGTTCAGTGAGTGTTAAATTCAGCGACTTTACCCCCTCGGCCACGGAAGCCCCCGACAATCATATGAACAAATTAATATTCGTCACTACTCATGAACCAAATGATATGTTTTGGAAAATAAAGTGGTGATCAAAAGAGGATATTGAAATGCAAGAGTTGTAAGGAAAAAAAAAAAGATTGGGAAAAAAATTGGGGAAAATATAAGAAGTAAAGTTGCTGAATTTTCTTTCGGGTGTAATGAATGTAAAGCTTGCATTAGAAATCAGTCTGTGCATACATAATTATCAATGTGATATGATATATAAATGCAGTCAAACCTGACTTAAGCGTTCAGTAAGGGGAACAAGAGAAAGTGACCGCTTAATAGAGGTGGCCACTAAATAAAGGTTAACTATATAGCAAATTGCAATATGTTGGTAATATTTAAACTGACCGTTAAATCAAGTTGACCACTTAATACAGATAGCCGCTAAATAAAGGTTAACTATATTATAAAATGTAATAGTTTCAATTGGTAATATTTAAAACTGACCGCTAAATGCAGGTGGCCGCTGAAACTGGTTCAACTGTAGGTGTAAACAGTTGCATACGAAAGAATGATCTTCGTAAGAAATTGATTCTAATCCGTGAAGTTAAGGTGTATTTATCCGAACATTAAGCATAATCCGATATACAGTTAAGACTCGTTATCTTGACATCCACGAAATCATCGTTGTTATTTCGAGATATAAATATGTCGACATATGAAATTACATGTACTTAGAAACATGAGACCATATATAAAAAGTCATTCACGAAATGAACCTGTATTTGACACAACGTGTCTATATAGGCCCTATACCGGTATACCTAATGAAAAGGCTTGTCTTCTGTTATATATTATAGCCTAAAACAGAGTTTTCTTGAAGTTGATGTCTTACACTTGTGACGAAATGCAAGTTTCTCTCGCGATGTCGACATAACGAGTGTCAACTGTATATTATGGAACGCCATAGCTGTCATATGTTAACGCATTTTAAGTTGTCATGTCAAAGCGTCGCTTTGTTATGTTAAAAAGGTGAACATATCATTGCATCGAGTTGTTATGTTAACACACAGTGTTGACTTGTCAAAACATAGTCTTGTTATGTCTTCACTCTGTATTATTTTGTCAAAACAATGTTTTATTGTGTTAAAAATAACTTAATACATGAATATCTCAATGCATTTTGTTATTTTGTTAACTCGCACTACTGACTTGTCAAACCATGCTATTATTATTTTAATATTCCAGGTTAATTTGTCAAAACGATATATATCTCGGGGGCCTCTCAACCAATCTTAATGAAACTTAACATGCTTATAGTCCACTATGAGTAGTGGTACCTCCCGAACATTGGAAATTGTGGGGTACCTAGGGAGTTAGGCCCCCACCTTCTCAAAGTTGAATTTTGCATAAAAAATATTTTTGAATGTTTCATATTTTCATCCTGACTCGTGATAAAATGAATTGAATGGTATTACTTTGATGACCCAGAGAAAGTCACTCAGGGGTCAGGCCCCACCCCCTCAATTTTTCTAATGACTTAATATTTCAAAACCGTTCAGATAACTATCCCAAATCCACATATATTCTAATTCCTATGTTAATTCCATTTTGGGGTCCCCGGGGATCACCATGTGTCATGCTCCCCCCCTCAATTTAGTTACGTTTTTATATCTCAAAAACGGTTCAGATACCCACCCCTAAACCGTATATATTCTTAATCGTGAGTTGAATATGAACGATACTATTTTTGATGTGTGTCACCGTGTGTGTGTGTGTGTGTGTGAGTGTGTGTGTTATTGTTTTAATAAGACATTTATTACCAGAGTATAATACTTCTTTCCAGAGTTTAACCGTGTCCCCTTTTGGTGGAATGGAATGCTTACATATTTCTTGCAATGAGCTGAAGTGCAGTACACATACTGCTTGGATATTTATGTATCTTGATTTCCCAGGATATATTAATCAAATAAAATATGCAAAATGTGGCATTTATACTAAACTTATTATGGTCTATACATTCTGATGAGTTCATCAGCTCAAAACGGAACATGAAAAAGAAACATCTACCTGTAATATGGCTTGCAGTAGAAAGGATTTATAAAATATAACCACAGAAGAAAAATGCTTTTTTCCAATCTTGATCTGTTGCCCTGTTTCACTAAATATCTCAAGTAGTTTTTCCTCAACCTGCAATTGTTTAGATCTAGACCTCACTTATTCAATCAACTAAATGAGTAATGCTTTGTTGATAATGTACTTATAAAAAGGTTATATAATTGTTACAATTCATCCTCATGTAACAAAAATGTATCTAATCGTATAAACTATGTATCTCATATATCATCATCTGTTCCTGAGGTACACCATTAAAATTAAGAGTGTTTGCATAGGAAAGTATTCTAATCATCTTTGAATATAATTATATGAGACTGTCAGGCTAATTATGAAAAGTAGAAGGCATTGCACAATGCCAATTGCAGTAAGGTCACAAATTATTCATGAGATTTCATCAAAATGTTGGTGCGGAAAATAAAAGATAAGCATTCTAACTTTCTTTTCTACTCGTATGTGTGTGTTTCAACTCAGATTTTGCTTGCATAATTGATCATTGATGTCTTAAGTTGTATGATCAGTCTGTAAATATTTTTTTTTTCCCGTTTTTAACTTTAACTTCAGATGCCCTTACATATGTATGTAATATGTTACACTATTTACAGCTCTTTGATACACATTAAAATATATAATATAAAATTACTTTTTTAAAAGAAAAATGCATGTTGAAAAGATGAGATTATGTACAGGCATATACAACTTGCTGATTGACAAGTCATCAGGATAGTTTAACATAATAAAGTGCAATAAGAAAACCACGTATCCAGTTGATCTAACAACACGTGCATTTAACATAATAAGCTTATTGTTTAACAAAATAATGTAAAATGAAGACGTAATAAGATGACGGTGTGACACATCATCAGTGTGGTTTAACATAACAACACGACAGAATGAGTTCACATGTCCTTTTGACATAATGATAACTGTTCTTAACAAGATAAACCATTGGTTTGACAAAATAACACGGACTGTAGACATAATAAGATGACGGTTTGACAAACCAACAGTGCGGGTTAACATAACAACACGATGACATGAGAAGTTCACATGTCCTTTTGGCATAATAACAGTAATGATTAACATAATGAAGCTTTGTTTTAAAAAAATAATATAGCATGTTCACCAGATAAGTTGATATGACCAATCAAAAGTGTGGTTTAACATGATCACACGAGGCATCATATATTCACGTGTCCCGAAAAACAGATTTGACAAGTTAACAGTATACATTAACATAACAACACGAGGCACTGAGGTAATTACGTGTCTAATTGACATGAAAACATGTTGATTTAACATAATAAGTTATTGATTCGACAAAACAACATGGAATGCAGACATAACAAGACCAATGTTTGACAAGTCAACAGTACTGGTTAACACATAACAGCATGATGCAATGAGAAGTACACATGTTCTATTAACAAAATAGCACAGCCTATAAACATAATAAAGCACCGCTTTGACAAGACTATTTGAAATGCGTTAACATATGACAGCTATGGCGTTCCATAGTATATGCCTAGTCCCTGTGCGAAGAAATGGTAGACAATCTCGGTATTTTGAACTTTGCGATTATTCTAACATTTTGTTTTCCCTATAACTCTCTATCGGAATTCCACTTCATATTTATTTTACCACCAAACTAGAAAGCCTTATCTTATTCATAGGCGCGAAAAATTGCGGCTATCGATTACACGCGAAAATTTCTGTCCGCGAACTTAAATGGAATTATAGTATATAATTGTATTTTATATAATTGGCGACAATGAAGGGTTTCATACAATCCCCCCCCCCCCCCCCCCCCCCCCCCCCCACTAGCAATTGTCTGATAATTAAACTATTTAATTTGAATTAATTTCAATTAACACTGCAATAACCTAAGGCTGGCTAATCTATTTTTTTTTTAATTTAATGAATGCTAATTGCTGGGCCAAGATTGTTTACTTGCCAAATGTTTTCTGATGCAAACTATTTTTTTTAACAGTGTCAAGACTATGAAAATCCATGCGTGAGAATTTTTTTCTTATCACGTGAGAGCGTGAGCCTTTTCGTTCTATTCTCGTTTCAAATTATTCACGAGAATGAATAATTAAGCGTTTTCAATAATACCTGTTTCAACAGATTAGAAAAGGACAATGCAATGTTGAAACATGTAGTTTGAACAAATTTAATCACGCAAAGTTTATCTTAGTGTTTACGTTTTTATCTTTCTATTCATTTATTTATTTGCCGAGATTCAATTTTACTGTAAGTAAACAAAGAACCACAGACTAAACGTGTTCCAAATAACAATCGGGGTTTTCCGTACGATTTCCTTATCCTTCGATTATGAAATGCATTATGTAATGATCATTAATTACTTCCCTGAAGAAATATGAAATAACGAAATGTCTTTATAATAGAGAGAGAGGGGGGGGTGGATTAATGGAGTAAACAAATATAACCTATAAACCGATACAAACAGGGACAGCTGTTCCTTGATATTACAGATGAAAAGAAATACAGTTGAATCTGTATTAGCGGTCACCTGTACTAAGCGGTCGGCCTGCATTGAGCGGTCAAATTTAAATATTACCAAACTGTAGCATTTTTTTTTATATTTTTAAACTTCATTTAGCGGTCACCTTTGTTAAGTGGCCACTTTCTTTTGTTTCCTTGACTGACCGCTTACGGCAGGTTAGACTGTATACCCCCACCATTCTTTTCTGTTAGTTCTATCATTTGTACATACTTTGTTCACAATTTGGTAAATATGTTTTCTGCTCACGGGTATATTTTAATCTTATATTTTACGAAAGAAACTCGCTGATCAGACGCCAATCTCGCTATGTTCAAAACAACAATATCCAGACTGACGTCATAACGTTATAACGTCAATCACCATAACGTTCTAACGCCAATCACCATTTGTCGCCATTTTTACTATAAAAAAATCCTCCATTCATATCGTTTTATACTTATGGTATTAAATAATTAATACATTTGTCAAAGATGTGAGAAGATATTGCATTGCATTTTTGTCCGTTGATTTTTCCTTCACTATTATATACAAAATACATGTATTTGTAGCGTAATTACATTAAAATCCCTTCTTCTGTCAGCACTATCAGTGCTTTGATAATAAACGTTTAAACGGCTACAATACAACATCTGATTGTTATAGCCTACTGATCTATCTATGTTTTCTTCTATCGCTCCT
This sequence comes from Solen grandis, assembly GCA_021229015.1. Lineage (NCBI taxonomy): Eukaryota > Metazoa > Mollusca > Bivalvia > Adapedonta > Solenidae > Solen > Solen grandis. The sequence continues at coordinate 23,382,699 of CM037778.1, forward strand.
CCTCGCTCTACAGTCTGTCTATTAAATGGATGAATAAAAAAGTTAAGAAAGACAAAAAGGTCGGGACTTACCTGTTTGCTTTGATCAGAAGTCAATCCCATGTCGTAATAAATAATTGTTATATTCCCGTACACTGGCATCAAAATTTCGTGAATCGATTTGAGCAAACCTTGGGAGACTCCATAGAAACCGGAGTTTGCTGCCGTCACAATAACCGGAAATGACGTCACCATAGATTCTGGCTGCGTCAAATTCCCGCCAACTTTCCAAATGTATTCATCTGAGTTCCCGTGTGGGTAACGTGAGATTTTTTCAAGGTTCTCCTCAAAGGTGTTCGAAAACCAGTTTTCACAGCCATGTTTATCTTGTGTCACTGAAAAAAAAAAGGAAAACAAAAATATATTGAATGAGAGCACAAAGCGTGTATGCTAAAGTTCTGTTTAAAAGACATTGCTTCGATATTTGCATGCAGTACTGTGCATTCGGATTTACGATTCCGGGGATAAATGCATACTATTGTACATTTAAACATTTTCAATCGGGTGATATATTTTATGTTTCAAATCGAGTACGAGTATCACCAAGCATAATGCTGATATGAGGTAGTACTCGGTTTTTTTTATGAAAATGTTTTTAAAGAATTTTTGTCATAAGTCATGTTTTATTTAATTCTTAATTGTTTGTAGTTATTGTCGTCGTAAAAAAGGCGTCAACTGTCACCGGGGACTGTGTGGTTAGAGCATCCGCCCCGGGAGCATAAGGTCGAAGGTTAGATCTCCGGTCGCGACTTAAAGTCGTTACAGTGGTACTGGTTTATCACCCGTGCTTGTCACTTAGCATATATACAAGGTAGTTCCAGGACTGGTTGGCCCGGTGTCAGGATAATATGACTGGGTGTGGTATCATGCCACATGTCTACGGCGTGATACTGCAGTGTTGCAGCAATATATTTGTCTCAAAATGACTGAATTACTCCAGTATACTTAATTGCGCATGCGGGACTTGGTAAGTAAGAGTAATGGCAGATAATAAGCTGACATAGAATTCTGGGTAATTTTCAAACGGTTTTTATGCAATTTAATATCGTTTCATTAAAGTAAATGTATTTTCTTTGTTTTTCAGAGTTTTACTTCCCGCCGAAATCAGATCTATTTTCGTCATTTGTGACTTTTGTCTACACGATACAAATATAGTGCAGTCTTGTAGACATGTGGAACAATCCTACGCCCAGTCAAATTATCTCCACACTGGACCAACCGGTCCTGGAACTACATTCAAGCACCGAGTCCAAACTCAAGGGAGGTAAATCAGTACTGCTTTGACAACTTTGTTTTGTCGTAGTCGGGGACCTAAAAACTCCTGGTCAACGGAACGGGTTTTATTTATCTATCAGAACTGAGGTCAAATGTGATATTTTTACCTATGACATTTTTTTCTAGATTTGATGTGCCTTCAAGTCTTAAACACCAGAATGCAAGATGATATTGAAATCCAAATAAGACGTCCCTAACATCAAAGACATTGTGACATGCATTTGAAGCAATTCCACCCAGTTACCGGTACGTTGGACTATTTATATAAATTTTGACCTTAAAAAGGCAGGTCATTCATAATTTGAACGTTCAATATGGCATACATGTGTTTTTTGTAATTATAATGCAAGTCAATCATAACAAACAATTCAATAGAGGCGTTTTGATCGAATCTCACTACAAATGCATGCATTTGCGTCAATACTCATAAATTGATTATCTTTTCCAATGACGATTCCGTTTTGAATTATGAATAATTCAAGGATTTGTTTGTAAAGTTTTATGTCAGCGTGAAATCATATCACTACCGGGGATGTTCATATTACCTGGGAGTAAGCTAGATAAATCGATATATGTTTCAAATAATGCATGAATTAGTGCTCAGATGTATTTTACAGCCCAGTTGTAGTGTATGCATATATGCAGTTAAGGCAGTTAAGGCTGCCAGAACGACCCCTTTTTATTATTTGTTTGAAATGTATGTAAATGTTCTTAAATACCTCAATGTGATCAATATATATTACGTTTAAATGTTATAAATTTGGTATGGCGATGTTTGTTTGTTTTTTCATCTGATATTAACTAGTTGTCGTTATAAGCCTGAAATATTGTCACGGCGACAATAAACGTCAAAAACGACCTCTGTAAGACAAAAACCTGTGTTAAATGGATACTATCTATCTATCATTCCCTATACTTATTAAAGTTTGTATTACGACCAAGCAGGCTTACCTATGATTGGCATTAAAATTTCGCATGATTTCCTATGACTGGTCGCTTATGAAAGATTGAACCTATGACTGGTCGCTTATGAAAGATTGAATTCCAATCACGCAGGCTTACATATGAATGACCGCATATTAAAGGTTGATTTCAAGCAACACAGGATTGCCTATGACTGGCCGCTTATTAAAGGTTGATTTCAAACAACACAGGATTTCCTATGATTGGCCGCTTATTAAAGGTTGATTTCAAACAACACAGGATTGCCTATGATTGGCCGCTTATCAAAGGTTGGATTCTTATGAAGCAGACTTACCGTTCCGAGGAGGGGCTGCCGTATGTCGGACGGTCTCTGCTGGTCGGATGTCATTCACTGGTAATGGATGACCTTGACCTTGACCTTGACCCGTGAATCTTTTCTTCAAATTGGGAAGGTCATACTCTCTGACATCTGACAAAAAAAGAAAAAAATCTTTAAAAAAAAATGTAATAAAAATACTCCGATCATCTATCTATCTGTCCATCCATCAATACATCCATCAATCTGGACCACAAGCTTTTAAATTTGCTAGAACAGAACAAGATTTTGTTGAATATAGCATGAACGATTATTATTTTAACACGTTTGAAAAAATGTGGCAGTTTTGCTGATAAACCATTTCTAGGTTGTTTTTTTGTTTTTGTTTTTTTTTGTGTGTGTGTGTGTTTTTGTGTGTGTGTGTGAAAAATATGGGATTTTTGAATCGTGTGGTTCAACTAAAACATGCAGACTTTAATTTTATTAAGTACACTTGACCTTTGTTTGCTCCTTGTTACACAGAATCAAATAAACACACAGAAATAAAACGACAACACGAGAGTGAAAACAACAAGTCAAATAATACCCACAAAAGTTTCAATCTGTTGTAAAACCTGTCTTAAGCGGTCAGTCAAGGGAACAGCAGAAAGTGGTCGCTTAACAGAGGTGGTCACTAAATGAAAGGTTTAACATGTACTTGTACCTATATGATTGTTTGGTAATGTTAAAACTGGTCGCTACATGCAGGTTGACCGCTTAATACAGGCGGTCACTATAACAGGATCAACTGTATACACATTTATACGTCAAATTAATGCATGTACATTTCTCGTTGGCTTTTAGGAATATGTACTAGCTTTGTGTTTAGTTACCGTTGCGTTTGCATCCCTGTTATTTCAAATATGTATACGGTAATAAGGGAATCAGATCCCCACTAAATGCGAGCGTTATGCTTGATTGGCTAATTAATTGACCATTCTTTATGTCAGTTCTTCAAATGAAACATACCTTGAACTGTGGAGAATAGCGCACCGTAAAGCCCTAACGCGATCACTGCGGCGAGAAAGACTTGCTTTGTACACAATTCTGAAAAATAAATATATTTTATTTACTCAATAATAAATAAATAAATAAACAAATAAAAATAATTCATGAATAATAAATAAATAAATTGATAAATAAATAAATAAAAACATATTTAAAAAGAACTTCCGGTCCTATAAATTATAAATATTTATTTAAGTTACTGTAAAATCATTAATTTTCGTTGACATTATATTTCGCTGATTATGTACCAAAGGGAATTTCGTGGATACACTTTTAATTGGATCTGTGTTCTGAAAAACGTGAGAACTATATAAGAGACAAGTTTTCGTGGGAATTAATTTTCGTGGGTGAAACCCTCCACGAGATCGACGAAAATTAGTGTCCCATGAAAATAAATGATTTCACAGTATTGGGATCCTAATAAATTGCCGAGAGATT
>CM037778.1:23386836-23436836 GCA_021229015.1 Solen grandis
TATTCTTAATGACTATAGGGTGTATCTATCATATTCATATAGACATATAGACTAAATCTAACATGAGACAGTTCATAAGAAAACGTTCATTAATGCTATACTCAGAAATATATTGTTTTGAAAAAAAAAGTATTTGCTATCATTTATCCATTTATTTCTGAGTATTATGTGCATCAAGAAACATGAAAAATAGACCACATTTTGGAAAAACAGTCTACAATCCATTGTCAGTGAACACGATATGTAGGATCTATTTTCTAAATTCTTGCGACAGAGAAAATAGAGATAATATGCTGTTCAAAGGTCGCTAATCACCAATATTATACTTAACCAAAATAGGCAATAATCATCTTTTATACGTATCATTTTTGTGTTAAAATATACATTGTTATCATTAAAGGTTCCCGACAATAAGCTTATTCAATTGAAAATTTTTTTAAAAATTGTTTTTGAAAGCTCAATTAGATTTTGATTTTGAATTTTTTTATATAACCGGAATTCAAAGTAATGGTTTATCGATAGAAATGTGGCGCATGGAAGATACTTAGCAAACTTTATATGTCAGAGGTTTATGAAGAGTATTTGGCTTATTGTAAGTTTGGGGTTTACGTTTATACTATTCAGTGCAGACTTATAGAGAACAATTTAAGCATTGTGTTGCATACATAAAAAATTGATAACTTTAAATGGACTGTGCTAGATGTCGCCTTATAGAACCATTTGTCATCCCGTTATTCTAGTAGTTTAGAAAGGATGAAAATGAGAAATATGCCTAATATACATGTGTTCATTATAATCGCACGTGTTCATACAAAAGTATAGGCTAACTCCATAATTCGTTGGATGTCAATGAATGAGTTGCTTAATAAAAACATATCATGTACATGTGAATAGGAGGTGCATACCCTTTGTATAGCATTATTGATTCCTAAATAAAGGATATTCATAAAGAAGTAACCAGTATCTACCCATAATAGATACTCCGAAAAAGCATTTCTTAATCGGATTAGATCCGCGTGATTAACAAAAAAAACAAACAAAACAAAAAAAAAACAAAAAACAAAAACAAAAAAAAGGTAAGAATTGTGAAGAACCAGGTAGAACACATTTAATTGATTTATAAGAAAATTGGTATGATAAAAACAATGAAATATCTTATTGCATTCTTATTGACTAGAACATACATTTATTATTTCACTTAAGAATACTCTGACCTTTGCAATATATTCAGATTTATTTTTTAGACATAAATTGCAAAACCACACGACTTGCGATAAATAGTTTCTTATTCATTCTTTAGATAAAGTCCTAGTCCCTAGAACCTAGTCGTCCTTAAACCACATGTTTCCCTCGTTCTGTTAACAAGTGGTTTTATGCAGTGGGTTGAGAATCATGCCCAATATATACACTGTCATGGTTATGTCGAACTAACATGTACATGTAAAGGCTAGCTCGGAATCACCAGTCTTGTTTCCTAACAAACATAAAGTCACAAAGGATCAACCATTAATTGCCTGTTATAGGTACTCGAGAATTGCATTTCTTTAATCGGATGAGGCCCGTATATAAAACAGATATATAGGAAACAGGGATATAGAAAATTAGTCCATACTTACTCTTTTCTGCTGAAAAAATAAAATAGAAATAGTAATTAATTAGTTATATAACTTCATATTTCAATCAGAATATAACAGTTTATTGAATGGTTTTATATAATCGGTTTGAAACATGTTTAGGATCGAGGAATCATTTGTTATTATTTCAATTCTATTATGTAGATACAGTGTTCGCATAGTCCAAGAGACGTTGCAAGATTATATAATAAACAAATAGGAAATATCAATATCGTGGTGTACATCACAAAGTATTGAGTTTCTGTTTTGATATAACTTTTTTCCGAGTACATTCCAGCGTTTTCACATGTAATGACCAAACTGGAAGCTGTAGCACTTTCTTCATACATTTATCACTTATCTATTTTAAATCCTTATTTTTACATTTATAAATACATTTTAAATCGAGTAATTTGAACAAAGCCCAATGATATTAACACTGATGAACATATAATACAGTCTTCTTGTGTTACTCATCTTTGATTCAGCTTAGAACATAAGCTATCACAACAGTATGACAACACACTGAGAATGAGAAAATAGCTGTCAATCAAATTTATTACAAATGTGGGGAATACGTATCAAATTGTAGGATAAGTTTTGCTTCTTAAACGATATAACACTGTGGACCCTAGTAACACACGTGTGTGATTTGCATTTATTCTACCATCTATATTTCAATCACGGTAATAATGAATAGCTTATTTCGCATTAACATCAGTGTTTTGCAGAGTAACTGAACAATTTATAAAGATTACTTTGATAGTTTCCATTAATTTGTTTGACAGTGTGATATCTAAACATCTATACAGCAAGTATCCTGCAAATATTAATAAATATTTGGATACTTTATAGTTTTAAAGACACGATTATCTATAATGAGTGAAGAATACTATGTTTAAATGTTCTTTGCAACATTAAAAGAAACTTCTGAATTAAGGCAAGGGTTATGTGAAAACAACAGTTCATCTCTAAAGTGAAAACTCATAACATTACCGATCATATCTGTTACCTATTGCAGCATTAAATGGTTATTGATAAATACCAAAGCGCCTTGGTTCAGTGGTAACATACCCGGCTGCGGATCCGAAAGCTGTGGGTTCGAACCCGTTGTGGGAAAGGATTTTCATTGCATTGCAAGACGCAAAGTTGTGTTCCAATCAAAGAACCGTCCAGAGGGATTAGTATAAGTGTTTCAAAATCGACGTAAATTATTAAATTTAAGCTATCAATGTCAATGCAAACGGACTCTACAAGATTGATAACGGTGCATTAGTTTGGTATAGTTGACTGGTATTGTTTCGATTGACGGACGAAATATGGAGGATAGATTTAGCTGGAATACAGTTAATGGATATCATTATGTAGGAGCGGATAAGAATTGGAATTTCTTTCCAGCCATGTTCTATACAATGTGTTTGTTGAAATGCAATCAAACCTCGATAAGTAAATAAATTTTAAACGATTCATATCATTATTGAGCGATGATTTCTAAAACGTTATCATGAATATATCTATACATACTCGTATGATCCTTCATCAATGTTTATGGACAAATACGTTTTTCTTATGCTGATTTCCCTTTTAATTCATAACATGCTGATATCATCGGCACTGTTCCTATATCAATTACAGATTTGTCTGTTTAAATTATCTTGACCTGGGTCAGCAAGTCCATGCATTTTTATGATATGATTTATGTCAAACGCATGGAAGATGTATATAAAACCATTGTACGACTGACTTTGGTACAAGGCGGCTAGGGAGTGAATCCATTAATCCTGTAAGTTGGACAGTTTACTAACACTGTGAAAGTATCATTGGTGGAGAAGTGGTTTCTTTGATAAAAAAGAATAATATGTGTTGATTTTTCATAAGGAAATTATTAATATATACACAATTTGTAGTTGTTTTTTTGTAACTGAAAGGCTTCCATAGACCATAGAATATGTCGGAAATATGTCGCAGCTTATGTTGATTAATTGTAGCTATATTTTGGATGATACATGTTTTATTCGGGAACTAACAATTCCCCACTTCATTTCAAAAAACTGTTCTGATATATTTCTGGTGACTATATATATATGAATTAAAACGCTTCATCAGAATCATTTAAAAAAAATGTGTAATGTCAAAGGTAAATACCACTGTCCTGGAAAAATTCAAATTTGATATAGCACTTGAAATTGGTTCATACTAAAAGGAAAGAAAACTATTTGACTTGTAAAAACATTTAATATCATATGTTTTTTTAATATAATATATTTTCATTGCATAAGGCATTTAAAATGTATTTCAGAAACTGAAAATTCTAAATGCCTCTTAATCTGTTTGAATATTCATCGCAATTCTATTTCACTGATAAGATGTTACAATTGCTTGTGGGAAGAATTTCTGACTGCATCAGGCTAAATGTTGCTGTAACAATATTTAAGACAAGTTGACTTGTATATGTGTCCGAAGTTCTAGACGGATTTCTCCTACTGGTTGGTGATGCCTTTTTATTTCATAGCAGACAACAAACTCGATTTTACCCTAGATTTAGATTGCATCCCCAAATAATTTATCAAGTTGTGATAAATTGCTTCGCCATCAGTGTAAAAAATAGTGCTCATACCTTAAACTGAAACTGTATTCAGAGATACGATCCAAAGCGGGGATGCTAATCATCCTTATAAATTTCAGAGATGGCAATATAATAGTACATTATCGAACAATATATACTAGGTATTCGAAACTGTCCTCTACCGTTGTGAATGTTCTAAATATCTCACCACTGATGTACGTTAAAATAAATCCAGTATTGAAGATGCTTCATCAGACACAGACCTTTTGAAAGAAACCTCAAATCAATAAATCTTTCAATTGAACAAATGCAACGGGGGATAGTTAGGTTTTGACTGTTTATTATAAAATATATATTCTCCAGTTTGGACGTCTGGAATTTCAGTTACCAGTTGGACAATGCTTGTGTTTTAGATTATAAGATTTTCCTAAAAGTTCGATAGTTTTGTACTATTTTGTACTTATTACAAAACGTAGATTTTCAAATAATATTTAAGACATAAACTGATATTTGCATTTCTATCTCATATCAAATTTCTAACTGACCTGAATTTATAAATGTACGTAAGATAAATATAACGTGTAATTAACTGTATTTGAGGCAGCATTATCTTTTTAATTTTTAATTGCATTTCATTTGAGAAATAATGAAATTCAAAATTAAATTACTCTTCTTTCTGAGCAGAAATATCGTAGCCATTACCCTCATCTCAAGAGCAAAATGGAAACCTTTTTTTTATAGATTTTGATATATAAATAATTGAATTGTAGGCAAAAAAATATTTAAGTTTATTTCGAAAGCGACAAAGGAAAAGCGCATATGGTCTTCATGTATTTGACATCAAAAGCAACTGTTTCAGTATGTCACATATCTAACTATCAAAATTAAATTCATTATCAACCCTGAATTCAAAATGTTTTTCCTGCATTAAATAATAATTTATTTTATTACATCTAGAATAATATAAATATAAATGCGTAATCTATTACAATTTCTCGTATAAATTCACATAGACTCTATGGATAAACAACCGTACACGCCCAATAAAGGAAGCAAGGTCAACCACACAAAGCATATGTATATAATCACGTTCTGTATGAATACATTATGCCATCTTGTTTTGGTTAAAATGTATTAATTTAGCTTTTGTATCGTTCATGGGTTTTGATAAAGCCCTTTGGGGGAATATTAAAATGAATGTTTTACTGTTAAGATGACATTTCTTCCTTAATGGGGCGTTCATGGTAGTCTTTACATTATAGTCAAAGATTTGGAGTTCTTTTTAAGTAATATCTTAACTTTTGATGATGATACTTTATTTTCACTTTAGTTTCTGAAAACTGGAATTCTGTCGTTGGGGCGTTAAACCCAAGAAACAAACACAAACTCACATTGCATACTATATAAAACATGTTGAACCTTTATTACATATTGTGTTTTATGTGATATGAAACGTTATTGACATGTACTACTCATGTTTCAAGGCATGTGGGATTGTATGATTCTAACATTCTGAAAAATTATGCTTTATCAATGAATTACTGAATATTAAAGTCACATTTGTGGCATTCGACTAAATGTCAAAAAACAATAAATATTTTATTGAAACATATTTTAAATTATTACTGGTATTTCCTAGTAAAAAATGATTGCATTATTTGTCGTATGTATTGGCCCATCTAAATAAATCCATACTTATTATTTGTATTGCCAGTACTGCTGGAAATGATAATTTACATTTAAATTTCAATTATTAAAAACAATAAAATTTTCATTCTAATACAAATAAATTGATACTCGCAGATTCTTTTTATGCACTGCTTCAGTAAATGTAAGAAAAGCATTGGCGTTATCATATATTATTTATGTAAGTAGTCAATGAAATCCATTAAACTACCATGTGATGATATGCACATTGTCCTTCACTACACGTTTTATCTTTATCTGATTTTCTTTGAGAATATTAAGATGTAGATTTTTTCCGTACCGTGAATATAACATAACAGTATGCATAGTTCAAATACTTGTATAAATATACTGCTGAAATTGATTTATTGACAGTTGATATGCGCAGACCAAGCAATCAATGTTGAATTAATAAAATAGTTTTTTACATTGATAAATATCTAAACTAATTCTGTCAAATAAACAATTTTTAATTATCAATATCCGCATATGTAAGATATCATGATTAGATAAAATATGAAAGGACCTTGTTCAGTAGGAGACATACTGACATTAAACCATACTAGGAATCCATGTGAGGAACAATTATTCTATTATGATCAAACAAAATTAAATCAAATTATGAGTCCGGCGCTATATTTGCTACTTGTCGAACGTAGTAGTAGTTTATATGGTTATGTATTTGATTTGGTGTATTTCATTCTTCAAAATAATTACCTAAAATACATGACCGAATAAACATCTACCTTCTGGATGTAGTAAAATAATAAAATGCAACATAATAATATACAACACAAAACGCTTCTACTTTCCAAAGATCATATATGAGGCATACTTTGTTTAACTGAACAGACGTGTATTTTAAATCGCAATGAAACCTTTAAATAAAACAGAAATAAGATTGCATTCAATAAACATATTGTAAATATAATAAATGTATTTGGTATCTACATCAGAGAGATCAATTACATGTTTACAGTCAACTTCAAATAATTTTCATATACGGTTTACGGTGTTCATACAGAACATATGCATATAATGTGTTTGTCTGTTTCTATGGGATTGACCTCCCAATGCCAGTATTTCATTCATTTGGAGATGTTTGACTACATGAGAGAGATATAAAGAAGCCTCACTGCGATATCGCATGAAATGAGAACCCCTGGCATTGGGTCAACCAGTTGTAGATCTACCCTGATATGGTGAGCGCCAAGTGTATAAGAGATGCACCAGTACCATCTTAACGACGATGTAATTGCGTTTCTGAGGAGCGAACATATGACCTCCCAGTTAAAGTGATGAAGCCATAACCACTCAATCATGAGTACACTGTGGAATTTCTTTATTTTATAAGATAAACAAAAGGCTGTTCTTAAAGTTATATAATGCAAGACAAAATATCATTTACATATATCTTAGTAGTTTTTTGAAGGCTTCAATACACAAGGAATATATGTGGAATATATGAACTAGATAATGTCGATCAATTATGGTAATACTTAGTGGCATATTCGGTTTATACGGAATATAAAACAGGTCCTACTGCATTGAGAATCAATGTTTATTTTTTTATAAATGCATTTGTTGTATTCTTATAACATAATTAGTTGAACAGTATTGGCTAATACCAAAGGTAAATAACACTGTGAACATTGGCATTTTTCAAATAAAATGTCGTACTATGCAGTTTTACTATTATCTATTTATTTTCATTTTGCAGTTTTTTATATATCTTAAAGGCGAATTGTTCAGGAACATTGATAATGCAATATCATTCACTAGCATGCAACAATCTTGATGGCACCCTAAATACAGACAGCCTGTACTATTAATTTCGTCTTTACAAGAACGTTGACAGGAGTTAAACGTTATATTTTACTGTAACTAACAAGTAGAAGTAGAAGCACAAACTAAATGATTTAATCAATACACTAAGCACACCTTTCCAAATATCTAATATAATTATGCATCACTGTGACAATGCCTCTCTTCTCACACACAAGTGCCACCTTCTTTAATCCCTGTTTTGTATATTAAATGAGAATACATGGAGAATACAGGCATAACACATGGTTGTTCTCCACCCCTCTTACAGTACATGAGTTGTCATATGCTCTATCGAGCGTGATATATTCATGTTTAGAGAAAGGGCTACGCAATCACCGTAAATAAATACGGCTAGCTCTATGAGATATGCAATCCTAATTAATGTAATCCTAAGACGTGTTGCGATTTAAATATTAGGTAGTTGTCTAACAGATAGAGAACAGAGAACTGCCAGCCGCTTTTACATTGAGATTTACTTTATCACGTGCGTCCTAAAGGTTAAGCATAAAATGTTGTTATAACGAAATATATTATATAATAAAACGCACTTTATTCAAATATGCATGACCTTAAAAAAAGTGAAAAAAAAAGAAAGAAAAAAAAATATTTTGCCCTTGGCGAATGGTTAAGCTAAGTAAAGACTTTAAAAATCATGTTTGTCAACAACAACCGTAAAATTATTGTTTTAAAACTATTGTTTTTAAATAGTTTACGTTTGCAATATTATGTCCGGAATAATTATATATTTTCCTTTGTCTGAGGATGTTGTATTTCCTCTTTAAATGTGACCTCTCTTTGTCATTTTGACCTGTACCACCTTTAATTATGAAGTTAAATATTTTAATGTCATTTTTAAATATGTACTGGTTTTGTTCCATTACAACTAGCAAAAATAAAATCGCTGATCAAAAAAACTTTGTTTAATTAATGCTTTTAAACTATAATGACACCCATAATCACCGTGAAAGACATATATTTTCATGTTATCTGATTCAAAAAACGCTCAAAAAACGCCTAAACAGTTTACCTCTGAGTTACAGTACACGTATTGAAGTATTACAGCTCTTAGAGATTTAATTCATGTTGATTTTAGAATGGGTAAGTATTTCAAATGTTTGATACATAGTCTACTCACATAACTATTCCTTGGTAAAGTTCGATGTTGGACACAATCTTGTCCTGCTCTATCTTACAGACGAGTTTCCTTTCGAATGCTGTCTTCAGCATCTGGTAAACTTTCTGTCCATTCCCCCAGTGTCGAGACGACAGATCAGTTTACATCCCTTGTATGTCTTTCCTGGACAGGGGTGAAGTTCCTGTCGGCAAAAAAAGAAAAAAACGGTTGAAATGAAAAGAAACTTTTCTGTCTTATATTAGATTTAGTTTGAACTATAAATACATGTATAAAGATCGATTATGCTTTATTATACGTTTGTATCTGAGGTTTTATTTGAAAGCACGATACATGTTGTGTTTCTGAAATGTTCTAATTAACAAACCTCTAATCTGTTATTTAAAATAGTAGGTTTCGGAATTTTCAAAGTTTAATGCATGCACTTGAATTTTATACGATCTGGATAGGAATCAAAATTGCGATTCGTCTTCCAAAGTTTAATTTATTTAATACAGTGCAAAGTGTGTTTGTTTTCAGGTCACACCACATTTACTAATGACGCGATTACACATCACCGATGCATATTGTTGGCAAATATAATGTTATACACACATTAATCAACTGTGAGTATAGGTAGTGTGGGCATTTTCAAATACAGCTATCGGGAAGAAGTTAGTATTCTTATAATATCTATTTCTATGTAAGTCAGGTTTAATCAATAGGCACGTGACACTTTCTAGTAAAGTTTGCATTCTGTGAAGCCCCTTCCGTATTTACGGGAAAGCAGTTAAACAGGTCAATTAAATAATTCCTTGTTTCTTTCTTTCACGGTAATTTTCTCGTTGAATGTACTTCTGGTAGAAAAAATTCCTTTCAGCATTTAATTTTCCCCGAGTTATTCCTTAATATACTTATACAGCATTTTGGTCATGGATACAAAGATGAGGAATGTTATCTGACTCCTAGCAGTCAGAGAGCGTTATATATATATATATATATATATATATATATATATATATATATTTAAAACAAGACGTTCATTTGTAAAATATATTGGTGTATCACTATTGAATATCTTTTTTTAACTTGAAATGAATAGACGAGTAATCAATTACCATATCACCTACTATGCCTACAAAACCACACCAACCTCATATGTATAACAAACCTCTTGTTTGCCGTCTGGGAAATTAAATTCTAGCACTCGAATTGTATCGTAACCTTCTTCCTCAGTCCGCTCATGTAAAGATCCTGGTGGTTGGTTACCTGATATATAAAAACGCAATAAAATGGAACGTGTATTATATACTTAATAATGATAATGTATACAAAAACAACTGCAAACTATGCAAACTTAATTTGTTAAATTATTCCTGACATTTAACATCAAAGTCAAACAAGAAAATATCCTGTCAAATAGGTTTCCAAACAGAAAACATAAATATTAGCTGATTGGTCAAACTTAAATGTTTACTAGAGGTATAACTGATGTCATAACGTTCTTGTTGACTATAAAAGCGTTCCAAGAAATCAGTCAGATACAAATCACACACCTGTTATTAATCCGCAATCTGTGCAGGGGGCCTCTTTCTCAATCTGTTGTTTCCTGCAAGACAGACAGACGTCATGTCCACATGCCAGGGTAGATATGCTGGACTTGTCTACCGCTGTCTTGCATCTTTTGCAGGGAGCTGTAATCAAAATAAATCACTATCATATTCATTATTTATTGTTCAGATGGCTTGCATAATGTACATGTGCATCATTATATAGTTGGAAAGCTGACTTTGGGGACTAAGTCGCATAATAATAGACATCTGAGACAAAAACTTAATTCAAAGTAATGTACTGTTTGAGGAAGAGGGTGATTGCACAGGAGCAACATTGACCATACGCACAAACTTTGAATTCATGACAGTCTATGTTTATTAAATTATATGACGACAAGCATTTTTAAGACAAATGAATTTCGAAGTATCAAGGAAACAACACTGAAAGAGAAAGAAAAGAGTTGGAATAGGAGCTGCATTGGCCAAAGCATATCACAAAAATAAAAATCAGAAACAGTCTTTATTTAATAATAGGATGACATACGTATTTATATTTATAAAAATTCAATTAAAATATATGAAACAGTAAGATATATAATATAGGTGCAATCTCTATTAAAAAGTTCAAATTACTTAAGTTTATTATATGTTCAGCGTTTGATTTGAAACCATTACAATGAAAGAATTATCTTCTCAAACAATGCTTAACTCATGGTGATCATAAACAATTTCATTCAGATAATGGAACGAAAGAAAAATGAATTTTATAAATTGCATGGAGTTTTGATATTTGGTGAATACCAAACAAATAATTTAGTAAATATTGACTTTTTCAAGACATGAGTTATTTTTGCATGAGCCACTTTTGGACGATATGCGTCGTTTTTTATCATAACATATTAATGCATAAACAGAAGGATAGGGTGAATGTTATTGGTTTTCAAATCTAAAATATTGGTTTCCGTCTATAAAATCTGTATATTTTTTAAAAGTATCATATGAGTTTGTTGATCTTATTGCCAGTATCACTGTGATTTATTAATTTTCGCTCTTAAAAAATTTTTTTTTTTTCTTAATTAAATTTGTAACAGAACAACTGAATCACTGAATGTGTACATTTGTGCCTTCTATTTTTATTTAATGTTGTGTTGGCTACATGAAAAAATTTGAAAAAAATAAATGATACAGGGTCCCTAGTGGCCCTCAGCCTGCCTATTGTTTGAGTGGCAGTAAGCAGGACATTGGACAATGTATATCATAAAAACAACTCAACCTTTTTTAAGTGGTTGCACATTGAAACATTTATTTTTCATCAGAATAATATCTTTTAATTAAAAGAAAACAACAACAACAACTGATTTATGAACTGACCTGTAATAACTCCACACGTTGTGCATGTTACACAGTCCAGCTTACTGCTGCACCCACGACAGGCAGGCTGATGACCACATACAAGAGGTTCCGTATCCTTTTTCTCGAAATCCTTCTTGCAGTTATTACAACGAACTAGCAAAAAATGTATTGTCAAACCCAGTATATATTTACAGTTTTTTTCTATGCTACACATAGGCGAGTAAATGTTATGGGAATCTACGAGGGTTGTCCGTAAAGATTTGAGACTGTGGCTATATCTCAAGAAATATTGAAAATCAATCAATAAAAATATATTGCTGTAAATAGAAACTTTATATGAAATTACTTACTTGAATGGCATTCTATAAGTACAAACTTAGAAAGAAAGCGGTTGTCAAACAACCCATGTAGCGATTCACGGAGCACTTTGAAATTGCTGTATATTAATTATTGATTACAATAAATAAATCTTAAGAAGCGAAACGTTGGAGCCAAAATGTAACGTAAAAGTACACGACATCTAAATTTTTTTATAAATTGCATGGAGTTTTGATATTTGGTGAATACCAAACAAATAATTTAGTAAATATTGACTTTTTCAAGACATAAGCTATTTTTGCATGAGCCACTTTTGGACGATATGCGTCGTTTTATATGTTTACATATTAATGGATAAAAAGAAGGATAGGCTGAATGTAATTGTTTTCAAATCTAAAATATTGGTTTCCGTCTATAAAATCTGTATATTCTTTAAAAGTATCATTATGCTTGTGTTGATCTTATTGCCAGTATCACTGTTATTTATGTGAGTTTCGCTCTATAAATAAATCATTTGTTGAACACTAGATACATTATTGTTTCACGTTTAGTTCTCATGATTATATACAATTACAAAGTATTTGTGAACAGAACAACTGATATCACTGAATGTGTACGTGTTTTTACAATGCCTTACTTAAGTTTGTTGTGTTGGCTACATGAAAGATTTTGAAAAATAAATGATACAGGGTCCCTAGTGGCCCTCAGCCTGCCTACTGTAAGCAGGACATTGGACAATGTATATCATACAAACTCAACCTTTTTTAAGTGGTTGCACATTGAAACATTTATTTTTCATCAGAATAATATCTTTTAATTAAAAAAAACAACAACAACTGATTTATGAACTGACCTGTAATAACTCCACACGTTGTGCATGTTACACAGTCTAGCTTACTGCTGCACCCACGACAGGCAGGCTGATGACCACATACAAGAGGTTCCGTATCCTTTTTCTCGAAATCCTTCTTGCAGTTATTACAACGAACTAGCAAAAAATGTATTGTCAAACCCAGTATATATTTACAGTTTTTTTTCTATGCTACACATAGGCAAGTAAATGTTATGGGAATCTACGAGGGTTGTCCGTAAAGTTTTGAGACTGTGGCTATATCTCAAGAAATATTGAAAATCAATCAATAAAAATATATAGCTGTAAATAGAAACTTAATATGAAATTACTTACTTGAATGGCATTCTATAAGTACAAACTTAGAAAGAAAGCGGTTATCAAACAACCCATGTAGCGATTCACGGAGCACTTTGAAATTTCTGTATATTAATTATTGATTACAATAAATAAATCGTAAGAAGCGAAACGTTGGAGCCAAAATGAAACGTAAAAGCACATGACATCAAAATGACGTCTACTAATCTTCTGCGTAAAATTTTGACGTTATCTAATGGTAACCAAGTTTGTTATATGCAACAGAAGTAGACACACTCTTACAAGATGTCAGAAAATAACTCCGACGTTGTCGTCATGCATGTAGCTGCGGACAGTAATCAGACAAGGAGATCGAGTAGGAATGACATCTAGAGTTACATATACATTTTTAGAAGAGATATATCGAGTCCAATATATTCCAGGGCACTGGTATTTCTCTGGCATAAATGTTATAGCAATAGCCATGAATACATGAAAATTTAAAGCGGAGCGGCAGAACATCCGTGGCGAGTGAAAGAGTCATTAAGTCTGTGCAGGCTATGTTGCAAGATGACCGACCGAGGACAGTGTGAGAAATTACAAACACTGTTCAGCTGAAACGGCGGACAGATTTGCAAAAAAATCATATGAGAAAGACTGGTATGGGCAGATTTTTATGAATTTGGTCGAACGTCACCGTAATTGTGTGCATTCATGTGGAAAATATTAAAAAAAAACAACTGTAAATGACGTAACGTCATTAGACAAGAAAATGCTCCGTGAGCTGTTACCTTTGCTTCTTTATTTGTTCATTGTATGTGATCACTTCGAAGTATCTATTTAAAACTGTCACGAATAATCTATATTATATATTCATGTCAGCTTGTAGAAATTTCAATATTTCCCATTAGCAGTTTTTTTTTTATTTACACAGTTATAAAACTGTACTGACAACCCTAGTACTACAAAAAAACAAAAAGGAAACTTAACCTTTTTAAAGTGGTTGCACTTTGAAACAATTTTGTTTCTTTTAAATAGATTTTTAATCTGAGTTCATTTAAATGTATGAACTGACCTGTAATAACTCCACACGTTTTGCACGTTACACAGTCCCGCTTACTGCTACACACACGACAGGCAGGCTGATGACCACAAACAAGGGGCTGCGTATCCTTTTTATCGAAATCCTTTTTGCAAATATTACAACGAACTGAAAAAAAGCATTGCCAAACCTTGTATAATTATATATATTTAGTTTTTTTTTATGGTACATATAAGCAAATAAATAAACAGAAATATAAACTGTTATCCTGTGTTCATTTATGAAGTATGAACTGACCTGTTGTAACTCCGCACGTCGTGCACATAACACAGTCCCGCTTATTGCTACACACACGACAGACGGACTGATGACCACAAACAAGGGGCTCCATATCCATTTCATCGAAACCCTTCTTGCAATTGTAACAACGAACTGAAAAAAATGCATTGTAAAGCCCTGTAAATAGTCAGTTGTAGTATTTTTTATTGTACATAATTGTAAGTCAGCACTTACCCACGCGACCGACAGGCTGATGGTCACAGACAAGAGGCTGCGTGTCCTTTTTATCAATATATATTTCATACAGCTATCATATCGAACTAAAAAATGTGATTTGTAAAACAAAGTAAATATGCAGTTCGTAACAAACTGGAGAAACTTTTTTTTTCACATTTTTCCTGTGTAAATGGTATCTCATCAGCAGGGCAAAAATAATCAATGTTAAATGAAATGCTACTTTACATTATACTGTATAGAAAGCATTGCGTTGCAGCTATAATTGCACTCAATTTATAGATACATGTTGCAATTAGCACAACCATTAATATTTGGTAGTAAGTAAAAATATCTCTTTTGTAAGATAAATTAACTATTCACTTAAGTCTACCTGTAACTTTGCCACACGTGGAACATGTACGGTCCTTCCCGTCCGATTCGTCTGTACAAACATCACAGTTACTGTGTCCACAGCTCAGCACGTGTATGTGTGTCTTGACAGTCATTGTTTTACAAGCACCACATTGTTCTGTAAATATTTATATCCTGCCATAAATTCAAAACTGTAAACAATTTATTCATATTCTTACTTCTAATTTCAAAATGAATTCCTGGAGCACATAAAGTGTAACATAGTGGAAAAACAAAATCTTTAAAAATATATATGCTACTTTCTTTTTACAGCAAACCATCAACGTTTATAACAACTGTAATATTTAGGGAAACGTATAGTCCATTTTAAAAGAAAATCAAAATGAATACGGCTTTTATGCTGAAATATATGATTATATACATCGAAAATGTCAATATTGTCAAATATAAATTATATATAGGCGAATGTTTAACATAAATAGAGACAGCTAGGCAATTTATGCAATGAAACATCTATGCCTGTGTCAAGTTACATTGTTTTAACATGTACACTCTTAAAGATAGTTGCTTTAGAAATAAGCCAAAGTCAGGGTTGGGGCATACATAAAGTGTTTGTGTTTATGCTTTTAGTAATTTATTTTCTTCAAAACATATTTACACAATATAGAGAACCTAATTTTACACAAAATTAGTAATAAACTCGATTTGAGTGTAATTTCTTATCACCATTGAATGTCTACTCAAGAAAATGTTAATAGATACAAGCTTACATTTAATTGTGAAAGCTTCAACACCAGTAAATATTACTGTGTATTTGATTGTTTGGTACAAATAAATAATTCATAAATAAAAGGAATAAAAACTGTTGTTATCTTTTATAATGAAAACCAATGCCAAATGGTGAAAACTGAAAATGTTTGGGTTGGGACATATATATATTTAAGATAAATAGGGTGTTTGTAAGTGGTTTAAGGTTAAATTACTACATACAATGAACAGAACACTGACTCACAACATATTGTAAAATGTTCCAAAATAATCCTATAGTAATAATAAAGTAATTTACCAAATAGGAGCTACTCCTTAGAATCTTACACTGCAAGGGAGATTACATGTAAATTATATTTTCTAATATTTTCTTGAAATTTCAGCACATTATTTGACTTTAGATTTATACTTTCATCGATTGAAATTATGTTTGATAAATTTGATGTTTTTTTTTAAATATGTCATTATCATATTTTACTTATTTTTTTCGCATCTGACTCTGAAAACAAACAATCAATTCAGCAAGTGCCTAAGCAGAAACCGATTTCCAACCCTAAGGTTACTATCTTTAATATTTATAGTCCGAGTGCAGCTAAATGATTAAATTGATAACTTGAATTACTTTTTCTAGACGCTGCAATTATATTTAAAATGATTTAGAGTAATTCCAATAAGTTTTTTTTCTCATATCAGTGAGGAAATGGGTATTTTTTGCACATAAATTCCAGGAATTTTCAGCGTATATGATGCTAAAATTAGAGAAGCATGTATAAAACATTGACGTATATTTTAAATATATATATTGATGTAAATAATGTATTTATAAGAGTGTAACATTAACTCTTTCAGAGTACAAGAGTTTTAAAAGCCATTAAGGAAAAACACGTTAGATTTGGGACTCGGGGACATGCAAAGACGTTTAAAAATGGGGCATTAGTGTTTAACTACATTGTTTCGACTATTAAAAGGAACTAATCTTTATTTTGATTGTTTACTTACTTTTGTAAAGCATATATATGTATGAGACGAGTATAAATAAAGTGTTTTGCTATTTTGGGTACTTGTCAGAATAAATTCGGAATAAACTAAATATTCAGTGATTAAAGTTTATAGGTGCACGGTCAACATATTGTATAGACACTAAATAGGCAACAAATAGTAAATGCAGAATAATTCTAAATAAAACATTTGTTTTAAAAGTTGCATGTCACACCTAAACAGCTAAGGAACTTTGCATATGCAAATGCTCAACTAAAAAACCAATCAACAAGTTTGACTTTACCTTAAAACATGTTCAGTTTCAATCCTCTTCATCATCAAACTATTACTTTATATTAGTAAATATTCAAACTTGGCCTCAGTAAGTTTTACTCTTATTTGCTCTAGGTCTTATATTAACGATAAAACTAGACCAAATGCTTTCAGTGAACCGCTTCTAATCATAAACACTTTTTATAGTGTATGATTAAGAATACATCACATTGTTTCACAAAATATATAAATTCAATATTTTACACTCAGCTTATTTTTAAATGTTATAGTCAAACTGAAAAAATTGCATGTTTTACAAACAGTATGAAAGTTCAATTAAAGCACTTGTGTAGTTAACATATAAACATCAATTAATACAAGAAATTTACCTGCGTCATCTTTCCCAAAAAGTTGTCCAAATTCTGAAACTTCCTGCAAAGCACGTCTTAGATTCAAATCAGGACAGAAGGAATAATGATTCGGTTTGGAATTAGCGACTATGTCATTCCAACTCTTTTCCCATTCTGCCAACTGCAGTTGAAATTGATTCATCAGAATAAATTCTTTGGCCCTCTGGTTGTTCTCTCTAAGACTATCAAACTCATTGGACGTTATTTCAACGTCTTCCTGCAATGTTTTGCAGCGCTTAATAAGCTGGTCTATTTTAGTTTGGTCATCGATTATTTTTCTATTCAGTTGCGTCTCAATCTTACTGGAGAGATTGTCGAGTGTTTTTATAATGGTTTCTTTGTACCGTCTTATGTCTTGGAGCAGTTTTTCCTTCTGATCTTCAACTTGCAGATGATTCTTTTCAGCTATTTGTAGCATGTTTCGAAATCCTTCTGCAACGGTCTTCAGTCTCTTATCAAAGTCATCTAGTTCTGTAGCGACTGATGCGTCACTAGAAGCCTCCTCTACTCTCATGATATCGGAACATGATCTGTGGGTCAGCGTGATGCAATCCATACAGCCAACTACTTTGTGGTTTTTACAGAAATATTTGATTACCTCCTTTTTATGTTGTTTACATTCAATGCTGAGTTCATCCAGAGACGGAAGCACGCCTTCCGTGTCGTCATTAGAGAGTTTTGTTTTCGGCATCTCTTCCGGGCCTTGTATATGGTGATCCCTTGACATCTTCATCCGTTTGTGACTTTGGATGCATTGTTTACACATAAATTCCTTACACACAACACAGTATCCATCGGCCTTTACAAGTTCACTTTCACTGCATGGTTCACATACGGTCTCAAAACATTCTTGGGATCCTTTGGAAAGGCTGGCTGCTTGATCGTCTGGCTCCTCCATGTTGCTCACCTTTATATAACAATTTGTTTTTATTAATTAATATTTGTTTCTTGGGTTTAACGTCTCACCAACATTATTTTAGTCATTTGGAGACTATGTCTTCTTGAGACAGATATAGTGATGCCACATCGCAGTATCACGCCGTAGACATGTGGCATGACACCACACTCAGTCACTGACACCGGGCCAACCAGTCCTGGAACTACCTTATATGCTGAGCTCCAAGCAAGGGAGCTATTCCAGTACCACTTTTTACGACTTTGGTATGTCGCGGCCAGGGATTGATTCCACGACTTCGCGCTTCCGCAGCGGACGCACTAACCACTCGGCCACCGGGGACGGTGTTTTAATAAATAAATCATGAAATATTTGTAAACGTATGAACAGCAATATGGATCGATAGTAAGTATGTTTAAGAAATATAATTCTTAAAAAAAAAAAAAAAAAAAAACATGTTAGGCTTTCCTTCCATTAATCGAGTGTTTCGAGAGTTCTTCGCACCCAAATGAATATTATCTTTGCACTGATTAAGAACCATCCACTATTTCAGCTTGGTATGTTAAATAAGAATAGTATACTACGATGTACAACTATGACGTTAACCTGAGAGCCTAAGGTGTTGTGTCAATGGCAAGTAAATGCACTTTTTCTCCTAAAGTTACGTTACATATTAAGTAAATTACGTTCTAAAATCTGCATTAACAATGAAAAATGAATAGCATTTTCTATAAAATATACTTTACCTTTACAATGCAGTTCTAGAATTTGTCCTCAACATTCCATTTCTAAAGTAAGTTGTAATTATACAGAATCTAAGGTATTCAATTCGATATACCTAAGTTGTATAAAAACGAAATATATTGAACGGTCTAACACATCCATCACAAACTCCTATCACATGACCGTCAGATATGTGATCAAAGTTTACTTTTTTATCTCTTATCTTGAGGTGAGTCGATACAAAGATATTCAGTAAAGTATTTCTATAGCTCTGTCTGTCCAAGTATCATTCACTCTCTATAAAAGAGAGAAAGATAATATTTTTATTTGGACTGATTTCAAAATAATGGCTTGTAGATTTGTAATAGTCCATGCATACCGTTTATAAGTATGAATTATAGATGTTAACACATATTTATGTCTCATGTAACCAATATATTGCGTTTAATCAGAGATTTACATTCCTAAAATTGTAGCTACCTGCTTTAAGACCAGGTGTATATTTTGTTTCCGAAAATGTCAACTTACTAAGACACCATTAATCTCCACTGAAATCCGCTCCGGTTATTATAAGAGATTAACTCAACCTTGAAACCAAAATAATTTGTATACATGATTGTGTAACTCAATATCAACAAAGGACATTTGTATGTTACTTGTAAGATCGTAAGTTTAACCCAAACCAAATATTACAAAATGCGATAAACTCACCTGTTCTTAACGTTACTTTACCAGGGTTAATCCAGTTAGGTTAACTCATATTTTACAGATCCAAAATGGCTGACGTATTTTCCGAAAATTTACTTTCGTTATCGCTTCCCGGTAGTGATCTATTCGTAGCAATAGTAATTTATCGGTAGCTATAGATAGTATAGTGTACAGGGTTTTAACACAAACCAAACCAAGCGCGTTGAATACGTAAACTGCAGAACAATCTCCAACCTTTGGTACATGTACATCACATGATCACCTGGTAATACAGCGTGGCAGTGAATGAGTGCGCTGGAGTTAGACTGCATACATTATAATAGCCGTCATTGAATAAGGATAAATGTAACGTAATAAAACACTACAATGGATATTGCAAACAAATAGCTGACAATAAAGATGTGTATAACACGCTTAAGTCCCCTTGACGGACGGTGTATTTACCGGTACATGTTTAGAGAGAGAAAGTACATAATTCCTGATATGACGCTTTCAAGATACAACAATTCATATGTACAATCTACCGCAAGCTAGACGAAGGGCTTCCTCATAAAAATTAAAATGAGCCAAAGTACCAAGTCACACTATCACCGATATTATTATTAACAAAACGAGCTGACTACGGTAAGACATATGCTGAGTCTGCTCTACAACACCGTGCACTACAGAATTTATTTCATGGCAAATAAATATAAAGATATCACAATATCCATGCAAAAAATAATATAAATCTCTGCTATATTTATGAAATAAAACTAATTCATATCTTTTGAAAATAAACAAATCATTAATTTCCATGGGACACTTTTTTGTCGATTTCATGCTGTTTTTTATCCACGAATATTAATCCTCACGAAAATTTGTCTCTTAGATAAACAATATTATCTCGTAGATAGACCTTATGTTGTCTAGAACATAAATCCACGAATAAATGTACCCACGAAATTACCTTAGGTACAAATTCAACGAAATTTAATGTTAACGGAAATTAATGTTATTACATTAAACCGCCATCGTTCAACAGTGATCAATGAGACGTGACCGACCTATGTAATGTTCCAAAAAGAATTTGAGTAGGTACTTAATTCAACAATGACTTTAGTATTGAAGGATGATTTTCTCAAAATCAAGTGTGTAAAAGAAACGACTATAAGGCGTGTTTGTTTTTGACAACGTTGATGCGAGTCCGTTCCTAGGAGACGCTCGATTCAATATTTTATTGTTATGCTTCTATTATCATGAATATTGAGAATGAATATTAAAAAACGTCCGTGTATTTAGTCGGTTATAACCATTGCACATTACACAAACTATGTAACACAATCAGAGAAATCATTGCCACCATGCGTGTATATCCTGTGTATGTCTGATCGACAACGCTTACCTCGGTTTTCGTCTGCTTGTCAGCTTCTTCAGAATCACAGCCGACGTCCCGACGATGATCATCCCCTCCAATGTATTGTATATTGTCCCGACATTATTCCCGTGGAATATAATCAAGAACGTAATGAGAGATAAACCCACAAAGCAAAGAGCGGTAACTAAGCTTGGACAAAAGTTGTTTTCGTTTGAGTCGTCTCCCCTGCATCATAAGTAGAGCATCAACGCCCGGTCAACAGAACAATCTATCGGTTGTTGGAGTTGTCTTTTTTGGTAATAGCATTGGTCCATTCTTGATTTTAACCCATCATAGAGGTCTGCTATGACATGATGTCGTTAAGTGACGGGACGATGATACGCTGAATGTATGAACCAACTTGAGTTGGGTTTCATTGTAAACCTATTATGTCCTTATGTCATAAGAATTGATGTAAACTGAATGTTAAAGGTAAGAACATTTTTTTTCAAGAATTGAAATCATATTTCAGATAGCGTTCAATGCTTTATCTTTTTTAGCAGTTATTACGTTTATATCCGTACATTTTTCATTTATTATTACTTATTTATTTGTTTATTTATTTACTTACTTATAATCCATATTTCTAATCCATTTTTCTATCTATCTATTCATTTACTTTTTATTTATAAATTTATTCATTTATTCATTTTTGGTATGTGCGTATTCCAAGGAATAGTATGTCCAGTTAAAATTAAATATCGCATATCTACAAAGTTAAATGTACATTAACTGATTTCCAAATTACAAGTCATTAAAATCGCATAAATATTGGGGGGGGGCAAGTCTCATTAACATCTTGGAGTTAATTTTTCGTGGGGCGGGGTCAGGAAATGTGCTTCTAGTATTACCTATCGAGTCTAGTTTTCGTGTGGGCGAGGCGGGGTTCAGGGAAATGGTACTCATTTTCGTTGGAGTCTAGTTTTCGTGGGTGGGGGGGTTTCAGGGGAATGATGCTCATTTACGTGGGAGTCTAGTTTACGTGGGGACGGGGCGTGGTTCAGGGAAATGGTGCTCTTTTACCTGCGAGTCTAGTTTACGTGGGGGCGGGGTTCAGGGAAATGGTGCTCTTTTACCTGCGAGTCTAGTTTACGTGGGGGCGGGGCGGGGTTCAGGGAAATGGTACTCATTTTCGTTGGAGTCTAGTTTTCGTGGGGCGTGGTTCAGGGAAATGATGCTAATTTTCGTGGGAGCCTAGTTTTTGGATGGGAGGGCTGCTTTTCGCAAGAGCCTTATTGGGGCGGGGCGGGGTTCAAGGAAATGGTGCTCATTTACGAGGGAGTCTAGTTTTCGTGGGAGCGTGGTTCAGGGAAATGATGCTAATTTTCGTGGGAGCCTAGTTTTTGGATGGGAGGGCTGATTTTCGCAGGAGCCTTATTTTCGGCGGTGGACCTCATTTTATATGTAAATATATGATGAGTTCATAATGGACAAAAGAGAGACAGTCATAGCCAGAGATAACCAGAGAGAGAGAAAAGGATAGAGATAGAGGGGAGATTTGGAAGCATGTCAAGCTTATCGAATGCAACGTAGCCTAGAATAAATCACTTATTGACATCTTATTAAAACAAACCATTAACTCCATTTTAAACCAGGGCGGAAATTACTCCCGCTTTTACTTTACACCATTTCTTTGCAAACTCATGGTGCCCCTCATCGCTGTTGGTTCGAATCTCTGTTTTTTCTGTCGTTATTCATGTGAAGAAACCATTCAGCTAGCTATATTGCTAGGTCGTGCTTCTGAACGTTTAGGGTCTTCTGTTATAAACTGGGAAACGCGTATGACTTAAAGGCTGTCATAGTCACAAATAATTTCATAGGCCATGGTAATTTCTTATCCCCGAATGGGGAACTAACGCACAACTTTCGGATACTCAGTCATGTTTGTTAACACTGGACCACAGCCAACTTAGATGTTGGTCATATAACTTGATTATTCTATTTATTATATGTTGGTCTTAGAGAAATGTATATACAGTGTATATGGTAACTATAGAAATTACCCTACAATAATAAAATTATATAATTTAATGACAAGCAAAAGTTAATTTTGCTATATATGTTTACCAAGCATTTGGGAAAAACTCATATTAACATGTATTTATAAAGATTTTACAGTAT
The DNA here is from genome assembly GCA_021229015.1 of Solen grandis. Taxonomy (NCBI): domain Eukaryota; kingdom Metazoa; phylum Mollusca; class Bivalvia; order Adapedonta; family Solenidae; genus Solen; species Solen grandis. The sequence goes on from CM037778.1 coordinate 23,410,192, forward strand.
GATATTTTAGTAAGTAATATAATATACAGGTGAGTATATTTTGAAATACAAATTAAGGCTTTCACATTTGTAGTAAGCGCACATGCACCAGATGCTTTTGTGCAATAAAACATTGAACTTGGATGATGAATATGGGGTAGATATGAAGTCTAGGAGACTGCTCTCTGGTTGATGCTGGTCCATTTTTTTTATTTTATTTCTTTATTTAAGAGTCGTTCTTAGGCCATAGGCCACGAAAGATTCTTAACCCCCCCCCCAAAAAAAAAGAAACCTCACAACCTCTGGATCAGTAGTCATGGATACCTCATGAGATAGTGAATGGGGTGAAACTGACAAGGTGCCTTGTCCCAGTGGTAACGTTCTCGCCTATGGATCCGAAGACTGTGCGTTTGAACCCCGTTGAGTACAAGGCTTTTTCTTGACAATCCCAGGCGCAAAGTACTGGTCCAACCCAGGAACCATCGAGAGGGATTAGTATAACATGTAAGAACTTGTTTCCTATCGATGTAAAATAAAAAAAAATGGTTAGAGAAAGAGGGAGAGAGAGACGACGGTAACTTTAAAGCAGTTGATTCTGTTATACATGTATCTATAAAAAGAAGCGGTAATAATTGTGATATAAGATTTTGGTCAAATAACGTCCATTGATGTTTATTTCGGCTTTAAGCACCACAGAGATGCTCCAGTTGCTCCCCACTCACACATCGGAGGGAAATTAACCACCCAAGTATCCGTTCATTCATTCGTTAATTCATTAGTTAATTCATTCATTTATTCATTCATTTGTCCGTTCTTTCATTTGTTCTTTCGTTTGTTCGTTCAATCGTTCTTTCATTCATTTATTCATCAGTTCGTTCATTTGTTCTTTGATTCACTCGTATGTTTGTTCGTTTGTTCATTGTTTTGCTCGTTCTTTTATTTTTTCAGCCTATGTATATATAAATATTATATTTCTCTCTCTCTCTCTCTCTCTCTCTGTATTTCAAAAACGTAAGAGTCATCTATCCAAAACTTTTTAAATCGTAATAAATTATAAATAAATGCATCTTAATGGAATAATAATCCGTTTCTATGATGAAATAACACACACACACACACACACATAACTAACATATGTGATATTCAGCTCTACAATTCTGAGTACTAATGCTCTCAGAAAGAAATGAAGTCAGAAACAAATCACCTCACGGTTGCTATGACTTAAGTCAGTAGAGATTACTGGTGTTAACAATTCTCTTTCATATCATCTGTATTTATGATTCATAAAGTACATACATTTTGTTGATATTGCTTATAAACCAGAACGGTTTACTTCAAAAGATGCATTAGTGCCTCGTAATCGGTACTTAAATATTTGAAATCGTTTTAAATATGAACACAGACATATATGCCGAGGTGCTTTAAGCAGATCTACTTTGAGCTTATTTGTTTCATTTTTTTTTCGAAGAGTTACATTCGAGTATTTTACTAAGAAATATACATGATTAAAAACATTATACATATAAATCCATACAGACAGACAAACAGACACAGAAATATACATGATTAAAAACATTATACATATAAATCCATACAGACAGACAAACAGACACAGAAATATACATGATTAAAAACATTATACATATAAATCCATACAGACAGACAAACAGACACAGAAATATACATGATTAAAAACAATATACATATAAATCCATACAGACAGACAAACAGACACAGAAATATACAGATATTAAAACAGACAAGAACCAAATATTTGGAATGAAGAATGAGTACGATACAGTTTTCCTGAATTTATTTAAATATTTGCTAAAATCATGTATATAATTATAAAAAAAAAAATAATCATCATTTTTTCTGAAAAAGTTATCCTAAGCTGCAGATAATCCATTAATTGAGATATAGAAAAAGGGTGGAGATATCACTAAGATCTTTTCATGACGTCAGATCTCATGACGTCACATCAGGGCAGGTAATCCTTTCATCCCAGTCCGGCCAGAATTCCGTCTTCATACGATCCAGATAATCCATTAGATTCTTCAATTTTCCTGCCAAATTATTTTAAATACATTGTGAATTAAAATTTGTCTTTTAAGGTATTGTTTCTGTACATTTCGGATCTCATGGCCTTTCACGGAGATAACCAAGGTTTCCTAATGTTTCATTAGGGTATCTTGGTTTTCTTGGTAGAGGTTAAGTGGTCCACAACATAGCGTAACCATTACACGGACTTTACCTTAAGTATGTTCATGACAATCACTTTATATCTAAGTTTTATGAGTTGTTGTTTCAAAGTTAACTTGCAAACCTAGCCATAACCCCCGGAGAACAACCAGCTGGAATTAATATGACTATTTGAGTTTACCGTCGTTTCGACAGTATTTCAGTCATAACGTCCAGCTAATTATAGGTGGAGGAAGACACCGAATGCACGGAGGCATCCGGGTAGAACCACCGACCTACCGCAAACAAACTTGAAGGCTTCCTCAAATTAAAATCCGAATGACCCTGCCGGTATTCGAACCCATGCAGTGAGGGGCTGAGTGAGCGTTTAAGTTAGCGACTTTACCCTCTCGGCCACGGTGGACCCTAATTCCTAATATGAAATGTTGCATTTGCATGGGAGGCTGTGTAGGTGGACTTGTATTCTAATATATATATACATGTCGTATTTTATATGTACATAGTTAAATCGCGTCATTCGCTATATTGTAAAGTTTCCACTTGGACCTATAACCTTCTGAAACTTGCAAAATATATACTTCTGAAATATTCGAGTGACTCTGCCGGCATTGAGCCAAGTTAACAGTGATCCCATTTTAATTAATTAATTGGATGGTTGAATGAATCTGTTTACCAATGTGGTTAAATGAATGGATTGATTGATGATTACCTGTTAGCAGAGACTTCCCTGGACAGGCATCAGGTGTGGCCCATCGGATCTGCGCCAACTGACCAAATGCCGTACAGTCTAACTCCGTGGGGCGATCCCCCATCAGGTATTTTTTATCTCCTGCGGCAAAAGAAATGAGATGATTTCTTTCTTTAACATTATTTTGTACATGTGTAAAATAACAAAATAAAGTAAAACACAAAAAAATAATTTTCAGATTTATGTATGTATTCGGGATGTTAGAACAAATGGATGTACATATTCGATAGTACCGGAGAGATGTCTCACAGTATAGTTAGACTATAAGATATTCCGCTTTATCATCTTTTAAATGTAAAGATAAATTCAAAATATACGAACGCGTACCTGTAAAGCTGTAAATGGAATATGATTATATCAAATAAAGGGGAATTCAGAAATAACTTAGGGTATTGTATAAATGAGTGAGTAAAAAATGTTCAAGAAAATTAAAAAAAATAAAATACATGTACATGTATGTCCTTTTCGTTTTCGTCTCAACTTCTAAGATCTAAGTCATTGGATAACTCAACCTCTTTTTGTTTACTTTAGGTATACAAAGATAATGAAAGTAGAAAAAATATAATCAAAATATACTTTCAAGATATGCTGATTAAAATTTGCATTTTTTTTTTAAATATCCCATCCCCATACTCCCTTTAAAAGTAAATTTTCGAGATAACTCGATGCACCACGGCATATTGCAAAGCTGCACGGAATTTCCCGATACTTACCGAGCAAATTTGACAGCTGTCGTAAATCGTTTTGTATCATTTCCCCGACCTCCTCCTTTGTGTGACGCCCGACCCCTACACTGTGGGCTAGCCTCTTTACTTTCCGCCGGAAAAGAATTTGAAACAGTATCGGCAGACTTGTCTGTTTAGCGAACATGTCCTTTGAATAGAGATACCATCTTGTATACACGTTCAACCTGCGATCATAGAGAGACCAAAACAAATCAATAAATGTAGTCCAGTTTACATGTCGAGGGCTATCCAAGAAACTGTTCTTAGTTCATTAAAATAAGTTCATTACTGTAATAGGTTTCGAGGTCAGTGAACATCGGCATGGTGAAAACAACAGTGTGCATGTCTATTTTGTCAGTGTTCTGTTGTTGTTGTGTTGTTTTTCTGTCATTTATTTGTAGATTTTGAATAATATCGCACATGTCTCACTAGCATTCTACTGGTCTGGAAAAGTATTTTTGAAAAATAACGCTTGAAACTTTTATTGATGTACATTTAATTTCGGCGTAAAATTTCATTATTAGTATAGTATATATCGCAAATATAGTAAAAGAAAAATAAAATAACGGACATGAATGCAGATGGTGGCTTGATATAGGAGCAGGTTTAAGATAAGTAGTTGAAGAAGTAGAAGTAGAAGATTAAGCAGTAGAAGCAGACCAAGCAGTAGGTGTAGCAGTAGAAGTAGACAAAGTAGCAGAATTAGGAGTAGAATTAGCCCAAGTAGTAGAACTAGCAGGAGAAGTAGTACAAGCAGTAGAAGTAGCAGTAGAAGTAGAAGTAGATTAAGTAGTAGAAATAGCAGTAGAAGTAGACCAAGCAGTAGAAGTAGCAGTAGAAGTAGATCAAACAGTAGAAGTAGACCAAAATTTAGAAACCAATAGAAGAGACAAGCAGTAGAAGTAGCAGTAGAAGTAGTCCAAGCAGTAGAAGTAGTCCAAACAGAAAAAGTAGACCAGGTATAAGAACTAGACTAAATAATAGAAATAGACTGAGTAGTAGAAGTAGACTTAAAAGAAGAGATAGACTAAATATAAGTAGACTATGTAGTAAAAGTTGACTGTATATAGTAGAAGAGACAGAAGTACTTGTAGATGTAGTAGTAATGCTTATAGTAGATTTGGTTTAAAAAAAAAAGTAGTAGTAGTAGTAGTAATAGTAGTAGTAGAAGTAGACCAAGCAGTAGATGTAACAGTAGAAGTAGACTAGGTAATAGAAGTAGACTGAGTAGTAGATTTAGAGGAAGAGATATACCAAGTAAAAGTAGAGTATAAGTAGAAGAAAAACAGAAGTAGTAAAATATTAGGTAGTAAGTAGATGTAAATAAGAAGAAGAAACGGTAGTAGTCAAAACAGCAGTATTAATAGCAGTAGAATTAGTAGTAGCAGCAGGAAAAGCAGTTGTAATAGTAGAAGTAGTAGTGGTAAGTAGTAATTGTAATAATGATAGCACTAGTAGTTGTAGCAGTTTAAGTTATTGCATGAGTGATAAAAGCAGTTGCAGTATTAGTAGAAGCATGAGTGTTAGAGTTAGTTGCAGTATTAGTAAAAGCATGCGTGATAGAAGAAGTTGCAGTATTAGTTATAGCATGAGTGATAGAAGCAGTTGCAGTATCAGTAAAAACATGAGTGATAGAAGCAGTTGCAGTATCAGTAAAAGTATGAGTGATAGAAGGAGTTGCAGCATCAGAAAAAGTATGAGTGATAGAAGCAGTTGCAGTATTAGTAAAAAGTATGAGTGATAGAAGCAGTTGCAGTATCAGTAAAAACATGAGTGATAAAAGCAGTTGCAGTATCAGTAAAAGTATGAGTGATAGAAGCAGTTGCAGTATCAGTAAAAACATGAGTGATAAAAGCAGTTGCAGTATAAGTAAAAGTATGAGTGATATAAGCAGTTGCAGTATCAATAAAAGTATGAGTGATAGAAGCTGTTGCAGTATCAGAAAAAGTATGAGTGATAGAAACAGTTGCAGTATCAGTAAAAAATGAGTGATAAAAGCAGTTGCAGTATCAGTAAAACATGAGTGAAAGAAGCAGTTGCAGTATCAGATAAGCAGTTGCAGTATTAGTAAAATCATGAGTGATAGAAGCAGTTGCAGTATTAGTTATAGCAACAGCAGAAGTAATAGAAGTAGTAGCAGTTGCACTTTTATATGATTATACATTTCTAAAATATATATACAGTTAAGTGTACAACCCCAGTAAAAACTCACCAGTATGTGAATTCTTCTAGCCATTTCTGTATCCCCCAGGCCACCGCTCTCTCGTAAGGAGACAGATGACTGTTGAGATCCACCTTAAGTTCCTTGTTAAGGTAGTTCATGATCAGTTGCGAATCGCCCATCGTTACACCGTTGTATTCCAACCATGGAACTTTTCCTTTTGGAGAACTGGACCAGAAACTGTAATGTGGCTGGAATCAAGAACATGAAATGATTATGAAGCGGGCATTACATTTATAGAAAAATAATGCTTCTTTGATTCTCAAAAAAATATTAATAAAATCATTACCCCTGAAAAATAAATGATATACAGTATCTATTTGTATACAGTAAGTATTTGTCAAGGTTGGGTTTTTTGCCTCATACGAGGTACGTCCGTATGTTTTAATAGTACCAACAGCGTACGGATATGTGACTGAGGCCTATATCGGCGATTTAAGGTCGCAAAATTAGTTTAAAGACTAATAAAAACCTTTTTCTCGCCTCTGCACTCACCTTTCTCCCCCCACCCCTCTCTCTCTCTCTCTCTCTCTCTCTCTATTTTGTATCTCTATCTCTACGCCCTGTTTCTCTTCCGCTCTTGCTCTCTTTCTCCTTCTCTTGCCCCTACTTCTCTCTCTCTCTCTCTCTCTCTCCCCCCGCATTATACGTATGCAGTTTTAACATTACACGCTTTCAATCACACGTGTTCCCTTAATGTTCAGTAAATAGACGATGACATTTAATATATCAAATATATTAAGATCTACTTTGAACAAGATCAGTTGACTGTGAAATGCACGTCTTACTTTACAACATGTACCTACTTACTTCATATGGTATTTTCGCTATTCTAAGGTACGTCTCCAGTTTCATAACGAAGTGACCTAAGCTCGGCACGTGCTTGCCTTTCTTTGTCTGATGCACTATCACAGTGTTCCGGGGGTAATCCACACCGCATCGTCTGAGTAATAAACATATAAATATAGGAATATAAGCAAACAAGTAAAACATTGATAGACCTACCAGCTTTTAAGTATATGTATAAAAGAATGTTTGTTTTTTTATTCTATTTTTTACACCTGTCGCTCCCCTTACCGCTGTTGTTTCAAATCCCGACAGGGTCAGTCGATGAAGTCTTCCAGATAAATGGCGGTTGGTCGGTGTTTATATTATGACATTTTTTTTAAGTATCGAGAGTCAGTCGGTGGCTGTTACTTCGCGAGGAACCTGTGAAGAGTACCCTCCTCTACATCGAAACTTACTTTGGCAATATCCGGTTTTATACAAAACGAGTGAAAAGTACATTAAAACTCATTAAAACTATTTGAGTGAACAACTCGACGCGGGACTCGGACCCGGAGCCTTTCGCTTAAATGGCAGATGCTATACTGACTGAGCTACCCGGCTTTCTCGCCTATTGTGAGGAATCGGTACTGTGTCATTATCCCCTTCCAATGTAGAATTTGTCCCTGAATCCTAGGAGTTACAGACCTGGGGTAGATATAACCAGGTGCAGGTGTCGTTAGACAGACCTAGCATCTATGCCAAAGTCCCAACACTGACCACCATTGCCCCAGTGTCTATATTTAGTTGTAACGTGCGCATGCGCGGATTTTAACAAAAAGTAGCCGCGGCTCTCGCTTTGCCTTCTTATGTTAAAGTGTGATATATATGAATGAAAATTTACATATAGACAAATACATAATTGGCTTTGTACACAACATACTAATAAAAATATAGATACATTCCGGAAACACAGCGTAAATAAAGATAATGAAGTTATAAAAGAACAACACTAATGTGGCTCTCGTCTTGACTTCTAATATTAAAGTGCGAATGTTCTAAACGTGCAAACCGAGAAATCTGAAAATGAGGCCCGTCACCTGATGAGCGAATAATTGCCCTTATCAGATTCATATGAATGACTGAACTGACTGACTGACTGACTGACTGACTGACTGACTGACTGACTGACTGACTGAATGAATGAATGAATGAATGAATGAATGAATGAATGAATGAATGAATGAATGAATGAATGAATGAATGAATGAATGAATGAATGAATGAATGAATGAATGAATGAAAGTGCAAACAAAAATTGATTGTGGGTAGGGGGGGATGAACAGATTAGATATATATGCGTGATATATACTAAGTGAAAACTAAAAGACACTGCTACAGACAAAATCTGACCCTGCGACATGTAATGACGCTTTTATTATAGTTGTTATTGACGATGATAATTGAAATTTGACAAAGGTTTAAAAGATTTATTTTTATATGTAAGCATTGTTACCTTCATAATATGAGACCTATGAGATCCCTCTCCAGATTCAATAAATATCTATCAGTTAATAACAACCAATATCAATATAATGCAAAAAAATCAATCAACAAATCAATCAATATGAAAATAAAAAAAGCAACACAGAAACAAAACATCATTTTAGAACATTTGGATAATAGATGTCAAATGAAAGCCGTGTTTTGTTGTTAGCATGACTTGGTTAATATTGCGACACATGCTGCATTACGGAACGGAGAATCGATCAAACACACACAATTTGATACACTTCGGTTGTTTTCCTATCATCACACATGTCTCGGTGATTTTAATAACATGATAATGTGAAAATTGAAGTTAAAGCAGCTCGTTTACAGTTGATCGTTAGAAATTAAAAAAAAAAAAAATATAATATATATATATATATATATATATATATATATATATATATATATATATATATATATATTCCATTCCCCCCTCTATCGTTAATGTTGATGAAGTCCTTGTTTCCAAAAAGATAAATTCTGCAAGTTTATGTCACCTTACACGGAAATCGCTTTTTTCGTATATGCAACCTCTGCGAAAGCGGTTATAAATTGGATATTGTATCCCTCAAAACAAGTTTTAGGTAACACGTGACACATTCCGCAACATGTTCTGAGTAGCGATGAAGTTAGCGCAAGCGTTAGAAGTGAATATGATCAGCCAAATAACGTCACAAAAAAAAAAGAAAACGATCCTGTTGCCTAGTGGTTAGGGCATTCGCTTCGGGAGCGGGAGGTCGAAGGTTCGATCCCCGGCAGGGGATCCCCGACAGGGGATCGTTCTGACATGGCCGGTTGGTGAGCCGCCAGCTAGCTAAATAATGGTTACCGGTTGTCTTCCTGCCTGGTGCCTGGCAGATAGGAAGGAACTGGAATTGTACTTGTGAAAGCAAAGAGGTGTCTTATAAGTCAAAACTGGCTGGCCCTTTCAATAGGGGCAGGAGGGACCGCCGTGGCCGAGCGGTTAGTCGTGGACTACAAATCTCTCAGCCCCTCACCGCTGTGGGTTCGAATCCCGGTAGGGACTTCGGATTTTTCATGTGAGGAAGCCTTCCAGCTGGCTTGCGGTAGGTCGGTGGTTCTACCCGGGTACCTCTGTGTACTCGGGGTCTTCCTCCACCTGTAATTAGCTGGACGTCACTACATGATTGAAATACTATCGCAGCGACAGTAAACCCCAATACAACAACAACAAAAACAACAACAACCATAGGGGCAGACACTTTACCTTTACCTTTTTAAGAAAAAAAAATCTTAATATAGGTTGTATAATTCTTAATATAGTTTCAATATCGCCTGTGACGGTATTCCCTTTGGTGGGGGAAACTATCCATTCTTTTACAAGCACGGTTGGTTACGATGGTTGACGTCTGTCGATGGGAATTGATGGACGGAATACACGTATAAAGTTATAACTCAAATTCTCAGTCCCCGAGCTGCTTTCACCGGTATGTGCATAAAGTGGGACCTATTTGTATAAACGTGTGCTTTTGGAAGAGTTGAGTTCATAGGAAATGATGTCACTCAATGTTTTCTTAATATGGAATGATTAAAATCAAAGCAATGTATTTCATTCTCCGTCTATGAAAAGTTATTTTCTATGTATGATGATCATATCTTTCACCGTGGAAGTTAAGATGATATCACGTTCGTGCGATAAGTGTATCCCGCATGTTTAAAAGTATCGTCGCTACTACGCCACTCCTGAACATATGCCTGATCCGAAATATATTCATTACCGATACAAGTTCAATAGCTTATAATGAAACTAGAAATACCGACATGTTCTCTCGATTGTTCGAACCTAGCGATTATCTGACTACTATGCCTCTCCGAGATATATTCCCGATACAAGTTCAACTGCTTACAATGAAACTGAATACGCATGTTCTCTCATTGTTCGAACTTGGATTTTCCGAATACCATGCATGAAATGATTTCCGAAATATGCTTTTGATAAATTTGAAATTTCGCGATTTTTTGTTTAGCCTAAATAAGTGGATTTTACTTGTGTTAAGTTATGATCTCGTTTGCTTCGATGTAACTTTTATAAAAAAAAAATAAGAAAAAATAATGAAAATAAGCAGCAAGTGCAATTTCCTGTTACTCGTTAAAGCCTCTGATCAACGAGCGTTTTCATTAGAGACAAATTAACTGATATGTAGAAATTGTAGTAAACAAGAACAAATGAACACCCCTATAGAAACACATACACATGCACATAAATAAATAGATTATAACAGGAATTAAAAAGATATTCCGTGAGAAAATAAAGTAAATCTGACCTATAGACTGTCTTCGATAGGCATATTGAAGTCTACAAACGTCACTACACGAAAAGAGGAATATGATCCCTAAGATCAAGAGTGCTTGCCCTTTGATTCGAACTATGCATGCCGTAACTAAGTCACTTATTTACAAAAGTGAACGGCAGGCGTTAATTATTAGATTAACAAAAATGTTAGTAAAGTATACATGCCAAATAACTTCCAGCGTGAACCGGAAAGAACTCGTCTTATATATGCATAAATATTTTCTTTTCGCCAAACATTCTGGCGCGCGTCTGCATAAATTGGCAGCATTAACAAAGCGTAATTAAGTCTTTTAAATGTGCTTTGTGTAGCTAACATGGAACAAACTACCTTGATATGCTCAGTATGAAGACTCCGGTTCAAGGGATACGAACAACAGCTTTATTCCAGCACAAAACCATCAAAGCAGTCTATCAACTTCGTTGCTTCCGAAATAGTCCGAACTCATTCGGATCACATCGGCTACTTTTCGAATCAAGTCGGAGATTTGTAAATACATGTATACACAACTGAGCCAAAAATTACTTGGGTAGAAAACTTAACCATTTCACTGCTTTATACAAACATATCACTTTTTGTGAAAAAAAATCACAAACATATACATATAACTATTTTACATCTGTGAATTACGAATTCGGATTTTTTTTGTAAGAAGTTAAGTGAAACGGGTCAAAGATATTAATTAGTGGGGTAAAAAAAGAAAATCAAAGGAGATAAAAAAGAAGATTGAAATTATCTATGTTAACGCATTATAGAAAGGGATGTGACTCTATATAAATAAAAAATCAAGACATTTGGTGAACAGCTGTAGGACTATACAATCGACCTCGTTTATCTCGTCATATGTGTGGTGGGTTTACACATAGGTAATGACATGTTTTAAAATGGATTTCAAAACTCTCCTGTATTTACATATGTCAAAAATATCGTATTAGATTTCAAATTAATTAAACGCTCAAAGCGTGTGAATACATTAATATTTGAATTGACTATTCGAGTTTACCGTCGCTTCGGCAGTATTTCAGTCATATAGCGACATCCAGCTAATTACAGGTGGAGAAAGACCCCGAATGCACCGATGCATCCGGGTAGAACCACCGACCTTCTGCATTGATATTTGAAGGTGAACACCTGAGAGTTGCGGGTATTCAAAAGACACCACGAGATCTTCAATGAAATGTCATGACCATAAAAAAAAACATGGAGTAATAGAATAAAAGAAACAAAAGTTATCCAGTGTGGTTACAATTTTGTATATCTGTGTCAACCTCACCAAAATTAAAGAGGGAGAGTAGACAAAATCTTGTTTTCATTGTTACCGATAATCTGTGAACGTGCTGCTCTAACGCTGTATCTAATAAATTTTACATCAGTAATGGATTAGAGTTTTTGAAGACAGGTAATATGCAAAGCAGCTGAAGTTGGTTCTTGATCTAGAATGAATAACTTGATCGTACAGGTGTTGACCGTCCCCGGTGGCCAAGTGGTTATAGTGTCAGCCTCGGGGATTCAACCCTTGATCGCGACATACCGATGTCGTAAAAATGGTCTTAGTGGGTCCCTTCTCAGCATATATGCAGGCTAGTTTTAGGACTAGTTGGCCCGGTGTCGGGATAATATGATTGGGTGTGGTATCATGTCATATGTCTACGGCGTGGCATGAGAGGGTCAGCGATATTTACGTTTCAAGAATACATAGTCTCTTGACGCATAGACTATCGGTGGGACATTAAACTCAACAAACAAACAAACTGGTAATGACCAACAAAGTTCTTCTGTGGTACTTAACTAGATAAAGCGTATTTACTCGGGTTACAATTTAATGGCTCTTGATTCAAATGAACTCATATATATCCCTTGTTTGTATTTTTCATATATCAAGCAACCATGGAACACGATGATATAGTCAAGCCGAGAAAGCTGAACCAAATCGATATAAGCGTGTACCTTCACATCCACAGTACTAAACATAAGTTATATAGCAAGTTCAGCTAATTTCAGGAGGAGGAGGACCCTGAATGCAAAGAGCATCCGAACCTGCGACCTACGCTTGACAGTCAGAATGCATTCGTGTGACGTATCGACCGGGACTCGAACCAAAAGCGATAAGTGGCTAAGTTAGTCAGAGATGTAAATACTCAGACCTCATCCATTTCATCAATATCTTTGTTGTTTGCTGGGTTTAAAGTCCCACTGACATTTTTTCAGTCGCTCGGAGACGATAGTAAATAAAAAGACCTGTGTCATACAGAAGCAGGGATGAAATAAAATCAAATGGGTAGAATAGATCAATAAAAATAATTAAAAAAACAAACAAACAAAAAACAAAAAACATTTTTACTTTTTTTCCAAAGTATAACAGATCCATTACATACCTGACTTTCCCTTGTCTACGTAGCAACAGATACGCCAGTGAACCTACCGCAACTCCCAGTGCTACAACGTATTTCCAACTCTCACGAAAAAATTCGTCCGCCATGTTTCCGTAGAAACCAATCTTGATGAAATCGTTATAAATAAGACATACAACAATTCCGCACAATAAACCGTTTAAATTACTGCGTCAAGCGGGGCCAACTTACATTTAAACTGTTTTTAATTTTACATTCGGTTTGTGCAATTTCAGTTACGGAATGAACACACTGTCAAGCTAAATGTATGGAGAGTTATCGGTTTACCGGGTTTGTTTACATTGACTCAACACAAGACAAGACAATGTACGACTGACTGGGTACCCGGGTACACAATATCCAAAAATAGATAGTAAACCTACTCTTATGTACCTTAGTGGTATATAAATATAGGAGCAATTATCATAATACGGTACATCATCAAAAGGCTAAAGCTATCTTAAAGCAGCTCGTTCACATATGCTCATTGATGTATTAAGTCTCTTAATACCCTTCCACAGACGCATAGTTACCTAATGCAACATTCCATGATTGTAAAATTTGGATAGTTTCTCTTTCTCTTTCATATGCTATAGCGTTACGAAGGGTATAAAACCTATATAGAGAATTTCTATTTCCGGGTGCCGTCAAATGACTAATCATATTCATACTTCGCGCATGCGCTCACTTCGCAGGCTTAAAGATTTAATAACATTTTATGTGTTTTAATAACACTTACGGCGAAGACGTCATGCTGCGGAAATTGTCACGTGGTACAAACAACTGCTTCGGGGATACCCTACCCTATATATAACCGATATTCCCCGACGTGTGTTCACGAAAAAAGTGTTTTCCCAAGCAAACACAAACCGATTTTATTAAGACTTAAACAACATTGACGAGGGAGAGTAGTTTTTGTTGTTGTTGTTTGTTGTTGTTGTTTTATTTGTTTGTTTGTTTTGTTGTTGTTGTTGTTGTTATTCTTGTTTTTTGTGTTTTTTCTTTACTTTAACCGATCGACTGTGAACAAACTGCTTTGATATGAATAACACAGCAAGAAATATAACTCTGCTTTCCTTATGAGTAATGAAGAACCCGAAATATGCCTCCCTTTGTTACTTTTTATGATTTTTTTAAAGTTATTTATGAAACATTATATCATAATCAAAAGTACTAGCTCAAGTTAGCATTGTTCAGTAAAACTTCATTTTTCTACAGGAAACCACTCATCTTGAGGAATTTTCTGTTTCACACTCGTATATATATATTACTCGTATATCTATCACTCGTATATCTATTACTAAATCAACCCGTTCAGCATAATTATGGAGAAACGTGTTTATTTCTGTTGTTGTTGTTGTATTGGGGTTTACCGTCGCTGCGATAGTATTTCAATCATATAGCGACGTCCAGCTAATTACAGGTGGAGGAAGACCCCGAGTACACAGATGTACCCGGGTAGGACCACCGACCTACCGCAAGCCAGCTGGAAGGCTTCCTCACATGAAAATTCCGAAGTCCCACAGCGGTAAGGGGCTGAGAGATTTGTAGTCCACGACTGTAACCCCTCGGCCACGGCGGCCCCGTTTATTTCTGAACTAAAAATGTTCCCACCATACTTGCAAAAGGCTGAAAAAAAATTCTTACAAGATATATTTCGTACTTATTCAAAAAATGACATGCGGCGTTGTTGGGGATTAAAATAATGGATACAAATCTATCTGTGAATAAATTTATCCTAGGAGGTATCAAGACATTCCCCATAACCGCAATCGGCGGAGTAAACATGGTTGTTAATAAAGCGCACCGTCTTCCAGTCATAAGGAGACTATAAAACAGACTTCATGTATTCATGGCGATCCGTCCAGAACAAATTTCAATGTGCACCAAAAAGAAATGTTTTGATAAAATAACTTTACTTTTATCAAAGAAACTGTAATTCAGTCAGAATACTTTATCAAAATGTCGTGTGTTTCAGCTGTTTATCTTCTCAACAAACAATTGTGCGTAACTTTTTTTCCGTGGGTAGAGGAATATCTACCAATGAAATTCGTTTAAATACTCACTCGGCACTGTCATACGTCATCATCCCTAAGTAGGTCAAAAGTGTGGTGAGACAGATATTCCGAAAAACATTGATGTTTTAAAAGCAAACCATTGCCTTTACGCCTCTACATGCAAATATACCTACACTTTAAAGTCATTCACCAAAAAAAATACAAAAAAAATACATAGAGCTCTAATAAGTTCTTCTAAATGCACCAGTGGAGGTGGTATTGTGTCAGTTATAAGTTGATAAAGGTATATGAAGAGACTGTGAATGCCAATAGATTTTTTTAAGAAGTACTTTGTCTTTATGATTTGATTTTATACATGTGTATATCCATAGTAACATCTCATAAATAAACCACCGACCCATTTGGTCTATTGATTAGAGTGCCCGCTGTGGTGGATCCCCGTTCACAACATGGTCAATAGACATTAAAATGTTGTTTATACAATGTATATCTCCCATGTGCTCAGTACATAAGGATAGTTACAGGACTGATTGACCGAGAGATTTGATCAGTGGAATGATTTTAAGACTCATTGCCTACATGAGGCATGTAACTTGCAATCACGTTGCGATATTTCGCCAAAAAGTTTAACTTACTTATTTAAAGTCGATTGTGAAACAAGTTCTTACAACTACAAATAATACTAGTCTAGTTATACCAATCCCTCAAGACGTTTCTTGGGTTGGGCCAGTAACGTTACTTGGCGCATAGAAATGTCCTCAAAATCCATGTCCCCAACAGGGTATGATAATCAAGGCAGGTATCTTGAACAACGGCGTCCTTCGAATTATTATGTGGTACCACACCCAGTAACATTATCCTGACACCGGGTCAACCAGTCCTGGAACTACCCTTGTGTACTTAGCGCCAAACAAGGGAGCAATACCAGTACAACATTTCAGGATATTAGATATTAGACCATTAATGATTTTCAGTGACAGGAATGTTGGAATGCGTTTCTATCTAACTAGAGAATTTTTTTTAGCTCAAAGTATTGTTGGTGGATTTTTTTGTATTATTTTGTATTGCACAGGAAAATCCGGAGGACAAAGCAGCTGCAAGCAACTGACAACATTAAAAAATGCAAATATAATTTAAGAAATCATTCGTTTCCGCCCATGTATACCAGGGGATTTCAAGTCAGTATACCAGGTCTTAATCAAACATACTAACGGGATCGGCTATTCTAATTGTAGTGGGTACATACTTTTGAAACTGGTACTCATGCCCAGGGCGGCTAAAGACGGTTATCATTTGTCAATGTAACTCTAAGACACACACTTACATAAACATGGCAAAATAAAATGTCACCTTTTGAGTCCTCTCAATCTTTCGATTCAGACATTTTCGGTTCATATTTCTTTCTTTTGTTTTGTTGAAGGCGGATGTATAATGGAGTTGGCCGGAAGCAAGCTGACAAGAAAACTCGACAAACTTTGAAAGTCCGTATACATTTTTTTCTGTGTAATGTTTGCCGCAAAAAAAGTGTTGACTATTGAATCTCGATTCAGTAAACTTTCTAAAGGTATGACACCCATGTTAGCCCAGTGTGAGAAATAGGCAACACATATCAATACAAATACAAATACAAAATCTTTTATTTCTCAAGTCAACATTAGACACGTGAGAGCATTGTACAAATGGAGTACATGAAAATGAAAAGGTCACTTATATAACATAAAAAATAATCAAAATAATTTTAGACAAAATATAAAAATAACAAAAAAATATAAACAAAAAAAGAGAACTTTTTAGGGAAAAGAGAGTTTGCACAAACATACTCATTTTTGAAGGAAAGAACCAAAAGAAGAAGATAAAAAGTAATAGAGGGTAAAAGTTATGCTTAAAAAAGTTGACATGACATGTAAATAGCTGGATATAAAGAAGAAGGAAAGGGGATGAAATAGCCGAAGAGGGCAAAGATCGGATTAATGCGGGTAGATAATTTATATTCCTTTACCTATTAAGGTGTCATCACTGAACTTTCGAGCATAATTTTAAGTGACACTGGGCTTCTTTAAAGATATACGTTTAAATGTCGGTTGTATTGAGGACTAGTTTAAAGCGGTAACTATATGTCTACACCGGTTATGTTTTATTCGGTTACAAACTTGCTTTCCACGGGAAGCACGAAGAGATTACTTTTTTTGTTTGGAGTGTTATGATGCCACGACAGGTAAACAATACATGCGACCATGTTTGCACATGCCTGTATTGTATCTGAATAATTTTGATCTATAAATATAACGTGTACGGCTCTTTCGTAATGAAACCGTGACAATTCACATGGGTCATCAGTGTGCTGTCTTTTTATAGCGCATGTTTAACTATAAAAAAGTGTCGTGTCGGATCTATTTATAGCGGCGTGTTTTCCTTAATAGACAGTTAAAGAGTGTTGCCGATAAGGTGTAAAAATCCAGTACTATACTATCTGGACCAGTTTGATGAATAAGCAACACATACCCAGTACTATCCAATCTGGATTTGTGTGATAAAAATCCAACTTATATCAATGTGGACCAGTGTGTCAAATAATGCTCACAAATAAGATCAACGATGCATTCATGAAATGAAATGACATCTACATTAAACTACTGAAACTTGAAATTTGATACATGTCGCGCGTCGATACAACAGATATCTCTCCTCTCTCTCTCTCTCTCTCTCTCCGCTCAAAACTTATCAACAATAAAGTCAAGATGAGCAATAGGTTCCCAAATTGAGTTAAGCACTTCGACACGGCTTGTAAAGTAACAGATTATAAATCTTTAGGTTCCTCGTTCGAGACCGAGCTCAAAAAAAAATATCTCACCTTTGTTATCAGTGGGGCAGCAGACAGTGTATATTTTCCAGAGCACGGGTTCATCCTAGGACTGGAGTTAGAACACTTGATCGCCGTAAAATGGACCACAGAACTTTTGAAAGAAAATATTATATTCAGTAATATATGTACTGGAATCTATTTTAGCAAAATAGAGACAAGTATTTAAGTACACTTACACATCACACTTCAAACTTACATAGGAGGCCATTTATCTTTATGTGGGAAAAAAATAGGAAATATCCCTTTTGGTCATTACATTGATTTTAAAATAGCACTAGTAAACTCAATAATGATAAAAGATGAACAAGAAGTTGATCCGACATCCGATCCAACCTAGAAACACCCACGAGCGCAAAAATGAAAGAATCACTTAGATGCTCGGATTTGATGCTCACTTCCGTTTCCGTTGCGCATGAACATTCAGGTTCGTTCTCGTTTGACTATTATGTTCAATAAATTGGAATGCACTCTGTCATCTTTCATATACTTCGTGTCTTCTATTCCTTCTCTCCGGTGTAAGTCATAAAAGCCCTACCCATACATCTACATATTCCGCCGCGAAAACTTCTGCAGCGTTTATTGTTTCCACTGGCAGCACATCGTCCAAATCGCGTGGGTCGCCCGGAAGCTGCCGTATCCCGACAGCCTAACCGTCTGAATCTCCTACAAAGCCTGTTACTCTCGACGTAGCGAACTTCAGACATCAAAATTGACGTCATAATTACCAGACAGAGAAAAATGTGCCATGTCTTCATTTTACCTGAAATTTGATATTGACACATGTTTATGCATGACTAACCCCATTATAATATAAGCGGCGTGGTCATGGAGTAACAGGGCTAAAATCCCGAGATTGCGAATTTGGCTCCCAACCATAACGTTTTTCCAGGCGCAAAGTACTGGTCCTACCCAGGAATTTAAATTTAAATCCATGATTACACTACATTCAGATTTTCCTGTGGAGAAGACAAGAAAAGAGTATTGCCGTAAAGGTTTCAAACCCAGGACCATCAGATTTGTAATCCAATACTTATTGATTAATTTATAATTTAATAATGTAGTTATTTATTTATTTATTTATTTATTTATTTATTTATTTATTTATTCATGAAAGAGACGGAATTGTCTTAATTTAGTTATAACAAGTATATTTATATATATCATTTGTAGAAAATAAACACAAATTTCATTTAATAAAAGACATACATGCATAAACTTCAAACTTACAACTTTGGCACAGACTTTTTTTTTCCTGATAAAGCTTCACTCTAGTGTTTTAATCTTCGGTTTACCGTCTCCTGACAACTTACTCCAGTGATTTTGTTTATCCCTTTATGTAATATTCCAATTCGCTGTTGATTTCACAAGATTCATAATATGCGTATATCAGTTGAAGGAAATGGATACTTGAACCTTCTTATGGCTCAGTACTTGGCCTACTTTTTAAGAGGATATTCCTTAAAATGGCTTATGTTGACGTTGGTTGGTCTTTTGGGATTGTGACGTTAAATAAGAACAAAGATGGGAGAATCCTATAAATGAATTTATTTCTTGGCTGAGACATTGTTTTAAGTGCAATTGTAATCCTTTTCTATGTAATCCTTTTCTATGAATAATATAATTATACATGTTACACATAAACATACCATTAAATATACAATCCATTGGTCAAGTGTAGGATGAAGTGTATAGTGGCGGATTGGGGGTGATTTTTTATTACCTCCAATCAGGAAGAGTGTAACATTATATACATTCATAGCATAACCGTTTTGTAGTAATGTGAAAATACATTCCATTTGAACCATACACACATCTGAATATCTTTTATGTCTGTAAGAGTACGCGCACACGAATATGTAAATCCATATACTTGTCATGAGATATTTATGTAACAGTCAGCAGATCTAATAGCTGTGAAACTGTCTTTGCTATATGTCCACTTAAATAGTGAAGTCTTAGTTAACTATTACAAGAGAGATAAGTATATGAAATCTTACAAATTTGTAAGCGTGGTTGTCGCCCCTCTCAGTTGTTCTGTCCCAGTGTCATAAGACTAACAAGTAAATCAGTTAACATAGTATCACAGCGGGCCCACAAACAAAGCCGGCAGACATGTAGATTTCCAAATTTTATTTTACGCAGAAAACATCAGTTTTCGGTAGAATTTTATGAAGGGATAAACATAAGAACCAATTTTTTTCCGAATGAAGGATTCCCTGGAAACTGTATTTATGTGCCGGGAGGATAGCCAGAAGTTTTAAAAAGTGATGACTTTCATTTTGATATTGTCAGTATTGTGTTGCTGTTATTTGTTCATAAAGTACGGAATCCTGTTCCATAGCGTTTTTTTTTTCAATAGGGAACAGGTCGACATTGCAGTATGATACATGTACAAGGTAATTACGGTACGGTACGACGTTGTGACTGTTGCCGTGTGTCGACGTACAAACGAAAATCGCATCGTACCGACGTATACTCGGATAACCGTCTTTAGTAGTAACATTAAAGTTCTATACCTAAACATTCCTATACTCTGGACTAGTCTGTATGAACAGTATTCCAAGTGAAATAATTGTGAAAATTTCAACATGTAGCTGACAGTGCAGGCTGATAATGAAATGAAAAGGGACGTATGGAATTAAAAAAAAAAATGAATGGATGGAAAAAGCTTCATGGTTTATGAAAATTGGGATATGTTTGCTTCAAGAAAGAACATAGTTGCAAACAACAAGTTATCTTTCGATACGAATCAAATATAGAAAAATACGTGTTTCTCCTGACCGTCAATATGTCAAAATATTAAAAAAGATGCAAAACGAAAATAAGTACGGTTTCATGAAAGGGTAATGGGGGATGGTTTTAAATTGAGTGAGCACGCGATAACTTAAGTCAACGCATGCGAACACGATAGCCACTGCGCCCGAAAGCGGATCTAACATGAATTGTTATTTCATATCAATTTCTACTAAACGAGTTCAAGAAAATGCTATTTAGCGAGCCTCTTGCGAGCTTAATAACATTTTCCTGAACGAATTTTGTAAAATTTGATATAAAATGACAATTCATGTGAGATTCTTTTTATCATATGACCTAAACTGACAGTAAATCGCGATTAGAACAACAAAGACACATGAATGAACGGACTGTGGACGAATTACTTTTGTAATCTAACACCAAGAAAATAGTTTTAAATGATAACTGAAAATAACGATTTAATGTGTGTATTTCTCATACATGTTCAAACATCATATGAATAATGAATCAAACACATTTAATCCAGCTGTTCGAGTTCAACACACTATGCATACAGATAGAATACATGCGCGTGACGCGAAGTGATGTAAGTCGGCCAAAAAAATTATATGTAAAGTGTTAAATATAAGAAAATATGTGATGGGTATACGACACCGGAAACAGCTGTTTGAGCGCAATGTTATATGATAAAACTATTTTCTATAAGTCTCGTTTCTTACTGAGATCTAGATGCCAAGTTTCCCGAGAGAATGACAATTTGGAGGAATCTCACCTTGTACTACACCCAGTTACATTAACACCTGGCCGACCAAACTCGGAACGTCCCTTATATTGAGTAAGCAAGGGGTACCAGGATCGGTGGGAAATAGCTTCCGCTAACATGTATGTTTATATATGTTACATGTCTTTCTCTTCTTTCTTCTAATTGGATATAAAAAACGTCAAATTTGAATATTGTAGAAACCGATGACATTATGATATATGTATTATCGGTTGATGGAAAAGAGACGCTATTGACACGGACATAAAACAGATTCCATTGACACTTGGAAAAAAAACATCGATTCCAAAACATTCAATATAGTTGGGGGAATCAAACCGATTAGACAAAAAAAAGCAGAAACCACTAATTCTTAAATATATTCGCAATTAACTCGTATTTCTAATTCGCGTGGCAAAAGAAAAGAAAAAAGAAAAATGCAAGCAATTGCCTATTTAATTACTTCTTTAAAGACTCACTGCCATTATAGCCCATTAAGGCTAGGCATATAGTGCGATTTTAAAGTGTCATAGATATATTGCCATCCAACAACTAGACATGAAATATAGCTATTATAATGGGTGTATCTTAAATAACATCTCTAAGGGAGTATCTTATACATATTTGTTTATCTCCTCCTGAAAATGGTTGTCATAAGAACATGATTGATTCGCCCCCGTAAGTTGATGACCTTTTCGAATTTCTTCTTGTGTAAAGGGAACATCTAATTCCTCGAATGTTAGTAAGACAACATGTTGCTCAATATCTGGAGTGAATCCAACAGATTATACCAAACTGTACCCCTATATTTATATAAAAAAAAACTAATTCAATTTTCTATATCCTGAAAAATGTTGAATGTATAAATATCATGTGCTGTTGAGTTCTCCGGTATTATATATGTAAACAATAGATAAATATCATTTATTAAATGAAAATATGTCTATTTATAACCTCATGATGTAATCTATATCATTTTTAACTAATTTAACACCTTTAATCATTTCTATCATACATAATTAGCCCTCCGCCGTTACGTTTTGCTATTTTGTTTTGAAATTCTCTACAGGACTGATATATTTTAAATCCGTGTAAATCAACCTGTGATTTATTATTCGTCAATGTTTCACTAAAAATAATTATATTATAACTATCATAGTAACTATGTAACTTAAAAAGGTCAGAACTCTCCCTCTACATTCCATGCTACACATTGGATTACACTCTTGCTTCTGTCCTCTTGGTTTCCGGTTCCGATCTCCGGCCCTCGGTTTAGTTGCCACTCAGAACAACTTGGCGCTGCTGTTATTATATAGGCCTCTTTCCCGTGCTTCTTCGCATCTAACATTATTAATTGGTATCAGCTACCTCCGGGTAGCAATAACAATGTCTAATCACGATATCACGGCCTACCACGTGATTTGCTGCACACCCAGCACACAGTAAAATATTCATGCATTAATGTTAAGGTAAAGTCCCTGTAATGGTTCTGCTACGTCTTTGACCACTTAACCTCTACTATGATAACCAAGTTATCCTAATGAAAAATCCGGAAACCTTGGTTATATTTGTCAAAGGCCATGAGGTCTGAAATGTAACGGAACCATTACAGGGATTTTACCTTAAACACAACTCACGCTGACCTAGCCGTTCCTGTAAATGTACTATACAGTCATATCTCGCTTTAAAACCACCTCAAAAATAAGACCACTCACTTAAGTTTAATGCAGAAATGCAATGGTCGCATGTCTCACAATACATACAGAGTGGTACAATAAATATTGGTGAAAAGGGACGTCATTTTGATTTTAATGTGTCAAGGGAGTCGTCTCCCTTGGATTGTTTTGTAATTTAATTAGTAGACTTG
The DNA here is from genome assembly GCA_021229015.1 of Solen grandis. Lineage (NCBI taxonomy): Eukaryota > Metazoa > Mollusca > Bivalvia > Adapedonta > Solenidae > Solen > Solen grandis. The sequence goes on from CM037778.1 coordinate 23,433,347, forward strand.
ATGGTGTCGATGATGTCATATAATTGCGATAGTGACATCCTCAGTTTTGCAGTACTTTCTGTGAAATTTGTTGTTATCGGGAATTTTTTCAGTGTTTTTTTTGTGTGTCAAATCTAAACACGGGTAGGAAAGGTAGAGATATACCAACAGCTATTTAGCTGTGGATTTGTACAATAATGGACACAAACAGGCAGAGATAAGTTAGTTATTACAGATACCATATATGACAATATAAAATATTTTAAGGAAATGGAAATAAAGGGGAAATGTTGACAATCGGCAAAGAAGTGGACGACCAAGGAGTGTGACAAAGAGAGACTACAGACAACTTGATCGACTAGTGAAAACCAATCGCAGAGACTCTTTAAGTGACATAACAGCCAAATTTAATAAAAACCGTGACATACAAGTTTCAAGGCGTACTGTGCAATATCATGTAAATAAAAATGGATTTCATAGACGTGAAAACAGAAAGCGACTTGTGGTAGGGGATATCAACAGAAGGATACGGCCGTCATGGTGTTTAGAGAAGAGAAGATGGACTGTAGAAGACAGATGGAAGAAAGTTATTTTCTCTGACGAATCTCAGGAAGTGATAAGTGATGACAATAGGATTCATGTAAGGCGAAAAACTGGAGAAGGGTACATACCAGACTTGATACCAGCCGACACGCACAGAAAATATTTTGTCATGATATGGAGGTGTTTGCTGGAACGGTGTGAGGACTCTTACGAAAGTTGATGGTACAATCAATTCACGGATGTACTTAGACATCTTAGAGGACAATATATGGCCAGTTATTGTGAGACATTTTCCTGAAAATAACTATATTTTTCAAGATGATAACGCCCCTGTGCATAGGTCGAGAGTGTTACAAAAATATAGGGACCAAAATAATTTAAAAAGTATGTTTGGCCAGTCCAGTCACCAGATCTCAACATCATAGAAAATGTGTGGTTAATTTTGAAAAGAAAACTGTCGTACAGGCACCAATTGATAAATAGTGACAGTGATTTGTTCAGAGAGACCCAGAAGATTTGGATTGATATTCCTGCCAGTTATATTCAGGGCCTCTCTAAGTCCATTCCTAGGAGAATATCAGTTATTATACTTAGGGGACATTTAACAAAGTATTAAGGTCAGTTCCTGTTAATTTTAAGTTTATTGTTGAGTTTGTTTTAAGGTTTGGCGGTTTGAATACAACATCCTAAACGCAGTTTATTCAAGATGACGTTACTTTTCTCCAATATTATTTGCATGTTACTGTAGTTACCACATCAATGAGTGTCCCTACTCTTGGCGGCTATCTTGAAAGGTTAATTCCAAGGATTTTTATATAAGTTACATAGAAAAACATTAATTTTCTAATAATTCCATTAAAAATCTTGAAATTAATATTTTTAGGATGAAATATATCTAAAATGTATATATGCACAAAAATAAACGCAGAGTAAAGAAAAAAAAATATGGGTTCGTCCTTAAACAAAATAAGCAGCGTAACTTTTTATGGTTATACAGTTTATACCTTTAATTTTATCAATTTTTATCAAATTATTATTAATATATTATTAAAATGATTAATTAAAGCAGTTCAATCTGACATAAATTTCAGTAAGATAGACTGAAAATAAAAGCACAGTGGTGATTTAAATACGGCAAGTATTCTCAACTTTTGGCTTGCATTATCTTAAACCTCTAAAGATGGCTGCCAAAAGTCTCATCAGTGATTATGACGTCACATGGGAACCACTTGTGTATTTAATAAAACCACCTCGCTAGTCCACTATTAAGACCATCTCAGGTGGACAAAATACCTATTTCCCCTATGATTTTTAATGTGACCAAAAGATATTAGGCATAGGACGTCCGTGATTGTGAATTACGTTATGACACTGTGTCAATAGGCTAAAGTGCCTCATCAACCTGTTTCTCAACTATAAGATGAAGGCCAAGCTGCCCCTAAATCGCTCACCTGAGAAATGTTGCTTTCATTGTCTTTTATAAAAGGGTCATACTGAATGCAATATACGAACAGATTTATAGCAAAATAGTCGCTATTCCATACAAAAACTGTACCTGTGGTCCACATTTTGATGGTCATAGCTATAAAATCAAGTGACCCCTAGGGTTGGACAAAATTTGACCCCATACCGTTGTGCTCAGGTGAGTTAAAAATGATATTTTGTGAAAACAAAATGCCAAAGTTGTGAAGATGTGGATATTGAACATGGATGAGATTGATTGATTGTCTTTAAGATTTCTACTGATGGACTGAAGGGCGTAGTTTATGATTATGTGTGCCAACATTTATTTGTATTGTCAGCACCAGAAATGCACAGTACAATAATCAACCATATTCAGCAACATAATGCATTGCAAAAAATATTCCTACATTGCGAACATGTTTTAAAAGTCGCGTTTTACATGAAAAAATACTTGGTACTGTATATGATATATAATGTTAAGCATCCTTTCCTAAGGATTTCTTTTTCATTTTCAAATATACAATAACTATTTTAATCACTTAAATCCTTCATAATACTCATAGAAATCTTTATGAAACAAACAACTTGAACGTGGTAAGTATTTTAATGTTGACAAACATACTTTATCAGTCTACAAAATACATGCTTTTTTGCTTTTTAAGCTCACCCGAGCACATGTGCCCAGGTTGAGCTATTAGGATCGACGAATGTCCGTTCACAATTAGTTTGTTTTCACTCTAGCACCTTCATTTCTTAAGCAATCATCTTAAATTTTTATGACAAAATTAATTACCATAATTTCATGGCTAAGTTTGAGTATGGCTAAAATCGGCTGATCATTGTTTCATCGACAATGTTTTAAGCCATACTCTCTCAGTCAAGTTTGACATCAAATTTTGACCACAGGTACTGTTTGGTTTGTTTGTCATGGATAACGTATTCAGTACAACTATGCTATAATTTAGTAACTTGTTCAAGCAATGAAGGCAGTTTTTCTCAGCTGAGCGACTTAAGGGCCGTCTTGGCCTACCTATTTTATAAATTAGCTGTAAAATATCCTGATACATATCACAATATGCTTGGAGCATATCATGATATATCGCGATACGAAAGTTCTTACGATACCCATCCCTAGTAGAATACTCTCCTCTCATCTTACATGTAAACTAAAAATTATATAGCCTGTAGATATAAATCTGGCTCAATGAATAGGTTGCTACAAGCCTGGTATTCTCGAAAAATAAAGACCATACATTTTCAAGCTCAAACTCAAAGTATGTTCATTAAATTCACTATGGATTTGAGTGTGGCATTTGTGTACAATGTTTTAGTATAATATTCAGGTAAAATATATGAGTATGGTATTTTAATATGAAAGTTGAAGTTTAGTTTGAGATCAATTTTAACTGTTTTTAAAGAAAACTTGAGGCCAGATATGACATAGTGTAAGAGGGATGGACAAGTCTGGAAGAGAAACAATTATTTGTATGTAATTTTCAACTAG
>CM037778.1:23436936-23486936 GCA_021229015.1 Solen grandis
GTGTGCCCATTTTCTTTACTTTCTTACACTGTTTTTTTAGATACTTGAATTATTTAAGTGCTAACAAATCTACTGGTCTGGATGGTATCCCATCTCACTTTGCTGGAGACGTAGCATCTAATATAGCATGCCCTTTAACTCATGTTATTAATTTGTCTCTTATACAAGTTTTAGTGCCTGATGACCTTAAATCAGCAAGAAGTGTGCCTACATTTAAGAACAAGAGGGCCATGATGGCCCTGAATCGCTCACCTGATTAATATTGCCTTCATTACCTTTTATAAAACGGTCAAACTAAATACACCATTATGTAAATCTGAAGTGCTGCGGAGCCGGGGGTCTTGGTCATACTTGCTCCCAGCCGGACTTCATATTGAGAGTAGAATTTGTCAATCTCTTCGTCTGGAAGGCGGTCGATCTGATCCACAGAAATTTTTTCCCGTGTACTTTCTTGACTGACCTCCCATGGCGACGGCCGACAATCAACCCTGCTTTTCATCGGGTGCTACCGGTTGATCGCAAGAAGATCATCGAGTAACTCATCGCAATCCATGGCTATAGTTACGTACCTCCCGATTCTAATAGTAAACTTACACAAAATGTAAAACGAAATGCAAGATAAAATGAGGCAACATAAAAATAGTTGAGCCGAAGTCGCTAACACTATATGTCGCAGGCCGGCTCTATGTACCGCCATCAACTATATGGTAACAACTTGGCTGAGAAGTATTTAACAACAGCTTAGCATGCCTAGTTTTGGCAAGTTTTTCGCTCACAGCATTGCGCTCCGCCGGAGGTATGATATCGTTTTCACGTAAAAACTTTACAGTGAAAAATAACTACCTAACGGGTTTGCTCACGTAGGTCTTTAAGTACAGCATTATACCGCTGAGAAAGTACCCATACAGATTGCTTGGCATGTCAGCCGGAAAAAGCCAACTCGGAGAGCATTTCTTTTTTCTTAGTTAGCTGCTTGCTGGCGGCCATATTGTCAATAATGTACAAAGTCGGCTGACCCTGAAATATTTCATAAAGGGCTCGTAAATAATTTCCTTTCACCCGGATCTATAACATAAACCTTATCGTCATCCCGAATCCACCGTCAACTTTTGTACGTCTCGTTATACTTAATGGTGGGGCAGAGTAACACAATGTGATCGAAAGTGCGCCGGTACGGGCCCTCTAGGAGGTCCAAAGCGAATTTTGTTTTGCCCCATCCGCTTCCTCTTCCTTCGATAATTGAATAGTAATACCTTCGCTGGCGTTTTCTACTCTCCTCCCGTTACCGTGCAGGCCGTCGTCGTCGTTTGTCCTGAGGTCTAGCCATAGGGCGAACTCTTGGGTGAGGTACTTTGCGAGATCACACGCGTGGAGCCCAAAATCCTTAGCAACCATGGCAACCTCCGGGTGACGTTTAGTTCCTCCTGCCATAAGTTTACGGACCTCGTCCCACATCTGGAAGGGACGCATACCTTGGGCGAAGAGCTGGTTAGGAACGCCTTCAATGGTGACCTCCACCATGGTAATCTTGGGGTTATAGAAGGCCTCGCTATGTCTAGCAAAGGCTGCCATAGGTTCTTCGAAGAGCAGCAAGATTCCCTTTATCGACCTGGCAGGCACGTTAAGGTTTATGTTCCATAGTGCGTCGGACTTATTTTTTACGATTTTTCTGTGCCTAAGCACTCTGTCGAACAAGATGCTCACCCTTCCTGCGTACTGGTTACGGATAATTGTAGCCAGCTGTGGCTTAGTGACCATCTCGAACTCACGAGCGATATTTTTCACAGTGACACTGGAGTAAGCGGTCGCCTTGATAACCCGGTTATAGTCATTAAAGGTGAGTTCGTATTCTAGCCTATCACCGAAAAGGGATTTAAGGAACGGCATATGGCTCTCCAGTAGCTCAAAGTCGAGAGGGATATAAAATCGGCTACAATAGGCCTTGGCAATTGCAGCGTCCTTAGCAACGCCCTCGTCCTTATTACTGGCATCAAGCCTTATACATGTGACATTACTGTCTCCCGAGGTATCAATCTCCTGGTATTGGGCATTATTTCGTTCTTCTTCCGTTTTCCAGAGGTCGAAATAGAAACCGTCGCACTGCAGCACGTTCTGATAGCGCGTTATCGAAGAGGGTATGTCCACAGGGAAGTTAATCGCGTCCTCCACATTGGCTAAGAACTGCTTCTGCGCCTCGAAGCCTTTCGACGTACCGTCGATCCTAGACTTGGTCTGAGCCTGGGCCCCGAGCAGAGCCCACACATAGGTCCGGATCGAGTCGTTAATGCGCCCCATGCCGGCCTAGGTGAAGCCTTCTGACTTATCAAAGATAAACATGGTCCAGACTTTAGAAATGTTTCTATAATGGAGTAATGGAGTCTCTAGGGCTAAGGAAGGGGCGGCCTGCGACCCTGTGCTCTTGCCGGTATTTTCCCGATGGAGTCATGTATTGGCTCCAAGCGCCGAGCTCTTGGCACACTTGATCAAGCTGTTGGCGCCAGTCCGTGGAGGGTGATATGCCAAACTCTTTACAGAGCCTGTTGTAAGCCCGGTCGACGTAGGAGTCCCGCTACAACAGTTCGCGAAGTCGAAAACGCATTTGTTCGGAAGAGATCTGACCGACGGAATCTCGCCAATCTCTCCCGTGTAAAACTAAAGAAACGCTAAAAGCTAAAAGCTATAATATCAGCACTGAATTGTATGGTCAGATACTAATAAAAGAAACAAATGAACCAAATATGAACCCTTGGTATTTTATATTTCATATTTCATTTTATGCAGGCTTTTTCTGCCTTTTTAAATATTCATCCGACTCGACCTTGACCGATAATCAGCTACGTTTAAACTGCGGATTCTCTACAGTTTCTATGGAGCGTCTCGGTGACATTGCTTATGTAGTTTTGTTTTCGATTTAGTTACAAAATCTTCTCACAACTAAGTTACCCTGCAAATCTCCAGCCCGTCAAACCCTCTTCCATGCGCTTGAGGCACTCACAACTCCAGTGCCTTCAGCGCTTTAATTATTTGGGGTCGGCAGGTTTGTTTTGTTTTTTTTTGGTTTTTTTTTTGGTTTTTTGGGGGGGTTTTTTGTTTTTGTTTTTTTTTAGGGTAGGTCGGGCGAGGGGAAACAAACAATTTGTTAAAGGTGCCCTCACCTCTAAATATGTTAAGCCTCTCTCTACATTTTCTTCCTCTTTCTCTCACAAAAATGCATTGGTCTAATTCAAATGATATATTGCTGTTGTTAGCTCACATGAGCACTTGTGCTCGGGTGAGCTTTTGTGATCGCCTTTTGTCCGTGGTGAGTCGTCCGTCATCAGTCGTCCGTCGTCCGTCGTCAACAATTGCTTGTGAACACTCTACAGGCCACAGTTTTGGCCCAATCTTCATGAAACTTGGTCAGGATGTGTGTCTTTATGATATCTTGGATGAGTTTGAAAATGGAAAATGTGGGGTCAAAAACTAGGTCACCAGGTCAAATCTTAGAAAAACCTTGTGAACACTCTACAGGCCACAGTTTTGGCCCAATCTTCATGAAACTTGGTCAAAATGTTTGTCTACATGATATCTCGAAAGATGTCAAAATTGGGACATGTGGGATCAAAAACTAGCTCACCAGGTCAAAATTTAGCAAAACCTTGTGAACACTCTACAGGCCACAGTTTTTGCCCAATCTTCAATAGATTTGGTCAGGATGTTTGTCTAATTGATATATTGGATGAGTTCGAAAATGAGTCACATGAGGTCAAAAACTAGGTCAGCAGGTCAAATCTTAGAAAAATCTTGTGAACACTCTAGAGGCCTACATTTTTGTCCCAGTCTTCATTCAACTTGAAATGAATGATGACTGCATAAATTCCCAGTTGAGTGCAAATTTAGGTAGGATCAATATGTAGGTCACTTAGTCAAATGTTAGAAAAACACTTTAGATGCCAGATTTTTGTCACTGTGCCTAACACAGCCATCTTACTCAGGTGAGCGACACAAAGCCATCTTGGCCCTCTTGTTTTATATCCCTCTCAATGTATTAAACAAGACGCCCGTGTTATCGATCTCAATCGGAACAAATGTTTTGTATTGTATTTGGTTTCTTTAACAAGTCTCCATATGTACATTATTGTACTTGGATGATTATAAAGTTCTGTTCTGTCCTGTGATTGAGTCATTTTACACAATGAACTTTTAAATCGATTATTTCAGTAACAGATGGATACCTGTCGAGTTGATCTGCAACGATGTTGTAGATATCAACTTTGGTGGACATGAAAAGATCATTACCCGATCAATTTTACCTCTACTTGAATTATACCCGGTCGCTTCCCGATTAACGAGACTCTAATTCAATCTGTTGTCTAGATCAACTCAACCGCTTCGATCACTTCGCGATCGCTATTCGACCATCCACAAGCTCACTTGACCACGATATGATTAAAAAGATTTCTTTTTCGATGCTACAAAAAGAATCCGCATAAAAATATCATACCTGCTACTGCATTTGTTGCTGAGATATTTAAGAAATCAGGTATCAATCAATATTGGAACTACCGTTATGTGTGGTAGAATTGTTCGTGCAGTGCGTTTAAAGTCTTTTTTATGTACAGTGGTCACGCGATTCCTCGAGGTCGGACGGGATCTGCAAAAAAAACTCGAAGAATCGCCGGTTTCGAGGAGTCATTTATGTGAAAAAATTCAATACATTTACATTTGTTGATACCTTAACGTCGTCTTTTCATTAATTATTTCGTTAAGTTTAGCCTTTAATAATACTTTATAAACATAATGTATGTTTAAAAATACAAAAATAACACGATCATAGCTTTCATTGTGAGAATTAAGTCAGAAATAAATTATTTTTTTTACCGATAATATGATTGAAACCCTTTGTTTTAGTTTGTGTATATGGTGGCGTTGCGTATTTTTTACGTTCTTGTAAGAAACGCTTATACCGTTGTTCTTCAAGTTAATGATTACAGAGAAATAGAACAACACTCAAACAATCAAAATCGGCTCCTTTAATGACAAATAATTAATCATGCAGACCAATCACAGTTTGTTACATGATCAGTAGGTGCGAAAATAATTTTCGTGGTCGTGTTGATATAACGGTTCACCGATGTACTCTAAGGGTTTAGTCTCACTTTCCCAACTTTTAGATTTCACACCTTCTTCATCTACTGTTCACACCTCTGTCTTACCTGGATTTTCTATACTGTTCAAAAAAGTAACAGAAGCCACATTAAATGTTTACGAATATCATTAGTTTAATTTGATATAACTGGTGTTTAGATATTTAATTATCATAATTAACATATGAACACAAGTCACGCAGTTTTAGCAAACAAAAATGATAACCAGTTATTTTAATGAAATTAATTATTTAATTATGTGATAATATTATTGCTGATGATTTTAATTAACTGAAGCAACAATGCTAATTAATGCTGATTAGTTTTGTAATTGTAATTAAGACCAAAGATGATTGCAATTACCAGCAATATTGATAGCAAGTATTATATTTAATTGCACTGGTCAATAATTATAATCAGCAATGAATCATATAATTTATAACAAACTGTTTTATATTGTACACGAAGAGTATATATATTCTAGATCTGCTTAACATAATCATAACCTCAAAGATGGCAAATGCACTGGTAGATATACGTTTTATAGAAAATAGCAGGGGACCCGAACCTTGGTACACAACGGTTACATGTTCAGCCTGAAGACAAAGAAGAATGAATCAAGATACTGGTACTGCGTAAACAGAACCTGTAATGCCAAAGTCAACACTAAGAATGATACACTATCGAAGATCTCCGGAGAACACAACCACCCACGGATGAAGCCTCTATCACAGCAGCAGAAATCATGAGTACAGTCCGGAATAAAGTAAAACAGTCCACGGAGCCAGTACCATCTATATTCAATGACATGCTTGCAGATACTCGGTCTGTTGAATGGGATACAGAAGATGTCATTGTAAAACTACCAACATATTACTCTACTAAGGCTAGTCTGTACAGGCACCGCTCCAAAACCCGACCAGTGCTTCCTAAAAGAAGGGAGGATGTCAACCTAGATGGCAAGTGGACTGAAACTCTGTCCGGGAGAGATTCTTACTGGCAGACAATGTCGACAATGATCGACTCCTGATATTCGCAACCACCAACAATCTGACTGAACTGGCAGCTGCAGAAACATGGTATATGGATGGAACATTCTATTCATCACCAACATACTTCTACCAGCTGTACACTATCCATGCCATGGTGGATGGCTACATGTGCCCACTTGTGTACGCACTGCTTCCAAATAAGCAACAACCAACATATGTCAGATTCTTCACTATCCTTAAATCAACAGCGAACGACATGAACATCAGACTCTCCCCAGAGGTCATCATGATGGACTATGAGAAGGCAGCATGGAGGGGTGTTCGCAGTGTTTTCCTAGATGTCACAATTCGTGGCTGCTTCTTCCACTATACTCAGTGTATATGGAGGAATGTTCAATCATGTGGACTGGTTAGTGACTTTAAAGAAGATCCTGTAATCAAGCAATTGGTGTATCGTGCAGCTGCACTTCCCTTGGTTCCACTGGAGAATGTAGAAGATGTGTGGTTTCAGTCCCTGCTGGAGTCTGACAGTGATGATCGGCGTGTGATCAGATTCCAAGACTATGTCACTGAACAGTGGGTTGAAAGTGACAGAAGTTCATGGAACCACTTCAACAACAATGGGCCTAGAACGACGAATCATGTTGAAGGGTGGCATCACAAAATCAATGCCAAACTGCGCCACAGCCACCCCAATGTCTACGTTTTCATTGACATGATTAAACAGGAGCAAGCGACAAATGAAGCGAAACTGCTACAACATGCCAGTGGTGGAAAGCAGCGCCCAAGAAAACGTATTTGCAGGGAGAAAGACCAGAGACTCATTCGTCTGAAGAATCAACTAAACAGTGGTGAGGTTGACTTACTGGCATATACTGATGCCGCATCTTACCTTATTAAGTTGGGATAAGAATCAGACAAAGCATCAAATTTATCAAATGCATTACCTGAAGTGAACTTTCTATTAAGTTGTATGAAGTTAAAATGTGCTACCAATTTATTTTATGTGTATATGTAGTTCTTTTAAATTGCTTACTTTTCTGTTCTATATTAAAATAATGGAGACAAACTGTCGTTATGTTTTATGTATTATTCATGACAATTTACGGTTCATCATACTCAGCACATATTACATATACAAAATTTGCTGAACCATGGTGTATGCAGTTTAACAAGAGAGAGAGAGAGAGGGGGGGGGAGGGAGAGAGATAGGGAGAGATGTTTGCCAGATAAATTTTACAAAATACAAATATATTGGCGTAACTTTTATTACTCAGTATAGCAATTTTCACACATTCAAACCTGCTAAACACCATTGTTCATCAAAACAATAGAGTCTCACTTTCCCAACCTAAAATTTGGCCCAAAATCCAAAAGTTGGGAAAGTGAGACCACACCACTCTAAGGATGGTTTGACAATGTGTGAAAACAAAAAGAAAACCATCTCGACCAAGGTGTTAATTACAGGTGGTCATAGGGCCGGAGTATGGTTGTCAGGGAGATATAGGTGGGTTTTGATATTGACTTCGAGAAATCGCATAGAAATAATATAGGATATACTACCTAGGGACCAAGGACGGAGCTCGAGGAATCCAAAATCGCATGTTTGAAGAATCGCCCATAAATTTATATAGAATAAGAAGGGCTAAATCAAGGGACCGGGCTTGAAGCTCGAGCCATCGCCGGTATTCAATGAATCGCCACATTGAGGAATCGCGTGACCACTGTATTTGAGTTTTTTCTTCCTCCGGAAACAGCGGTTTAACTGAATTAATATGACTTTAGCATACCGATGTGACTAATGACTGTCCAAAATAACAAAATAAAAACATGTACATCAATTTAGATAACCGAATGACGGTTGTGTATAATAATAATATACATGCGTCTGCCAAATGATGATTGGATATAATAATATATAATGCGTCTGCCTAATAATGGATGAGTATAATATATATATATATATATATATGCGTCTGCCTAATAAATGGTTAGGTATAATATATACTCGTATATGCGTCTGCCTAATACTGGTTGGGTATAATGTGTGTGTGTGTGTGTGTGTGTGTGTGTGTCAGCCTAATACTGGTTTCTTGCTTAAGTCTGCCTATGGTGTATCAGATACATAAAAAACTTGAACGTTCAGTATTAGCAGGTTTTCCTTACAGAATGTGAAAAAACAATGAAAAATACAGCAACATAAAAAAGAAGATATATGTCTGCCTATTACCTATTCTATTCTAGGTGGAAGTCAGCCTAATGCTGAAAGCAGAAGATATATATATATAACTACAAATTGTACCTTTGGTGTACTTTGCGTATATGAACAACCTTTGGGAGACGTTTTTTATATATATGAAATAAAACCTCACAACTATGCATTACATGCATTCCTTCACTAAATAGGCCTTGTTAAGTGTTATTAAACATATATCCTTATAGATTCGGTCAAAAATACATGTCATAAAAATATACATTTTTTCGCTGTCGCCTAAAGGTAAAGCACTGGTTGTTCATGAAAAACTGCAACGTTGGGAGACTGTAGCCGAAAGACTGCAATGCGTGTGTATCTATATATATTATTATAAATAATTACATTTTGCAATGTGTCATAAGACATATAGTGCAACTGTCCAATTAATATAGGCTTGTTTGTCCTCTACCGATGTTTACACCGGAGGGGACTTTAGGTTTGCCCTCCGTCTGTCTCGCTGTCTGTCTGTCCGTCCGTCCGGATGTCCGGAAATCTGGATCCCGCAGTAACTTAAAAACCGTTCAGGATTATATTATGAAACGTGGTACGTGGTATATGATTAAACACGCCTCTTTGTTGTTGTTTTTTTCTCGGACCAAAATTCTGGTTGCTATGGTAACAGAAAAATATGCACCTCACCAGTAGGAGACTCGTGTGTTGCGTGCAACACCAGTTGCTTGTTTAATGGGGTTCGGAATATGGGTTTATGAAGTCGGCATCGGACAAATCTCAATAATTTAATTACCAGGTTTTCAATGAGAATAATATAACAATACGTTAGACATGCAGAATTCAAAGTTGCATTGTAGTAAAAACTTGGAACAGCCATCATTCATAGTCCGATGTCCAAACCCCGCACTTCGAGCATCGTTTAACATGTCTATTAGTAACATAGTCGATAGAGCGGTATGGTTGTCTCCTGGGAGACTGAGGCTCGCATCTCGGTCCGAAGAAATGCTATTACTAGTAAACCAAGGAAAAACGCACCAGTTCACACCTAATTCTAATGTAAAGGTATAGTAGAAAAAGGTGTAAAATAAAGGAAACTAATGATATTAATCACTCCAATAAGAAGTTCATTTTGTGTGTGAGTGTTAATATTCATATCATATATATATATATATATATAGACAAATCCAACCTTTGGGTTACATCGTTACGACCTTTCGGCGACACATGTCGCCCAAAGGTTGGATTCGTTTAAGTGTATATGTATTATGAATATTAACAATCACACATATACACATAAGTCTTTCATATTCGAGTATTTAGGAACGTATTTTACAACAGAAGAGCCATACCTTTGTTATCTTTAATTCATAATATACCCCAATTTGGTGTACACGACCACAGGTGTAGACTTGAGAGTATAAATATTTGTTGGGGGATGCATATGTGCAATTTGATCAGGTTTACTCCAGTTAATGTTAAAGAGTGTAAAATAAAGGAAACTAATATTAATCACTTCAATACGAAGTACGTTTTGTGTATAAGTGAGTGTTGATATCCATAATATCATATATATATTTACCGCCCCCGGTGGCCGAGTGATTATAGCGTCCGCCTCGGGAGCGGGAGGTCGTGGGTTCGGTCCCTGGTTGCGACATTCAAAAGTCGTAAAAATATGGTACTGTTATAGCTCCCTTGCTTGGCGCTCAGCATATAAGGGTAATTGCAGGACTCGTTGGTCCGGTGTTAGGATAATGTGACTGGGTGTGGTATCATGCCACGGCAGTGTGGCAGCACTATATCTGTCTCAAGTAGACATTGTCTCCAAATGACTGAAATATTGTAGGTGGGACGTTAAACCCAACAAACAAACAAACAAACATATATATATTTAGACAAATCCAACCTTTGGGTTACATTTTACGACCTTTCGGCGACACAAGTCGCTCAAAGGTTGGATTTGTCTAAATGTATATGTATTATGAAAATTAACGCACACAGTATTGGAGTTTTTTGTATCAATTCATTTTGACTTTACCCTCTCTTTAAGTTACTTCTTTTTGTTCAAGTTACCCTCTGGTATACCATAGATATTGTCCTTAATCTGAACAAAATAGGCTAAAAAGGAACATCTAGAACTATTCAGAGGTATACATGTGAACAATGGATTTTGATTAATATGTATCACTAAAATGCATGTTTACATATATTAGGTTCGTTTCTGTTACAACAGTTGTTTTAAGCTTGAATTAACAAAAAATGGGGTATAAATTGAATGTAACAATGCCATACCTTTGTTATCTTTAATTCATAATATACCCCCGTTTGGTCTACTGGACCACAGTTGTTGGACTTGAGAGTATAAATATTTTGTTGGGGATGCATATGTGCGATTTGATCAGGTTTACTACAGTTAAAGTTGAAAATTGACACTTAATTGACACAAATTACAATCAAAAGCTCTGAACCGAACCGGTTGGTTTATTTCGATAGAACTACAAAGGTATCTACTTCTCCTACTACTTTCTCCAGTGGCCGAGTGGTTAGAGCGCCCGCATCGGTTGCAGGAGGTCGTTGGATCGATCCCCGACCGCGACATATCAAAGTCGTAAACAATGGTACTGTTATAGCTCCCTTCCTTGGTGCTCAGCATATAAAAGTAGTTCCAGGTTTGATTGGCCCGGTGTCAGGATAATGTGACTGGGTATAATATAATGCCACATGTCTACGGCGTGATAATGCAGCGTGGAAGCACTATATCTGTCTCAAGTACACATCATCACCAAATGACTCAAATACTGTCGGTGGGTCGTTAAATCCAACAACTACTTCTACTACCAAAATTAGCTGGATGTTATTACATGTTTGTGACTTATATCTAGAATATATTTAGTCCAAGCTCATGTCTTTTTTTTTCAAATCCAATATGAAATTAAAAACAATATGAACAGTGATAGAAAAACATATGTATATTCACATTTTTACAATGACATTGAAATATGACAATGCAGCAGTTTGATAATAAAACCCCCATCCAACTGCTATTTTTTAATGAAGTAACCATTGACCATTTAATGCAAGATGAAAATAACAAAATCTTAATGAACGTGTGTTAAGATAGCATTGGTACGGCACCTTGCTTTTTAATATTCTAATTAGTGGTGGAAGTTAGTATTAGTACGAAATGGAAGGTCAAGAGGCTAGGGTCGCATCATTATTTTATAGCTCATTTTATATATCAAAAACCCTCATTTCTAGTCCCCCCATTTTTTTTTTTTTTTTTTTTTTTTTTTTTTTTGCTTTTACTGGTTCAGTTTTTTAAGGGTTTTTTTCCAAAGGATTATATATAAGGCAATAAGTGATTTGCATCACCTTCACCAACAAGTACGAAAACCAATAGGCACGAACGTCATTTATAGGGACCATTTTAAAATGCAGCTGTGTTAAGACAGATACTTATAAACTTTTCGAATTAACGCGCTCTAGAGTTAACTAGAGCGCACCCACCCGTCATGAGCTAGGGTACCGGACAAATCGGTGGGGCATGAGGAAATCTTATATGACAACAATAACTCTTCCTAATCTAATGATTTTAGCTAACGTGAGTTTAATTGAAGAAAAAAGGGTTTTTAAATTTTATTATGGAAAAAAGAGGTAGATAACTGGTCCGATATAACTAAGTGCGGCATGAGAAAACATATGATGTGTAATTGTTTATGTCAAAAGCAACAGAACGAATGACTGAGTAAACAAAATAACCATTAACTTTTTACAGTTTTATTTCCCAGAAGTTGTAATAATACCTTATGCTTTCATTGCAATATATCCAACTTAAAACTGCAAAGTTAACTTATACAACCAGTGGAACTATTTTCAACGCGAAAGTATGGATAAAAGGCGGTAATGTGATTGTAAGAAGAAATTATAGTATCTGACTTTTGCTTTTAGAGGCTTTCCCTTCTCAAAAAGGAAAAAAAACACACACCTAGCTCAGGTTATTTAACGATTTGCTACTGAACTATTCTTATCAAGGGAATAATAATGGGAAGATTATAAAATTCAGGGACTTGTACTTTAATCCTGTGCCCCCCACCCCCACCAAAAACATATCTGAACTGATTTATTTTGTTATCATTGTTCTTGTTGTTGATTATGATGATGATGATGTTTGTTTTGAAATTAACATTTACACAGACTTAGTAGCTAACTGTCTGGAAATTCCATGCATCTTGCAGACCCTAACAATTAACTCTTCTAATGATTAAAAAAAGGAATTGCCTGTTATAAAAATGCCCCCTTATTGATCTATGTATTAGTTATTTACATGGACTTTTTAGAACACACTTTAGATATCTCTGAACCAAACGGTCTACAGCTGAGGTTATTTAGCAATGCATAGAGGAACTATTTAGACCAACTGTTTGCAAATTATGTATGCATATTCTGAAATGGCTTTGCTTTATTTCAGTCGTGTTTCAAAAATATGCAAGGCGTCGATGATGCTTTACGTCAAAATTAGTCCTGTAGGTCTCTGGTTAAGGGAAGAAGCAAGTACCACATAGCAGCGAAACGGATATCATATCATTTCCCGAGATGACAGAGAATCACGCCAACAACAACAATAGTCCTTCGGTCCGATTATTTGACGCTTGCGTCAAAAGATTATTGTATTGTGTTTGTAATTTGCTGCTTAAAAGTACAGGATCTAAGCTAATAGATATGCTACTCAGCGAAATTTTGTAAATTCTCGGCGTGAATCCTCGGAGTTGCGCCAGAACGAGAGTTTATAGTAATTTTAAGTGATAGCAAAATAACGATCGGTAGAACGATTCAATTATTTTATATTATTTATCATAATAATTCTTTAATTTACTTGATGTTGTCCGATACCTGATTGTTTGTGATATAATATACAGGTAGGTGAAATGCACAAAAAAAAAGAAATCTTTATCAGATCACACACACAAACACACATTGATTACTCCAGAGTCTCATTATACAGAGACCCTGATTACTCAAAATATTCACTTTGATGTTATGTTATGTTATACTAACGGGAACTCAAGACGCCATTCTCGAGGATTGTGCATTTGTAATTATTTCTCAAACACAAATAGTACAACTACTGAATAGTGACTGAATTTCTGTGATACTTTGTATACATAGTTTTGTTTAGTAATGGGCCACATCATACACAAAAACCAGCCATTATCTTAGTAAGTATATATATATATATATATATATATATATATATATATATATATATATATCCAGTAAGATCGTAACTTGATGATGTGTCGAGAAGATCAAGTACTTAAGAAAGGTTGGGTAAAACTGCATTGATCTTTCTCCAACACAATGCAATGCAGATATGTCCTTCAATGTTCAAAGGACTCCCAACCTCGCCTACGACGAAACCCATGCTGCTGGTTCTATGGTATGGTCTCAGAACGATTGGTAATTTTCCGGTTACATTTGTTCCCCTTCTTGCAGAGAAGAGTAACATATGATGTCTTCCATTCATAAGGAATATGATATTGAGCATGTTTTGTCTGGAAAATGAGGGTAAGTGCTAGAGCAATGATTTTGAGAACAATAATTTTGTCAAGACACGTAGCTTTGCGTGGGTGAAGGGCTTGTTAGAGATTCGCTACATCGAATGGGATCACTTCCCGCTTATAGAACTCATTGTGGAGCAAATTGTCATTACTGATGATAAAGCCGGTGTCTGCTATCTATAAGAGTAACCAGACTTCACTCTTTTTTTTCTATGGAGCCCATAACTTATATGCGAAACGAATGACCATGATTGAGATAGGACCTTTTCAATACGGCAGATGTTTTAGGAGAAGAAGTATGTTACAGAGAACAAATAATTAGTATGGGATGGTCTAGTTCTTGTTCAATATTGCAATACTGGAGGATAGTTCAATGTAATACTAACGTGGAAACAGCCATGTATAAAATGTATAACTTCACGAGACTTCACTTCAGAATGTTAGAAAAAATACATCTGCAGCTGTCCTGCGTTCAGTTACCGTGAACGTGAGCGATTACATCCCTGTTACCATAGAATATATATTGAAAACAAGGAACAAACTTGCAACCATTTGATTATCTGTTGCGCATCGCTACGTGACTTTAATTGTACATATCATGGGGATTGACTGCTGAGGGCGGAGAGTTTGCTGACGTGAGCCACTGTAATTTAAGCGATTACTGATTATAACTCTGACTCTCATTTCAAGCGGAACATTCATTAATGCGAAACACGTTCATGGCTTACTAACAGATTCGTCCATTATTAGTCTCTTCTCATTTTGAGTCCTGAAGACTACACTTGGGCTAATCATGCCAATAAAAAAATCATTATCTCGTTCTTACAACATATTATCTTGAAATAATGAGATACATATCTCTTAATAACGAGATATTGACACATAAAAACGAGTCAAATATCTTGAATGAATAATTTACGAGATACTTATATCATAATTACAAAATAATATGACCATATTTCTATTGCTATCTACATAAAATCATGTATTTAAGCTCGATTTCGAAACATGTTTTTTTATAGCTGATAGTATCCTTCTCGGTGGTTTCTGGGTTGGATCAGTATTTTGCGCCTGGGATAATCATGAAAAAACAACATCCTTAACATCCGCAGTTAGGTACGTTAACAACGGACCATAGGATCTCCTTAATAACACAATAAATGTTCAATTCTTGAAGTTATCTGATACAATACATGCATAACACCGTAAACAGGCCCCTTTAGTTAACTTTGCAAATAACAAAATATAAGTTTTGTGGTTCAGTGTTGGAACCTTTGTACTTGTATTCACGTTAAAATGAAGCACCCGTTGTAATGGTCCTGCACTATATTGGACTGTAGTTACATTTGTGTCACATTAAGATGGAGGGAATTATTGGAATGGATTTGCACTGTACATGAATACCATTCTGTTGCAACAGTTTTTTTGTTGTTGTTTTTTTTTTGCTTATTAAGCCAACTTTTGATTTTTTGAATGTTTATTGGCTTATTAAGCCGACATTTGAATATTTAAGTCTATCAAATTACTCAGATACGAATAAATATATTCTATCAATATGAACAATTCAAATATTTAAATTATTTTTTTCATCCTGTTGTTCTCGACGGACTGATTTCTACAGCCATTATTGTGTTAATTTGATAACTTACAATAAGTATATATGAAATGTTTATTAATATTTGTATTATTGTCAAGATAAGTTTGTGACAATTTTGAACATTTTATTTGTTAATATAATTTATTAATGTACATACATGTATATCAGATACGTAATTATGATTAGTATCTCGAGATCTTTTCTCGTTACAATCAGATACTATCTCGTAATAATGACACATGATCTGGTTATTAGGAGATAAATCGTTATGATTTTCATTTAACTTACTCCTGATTGGCACTAGGCGGCTTTCATATGAATCTGAATTCTCAATTATGTAAAATGTCCATTCATTATTCTCGCAGATGAAGATGGTACTTAATTACGATTTTGTGAAAAGTTGTAAATATCAGTTTTAACTATTAATGACGACTTTATCGTTATAGGTGAAAAACTATTCAATAACTGTGTGTTTGTTTGATGGGTTTAACGTCCCAACAACAATAATTCAGTCATTTTGAGAATATGTCTACTTGATACAAATATATATCTACCACACTGCAGTATCAGACCTTAGACATGAGGTATGATACCATACCCAGTCACATTAGCCTGACACCGGACCAACCAGTCATGCAATTACCCTTATATAGCATCAAGAAAGGGACATATACCAATACCATTCTTTGCGATTTGGTATGACGCGAACGGGGATCGAACACACGACCGCCCGCTCCAGAGGCGGACGCTCTAACCACTCGAACGCGGGTACGGCGTTCCTTATTGTTGAACGTTTGTTGCTTGATCTGCTGTAAGCAGAGGTGAAACATAAGTATTACTTTTCCGTTATCGGTCTGTCTGTCCGTTCGTCTGTCTGGCCGTCACACTTTTCCCGTCACGCTAAAGAAAACTCTTGTTTTGAAATGAAACTGCAAAAGACTGAATATTTGTGCTGTGTAAGATCTAACCACAGTTGTTTTCAAGCGACTAGAGATAAAACCTCTGCGCGGCATATATAAATAGAGAATATATGGTTGGTGCCGAGATGGAGACAGTTTATCCGGCGAGGTTTAGAAAACTGAAAAGGGCGAGCTTTAGCGATAAACTGTCTCCATCTCGGCACCAACCATATATTCTATTTATCCCGTTTTCGATAGACTCTTACCATTATTATCATTTATTTATGTTATTTTATTTTTATCATTATTAACTCAACCCTAAATTTGTTACCGGACGCCTTTACATACACGAATCTTGGACCGAATTACGCACTAACTTAAGTGCTCCGATTAGAAATAGTGCCAAACATATACAATCATAAAGCAGAAACAATTTCATAATTGATAAATATAACTCCATTTTAAGCGAGATATTAATATTTTTATTACTAAAATATATTTTATTTACCACTGAAAAAACACCGCGCAATGTTATTAATGTTAACCTCACACCGCGTAGGAATACACAGGTGCCGAATAAAGCTAAGTTTATTAGGTTACCCCTTTATTAGGTCAGTGTAAATAGCGAAAATGGGATAAATGTACACTCAAGGTTGTAATGGTGTTAACCAAAAGTCGGAATATGGGTATTTTATATATTTGGTAATAATATTAATAAATTGTAAACACAAATATAAATGCTGATTTTATCTGTTTGTCAAGGTTGTAGTTTACATCCAGAGATTAACATTTTACCAAAACCTCTATTCATATATGATAAAATATGATATATTGTTGTCTTGACCTTTGACCTGGTGCACCTAAATAAATAAATCAGGAATATAAACTATGGACACATTCACATGCATGTACATTATGATAAAAATGATTGTACATAGAAATTCTAATCAAAACTACAGTGGACTTTAATAATTCTGTCACAACTGAATAATATCCACATGCATAAACTTATCTAAATAAATGAAAAAATATCTGTCTTGCTATTATTAAAAATAGGACATTTATTAAATACTCGAAATTTCAGAAACTATTTTATGAATTACTACTAAATGCAGTTTTGTATCATAGGAAATTTATATTATTTGCTTCTTTATTTTCGGGAGGAGGGTAATCTTAAAACCGGTTTCTCATTCATAAAATAACATACAATTCAGGGGTTGTAAAAAAAATGTTATAACACTAACAAGAGAGAGAGAGCACAGATGAGAAAAATCAGAACACTAGTAAAGGAGACAATTTGTTTGCCCACAATGGTTAATTATGCCGAAATAGCGCTGGACTGTATATTTAAGTTCGATCCTGAGAAGGAGCGTGAGCACTGGCTCAGCTCAGGCAAATTCAGTCGTATAACCGGACATCTGTCGATAATTATCCTTTGTTTACTTTTCATGTCCCTTTTGAGAAACTGATCCAGTGGGTATACATCGATGGAATATATTACTAAATATATCACTTATTGACGCCACTCTTATTTCTCCTTACTTAATTCTACAGAGTTCAAGTTTAAATAACTAGATAAAAACTATTAACAGATTTTATCGGGAACAGTATTGTTTTTCTTATCATCAATATCACATTTGCTCCATTGATAGTTTAGTGGCACGTGGGTCGAAGATTACTGATAATGGCTGTAAAATAAATAAATGAATGAATATGTTTACATTCTCCAACACTGGTCCGGTACAATGTAACCAGATATACATGATACAGCAGGCAGAAATTTTCTCATTTATCTAGCAAATCAGAAACTCTGAAGGATTAACCAGCTTGTCTCGTCTTAGAGTGTACGTCTGTAAAAACACGATGAGCCTGATAAGCGACACTATATTCATGTGCCGGTTTTAGTTTAGGTTTTCAAAATTGAATATATATATATATATATATATATATATATATATATATATATATATATATATGTTGGAGCATCTAACAGATGCAAAGGATGGGCGATTCCTGTTCTAAATCTTTAAGATATTGACTTTTTGTAAAACAATCTAATTAACCTGTCAATGTTCACTACCAACTGATTAACATCACAGCCCTTCTCAAAATTTATTTGCTTTCCATAATTTTTCTTTGCTCTCCATATTTTCTTTCACTACAAAAACATTCATTAATGAAATTCTATTTATTTTTTCTACAAAAGTAACTTCTGTTATCTAGTTGTCATTTAAACGGGGGGACATAATTGAAATAAAAATAGCTTAAGGCACAAAATGCTCTAAAATGAAGTTGAAAGTAATAGAAAAAGACGTTTGGTATCATACCAAAATGCAAATAAAGTATATAAGTAAATAAAGGGCAGAAAATATACATTGTTCTCTTAGACTTTTGGAGAAAACATGAGGTACATGCCTTATTAATGTTTTATAAATGTAAATTCATATTTTGAAGAATAGATACTGTCAAGACTGTAACAGACACCTTGAAAAATATTTTTGCAAGTGAATCCGTAGAGAACAAGTACGACAGTATTTTTTCACTTAATGACATCGTTGAGATTGTTCAGAGTCGTAGTTTTCAATGTTACGACTAACCGCAATGCACGACTTAATTATTCAATGCCCATGTTGTTCCCATGACAGTTGCAAAACTTGCAAACTCTGTACTGTCGGAAATATTATGTGTCATGTCGATAATTTTGCAAAAAACTTGTGAACAGTATACCCCAGTCATGTGATGGAAGTAAAGTCTATAGCTGCGACATTTGTTTGCAGCTTAAGTTATGCAAATTGATATAAACGTGTATTTTGAGTGTGGCACCAATGTTTTCATGGCATAGTCAAGAATTGAAAAAAGAGGTCTTTCTGTGAAGTATACTTTCAAAATTTGTCTTAATCTTGGCAGTTAATGTCTGACAAATAAATGGCCAAATTTAAGGTCTTCCAACCCTAATACCATCAAAGCAATATACATGTATATAACATATTAATGAGCTTTAAAATGTCAAATAATGGTAATCTTATGGGCAAATTGACATGTTATGACAAGTGTCAGATGTTTATGAATACCTTCCCTTGATATTTTGTTGCCATGAGTTATGTCCCCTGAAAACTAAAACACTCATTTTAACTTCACCATTTCCCTATGCATCTGAATGAATCTGACTGTTGCTGAAGGTAACAAGGTTGAATAAAGTGACCCGAATTGTTTTTTATTGTTTTTATTAGGTTGATGGTACCATGGTGAGCGTTCTGGGGCCACCATAGCCCTCTTGTTTCATTGTCAAATATATTAAAGGCAAGGTGAGAAGCAGGAGTATAAGTTATCTTAAGTGATAGTTCTAGTTATCGCCAGTCCTTGACCAAGCGTTTGGCGTACGTTTGCAAAAACAAAAATCTCACATTACCGGAATGATTAATACTTGTAATGGTTTAGTCAAGTTTTGATATCCATGTATTGTTATTTATAGACATTACCTTGACATGGCGTTAACTTATGCAAACGCTTGCAAAACAGAAATCTCATATTACAGAATGATAAATACTTATACTTTTCAATGTGTCTCACTGCTTCAATACCTGCCAATAAGACGTTGAAATATTTAGGAATTGTAAGGTAAATATAACCCACACAATTTGATTTCATGCTCATGTACATTTCCAGTGGAGTTCAAATTATATATCTTAGGATAACGTCTTAATGAATTAGGGATTAATGAATATTACACTCATGATAGTAATTACCCAATCTTACAATAAAACAAGTCTTTGGTAATAGTTCATCTGTAAAAATTTCTCTGTGGTCGTTATTGGTTATAATGACATTAAGCAAACAAACTCACCCAATTATTTAAAAGTTCTGGTAAAAATAAATCCTAGTTGCACCATCAGTTCACTTTAGAATACATGACACTTCCAATTTTACTTTTTAGTCATTTAATTTAACAATGGTTATATATCAGTGCATGTCTTACTGACATTCGTTGGTATGTATACTTGCTTGCCACAATTCATTCAAATAATGAGTACATATCAGTGCATGTCATACTGACATTCGTTGATACAAACACATTATTGTCGCAATTCACTGGAACAATGATTATATATCAGTGGATATTCTTGGGTACTAACCCGTTCTGTCTTTTTGATTGTTGGTCCTTGTTTGCCGCAATTATGTTCATTTTAATCTTTTAATCGGAATATATTTGTTCCCACCCCGGAGACCCCCCCCCCCCCCCCTGTTTACATTATAATACATTGACAAATTGACAATGCACTGTACCCTCGCTGTGTATCAATTACGCGTAATCGTGGTTGTTTGCAGGTTTCATAGAAAAAATGCACGTATATCTTGATCCTATGGGCCATGAATGATTTCATTTGTGAAGTAATACAAAAAAAGGGCCATATATATCAAGGATAAATATGCTGTTAAGTGGAAATGTACACCACACTACAAAATGAGGCGTTATATAATTCTCCCCAAAATAACTTGCTTCAATGCTACAACAGCATTTCTTTTATGTATAAATGTCATTATTATGTTATTAACAGTTTCGAATCCTTACACAACGTCGATACGGAACGATTGAGTTAAATAGCTATCAATTGATAGATCGGTAATATGTGTATATTGACAAACATTTCACGCGCTTTACGGTCAGTCAATCCTCGAGAAAACGGCAAAAATAAGTTCATGTCGTTTCGTTTTCTCCCTATAACCTACGTCAATCTTTAAAATCTCAATAGAATAGAATAGAATGGCCAGGGATAGATCAACAAATTATGTCATATTCTAATTTACAAAAAATAATAATTTTCGAGATATAAGCAGTTAAATGCACTTGGGGTAACACAATTTTCGTTTTTCTGCCATAATCAAATGATTCAACCCCGATCTTCAAAAACTAAATATCATTTGAAAAGTCATTCAAAGCGCTACAAATTATAACATAGTGTCTCGATAGAATATTTATAGTTTTTGAGATATTTAAGGCCGAATATTCTTTTGGGACACTAATCCCTACTTGACCTGTTGGTAGGCTTCGTCCTATAAACTGATATGATTCGTCTTGGTACGCATTTGCAAGCGTATGCTTCGTCTTACATTCTGCACAGAGAATGTTAGAGTCATCTAGAGTTGATTTTTTTTTTGACAAGTGTTATTATATTTGCAAATTAATTATGTTTAATATTTTTTTTTTTGAACTGCAATTAGTTGCCATTTATTAATAAATATGTAGATTTTCTAAAGGGAAATAATACAATAAACAATTAAATTCACTCTTATTCAATACTTCGGCAACAGTCAATTGACGTCCCAGAAAAGGTGCCAAACGTAGCGTCATCTTTTGACGTTGTTTTGTATTACGTTGACATCGTTCATGTCATGCACTTCTTATATTCTAGAAAGCAGAAAGCATTTAGCACTATACACTTATTAAAGAAAATGTGACAATCTTATCTGCATGCAAACCCTATTGGATGTGTACTGTTTTTCATTGTGAAATTAGCACAGCGATATACATTAAAACTTGATAATAAAGTTTCATGATACGTAGTGTAAGATTTTATTTTCCCCAGATCATGGAAAAATAAGATAATATCCTTCACGTTTTCGAATGTCACACATGGGATTGACCGAAAATGGGGAACACATATTTTTTTCAAATTATGTCGAAACTGAAAGATACAAAATCAATAATAATGTTGTTGTCCTTGTCGTTGTATGCAATGGCGAATCAAAATATTGTATGTTAGTGAATTGGAACAACAACGACAATAACCTTAACTAAACATTCAGCAACTATCTATAAAGCAACCAACTGAAAAGAAAAAAACAAAGACGATTATCACAACTTCGCTCACAACATCCATTCTTACAACGTCAAGGAATATTACCAGCATTTAAAAGGCTTTCATATTTATTTATTTTTATTTTTTTGTTATTATTATTGTTTTTGCTACAGTCATTATAAAATATGAACAAGTGAGGTATGTACGAAGCCCCGTATAATAAACGAAAATTCTTGGAACGGTTCTAGTTGCATCGGCTTCTCTAATTGGTCAATCGATATCGCGCGCTTTTAAGCTTGTTGTG
The DNA here is from genome assembly GCA_021229015.1 of Solen grandis. Lineage (NCBI taxonomy): Eukaryota > Metazoa > Mollusca > Bivalvia > Adapedonta > Solenidae > Solen > Solen grandis. Next base: position 23,459,414 of record CM037778.1, read on the forward strand.
TGGTGTATACTGGTTGTGCCGATGCTAAAATAGCGAGAATCATGCTCGTTGAACAATTATGCTAATTTTACGAGCATGATGCTAAGTTAACAGTCTGCCGACCCAGCATGATGCTCATCTTAAGCGCATGATGCTCAGCGAATAATCCGGCGACCCAGCATGATACTAACGTTTAAACCATGATGCTTAATGAACAAACTGCCGACCCAGCATGATGCTCAACAACCCGACCCGCTGATGCTCATCAAACGAGCATGATGCTCAATAAACAAACTGCCGACCCAGCATAATACTCAATGAACAAACTGCCGACCCAGCATGATGCTCAGTGAACAATCTGCCGACCCAGCGTGATGCTCATCAAACGAGCATGATGCTCAATGCATAAGCCGATCCAGCATGATGCTCATGTCTTTAAGCAAGATGCTCAATGAACAATCTGCCAACCCAGCATGATGCTCATCTTACGAGCATGATGCTATGCAATGCCACCCAGATGATGCTATCTTACGAGCATGCTATGACAACCCCTAAATGCACAAACTGCCGACCCAGCATGATGCTCATTGACCAATCCGCCGACTCAGCATGATGCTCATGTCTTAAAGCATGATGCTCATTGGACAATTGTTCGATCCAGCATGATGCTAATCATACGAGCATGATGCTCAATGCACAAACTGCCGACCCAGCATGATGCTCATTGACCAATCCGCCGACTCAGCATGATGCTCATGTCTTAAAGCATGATGCTCATTGGACAATCTGCCGACCCAGCATGATGCTCATCTACGAGCATAATTGGCTGCCGACCCAGCATGATTCTCATCTAACGAACCTGATGCTGAATGAGCTATCTGCCGACCCAGCATGGTGCTAATCTAACGAGCATGATGCTCATTGACCGGTCTGTCGACCCTGCATCGTGGTCATTCAAGCGAGCATCATGCTCAAATGTTTTTGCGCGTACGAAAGGGTCTTTATTATGTTTTAGCCCGATGTAGCATGATGCTTAAGAAATAAAAATGGCGACCCAGCATGATGCACATTAAACAAAAGAATGATCAAACGTTTATTTATCACTATACAAAACAAGTTTTGAGTGCATCCATCGTATAGTATTTAAATAATGCTCTTAACGAATATGCGGTTTCCAGGACACGAAGGGGGTCTGAAGGTTTCAAATCCGACATGTGTTTTTTATCATTTTGATATGTTCTTTGTGTAGTTGAATTAATTTGAACATATTTCCGTCGAAAGATCGAGGCTTTAGGAATGTATATACAAAGGGAACAAGCTAACCTCTTTTCCGGAGGGATAATTTCGATTTTTAAGTGGAACAATTAAAACTTACAGTATTCATCAGCTGTTTAGTGACCTTAAAGTTTAGACTGGAAATTCTGGTGAAGACAAAATAGCCAACGGCCGAAAAAGAATGTGATACACATAAAAGAGCAACATTCAAGACATTTTTCTTCAAGACAAAGTTGGCTAACATCACTTCGTCGGAATTTACCTGACAGTGTTGTGACATGATGCTCTCTTAGATATTTTTTTGTTAAATTAAAAGAGTCAAATAACATCATTTTATGACAAATTAATCTTAAAACACTTGATCTTAGGGTTATTCATTAGCAGTGAGCTAGGGTACAACCGTAACTGTGCAGGTTTGAGATATAGAGGATGTTTGTTTGTTTTGAGCAGATATGGAATATACCTCACCGAAACAGAGCTGGATCCAGAGTGCAGGTTATTTTTTTATAAAATGTAGGCAGTGACAATGCAAGCGGCTTGCCACTTTGCTGGGGCCTTGCCCCGCCCTTGAATCCGCCACTGCGAAAAGTAATTAAAGATATTATATCAATTAGAAGTGAGATATAGTCCATATCTACGAAAAACAAACACATTTATTTTTATTTCGTGGAAACAACAACGGTGGTGCTCGAATAAATAGTTTTTCACGACTAATGAAACAGTCTAATAGATTTCGATCCACGAAAATGAATAACCATAAGGCTATGTTACGTTCACAAACAAAAGAATTATGCAGGTTTGAAGTTGTCTTTCTTTCTTTATTTCTTTATATATATATATATTTTTTTTTTTTTTGCTTCTCACTAAGAATGGAGCTCGATAAAACCATAATGAAAACGTTTCGAGATCCCTCCGCCATTTTCAAGTGCCCAACCCGGGATTATAAAAAGATGTTTTCGAATTCCCTTCGGGGTAACATGGAAACGTTGATTCCGGGTTAGGGGCGGGGGGTGGACTTGAAATGGGGGTAGTTTGAATTCAATTTCCCCCATCCGGGAAAAACGTTTTATATTCCCGGTTGTGGCATATTGAAAACGCACTGAGACCCCAACCACTCATTTTTTTTAAATGTACCCGAAATAAATTTGAAAACGTTTCCAAATCCCCATATCCAACATCATAAAAATGCAATTAACGAATATCAAGAATTAATAGACACATCGGTATTCTAATGACACATTTAAATATAAGATATAAAATAAGATATAAACTTTTCCAAGGAAGGAATATAGGGGAAGAGGGTTTTTAAACGTTTTCCCGCTTTGGGAGAGCTTCACCAGCCTTATCTATACCTCATATGAATTCAATAAAGGAAAAAATAATATCAGTAGAAATATAGATGATACATATAATATTTTATCATAAATGACGTAAAAGGAGGTGGTCTTTTGAAAACTATTTTAGATTCCAGGTCGCGGGATGGTATTAAAACCATTTTTATTTTCCCTAAGAGGGAATTTTGAAAATGTTACTAAAATACGTTTTATCGTCGTACAACCGTAGTTGCACCGTGGACCACCAAAATGTTTTAAATATCGGGGAGTTATCGGGAGCCACCAGGAAAGATTACCTTTCTTTTGACGTGAAATAAAATCACAATTTCAAATTTTAATTATATTTGGATATTTATTAGATATGATGCACCTGTATATAAATGTATTCCGTTATATAAAACATTGTTTTCATGTGTCCGTAAATTCATCCATAACACCGTATGTTGGGTTTAGTTTTAAATTAAAAGTTTATATCTTAGGATAAAAAGAATATTCTAAATGAAATACTAAATTAAAAACATTGAGTTCACATTCCTAACTATCTTAATGGGTACGTTCACTATATGCTTGACCTTGATATTAATTTTATTATTAAAAGCTGGCGATGTTCATACGAATCCAGGACCACTTTCTTTCAGTAATGAAACATCTGACCATAGCAACTTTTCTGTCAATTTATCACATCATTTATCTTTAATTCACTACAATGTGCAAAGTCTGTTTAACAAAATTGACATTATTCAAGCTGAACTATCCACTTTTAATATCTTAGCTTTATCTGAAACTAATATTAGTACCAGTGACATTAAGATCCCCCACTATCACTCTCCGGAACGTAAAGACCGGGTAACTGGTGGCTACGGTGGCGTGATCATCTACATTAAAAATACAATTTGTTATAAATGAAGGGCTGATCTAGAAGTTCTGGGAACCGAGTGTATCTGGGTTGAAATTGCGCTTCCAAAAAATAAGAAAATTCTTGTTGGTTTATTTTATAGACCTCCAAATTCAAAAACCGAAATTCTTAACAGCTTCGAGGAATCGATTGATTTAGCAATTAGTACAGGAATTAATGATATTGTAATAACAGGCGATTTCAATTTAAATACGTCTGTCCAAAGTTCTTCTCAAAAGTTAAATTCCCTGTGCAATCAGTTTGGCCTAACCCAGTGTATCACCAAACCTACTCATTTTACTGAACATTCATCGTCTATTATTGATCTTATATCTATACGTAATAAAAATTCACTCTTAACTTCTGGAGTCGGTGAACCCATTTTTGAACAAAACATTCGCTTTCACTGTCCAGTCTTTGCCTTTTTAAAGTTCACAAAACCAAAATCTAGCTCATTCACTCGTCATGTTTGGCTTTTTGACAAGGGCAATTATGACGTTCTACGCCAGGAATGTTCCGTTTTTGATTGGAGTAGTCTTTATAGCCATAATATTGATATCTGGGTTGACAATTTTACTAAAGCGCTCTTAAATATGTGTAAACGCTATATTCCTAATCGTGACGTTGTAATTAAACCAACGGAGCCGAAATGGATTAATTCCCAAATAAAATGCCTCATCCATAGAAGAAAACGTCTCTACCGAAGAGCTAAACTACGCAACTTATCAACAGATTGGCAAAATTTTAAACTGTTACGTAACCAAATTGTTAAACTTATACAAACGGCCAAAAAGGATTTTTTCGATGAAGCAGTAAACGGACTAATGAAAAACCGCAACTCACGATCATGGTGGTCAACAATCAAAGCTTTTATGGAAACTGATAATGACACGATTCCCCCCTTGACTGTAAATAACATAACTATTTTTTCAGATCTTGACAAAGCCAATCACTTTAATGCCTTTTTTGTTTCACAGACCAAACTTTGTACTGACAACTTACCAGACCCGTCTCCACCAATTTATAAGTATCAAGAAAATCTGTCAAGTATTGAATTTACTCCAAACGATTTAATACCTATTTTACGATCACTTCCTCTTGGTAAAGCTGTGGGGCCAGATCTAGTGAACAACAGGATTTTAAAAGAACTAAGCTCTGAATTAGCAAACCCACTCTGTCAAATTTTTAACAAATCAATATCTGAAGGTGTTTTTCCTTCTATTTGGAAAAGGGCTAACGTGTGTCCCATTTTCAGAAAAGACGACGTCACTTTATTGTCTAATTACAGGCCAATCTCATTATTAAGTACTATTAGTAAGGTTTTTGAACATGCCGTTTATAAACACATTTTTAACCATGTGACTGCAAATAACATCATTACCGAGTACCAGTCCGGTTTTCTTCCCGGAGATTCAACTACCAATCAACTGACCTACTTATATCATAATTTCTGTGAAGCTATTGATTCCGGTAAAGAAATTCGGATTGTTTTTTGTGATATAAGTAATGCATTTGATAAAGTTTGGCACTATGGTCTAATTCTCAAACTAAAGTCTGTTGGCATCAATGGTAATCTTCTTAAATGGTTTTCGAGTTATCTCAGAGATAGGGAACAACAAGTTACCATTAATGGCGCTTCTTCATCTTTAAGAAAAATCGAGGCAGGTGTCCCTCAAGGTTCAATCCTAGGTCCTTTACTTTTTCTCATATATATTAATGACATTGTTAATGATTTAAATTGTAATGCCCGTCTTTTTGCCGATGATACAAGTCTTTATGTTTTAGTCAATAACCCATATGAATCAGCTAATCTACTCAATAATGACTTATGTAAGATCGATCAGTGGGCAAAAAATTGGCTGGTCACATTTAACCCCCTTAAAACACAATCTTTAACAATATCTAGAAAGGTTAACAAACCAGTCCACCCCCCATTATTCATGAAAAACCAAAACATCTCCCAAACAGCTGTACAAAAACACTTAGGTTTATTTTTATCAAATGATTGTCCTTGGCATGCACATATAAATTATGTTAAAGAAAAGGCGTGGAAGCGAGTGAATATTATGAGACGTCTTAAATTTACTCTAAATCGCAAATCCTTAGAAACTTTATATATATCTTTTATAAGGCCCCTCCTTAAATACGGAGATGACATTTTTGATAATTGTAACCAAAGTGAAAAAAATGATTTAGAAAAAATACAGATTGAGGCAGCTAGAATTGTTATTACTGGTAGTACCAAATTAGTTTCGATAGATAAGCTGTACAACGAAACCGGTTGGTTAAGCCTAGAAAACAGACGTCAAATACACAAACTAGTCTTATTTTACAAAATACTTCATCTTTTAACCCCTTCCTATCTCCGATCTATTCTACCAGAGAGAACGAGTGATATGCATTATACATTACGTAATAGAGATAATATACCAATTTTACCATGTAAAACATCTTTGTTTTATAACTCTTTTTTCCCGTCCGCCATTAGAGCCTGGAACTCTCTACCTGCACACATAAGGCAGGCCCAAACTATTAACACGTTTAAAACATACTTATCTAATCTATTCCCAGCCAGAATTGTTCCGGACTATTACTACACAGGATCTCGCAAATTTCAAATCTTACATACCAGACTTAGAACTGAATGTAGTTCCTTAAATAGTCATCTCTTTGTTAAAAACATCGTTCGCTCTCCATTTTGCCTGTGTGGAGTCGAAGAAACCTTAACACATTATCTTTTACAGTGTCCAAACTATGCAAACGCTCGCTCTCAAATGATAGAATCTATTAGTAATATTGCCTTGAATACCACTATAACTTCCCACTTACTTATCTACGGCAGTGAACTTCTTACAGATGATCAAAACAAACGTATATTCTGTGATGTTCAGAAATACATTGAGAATACTAAGCGATTTAGTTAAAGCTTTATCCCACCCCTCTTGCCAAGAAACCCTATTTCTACTTTAAAATTTGTTTTATTCAGCAGAGTTTCCTTCATTATTATTTGTTGTTATTGTTATCTATCTCTACTCCTTTTTATTTTTTTTTTATTCTGTCTAAATAGTACTTGATATTACAATGTATCTTTGGAGCTCAACGACTATTATGTGTAAATAATGCATTATAACATTTTATCACGGGAGAAGGTTTAAATAAGCTTCGGCTTCCAACCCCATCCCAAAACTGCATTGTCAAATTGTAAACTTGCCATGTACTTGATTGAATAAATATGTTTAAACTAAATAAAAAATATACCTGATCAATGTAACGGTTCTATTGTAATCGTATCCGGTTTTGCATCCGGTTTAAAAATCCACTCTTACCTATTCAGATAGGAAACATGAACGAATGTCTGGTACTATAATTCTGTAGTAAGATGTTCTTGGGTCTGTCTGACATTAACAGGTACGAATGAACAATCATTTATTACCACGTACAAAACTTATACCATGCTTTAACATTGCAGATGAGAAAAACTTGAACCAAAACATTACATAGATTATTAATTTCCGGAAATAAAGGAGTGCGACATGTAGCGTATACGTTGCGACATTTAGCGACAGAAAAACTTTTTGCGACATTTGGGTGTTACAGACACGACATTTAATGTCAAGAGGTTTTGTGACATTCAGAGTTGCTACATAGCATGACAAGTGCGACTTTGCATTGCTACATTTATAATGTGTAGTTAAGCATTTAAGATAATGATTGGTGTTTTTCATGAGGTTGTTATAATGACTATGTCCATATTCAATATATTATATTTATTATTTTGAGGATGTTATAACTGTTTGAGAATCTTTGTGAATACTTTTCCCCTTTTTATACGCCCATCTTAAGATGGGGCGTATTATGTGAACACTCACGGCGGGCGGGCGTGGAACATTTGTTGTCCGGGCTCTAACTTCAATCCTTTTCAAACTTTCAACACGTGTTTGGCCATAATATCTCGGATGAGTTCGATATCCAGCATTATCGCGTGAATGACTTAGAAGTTATGGCCCTTGATGTACACAAAATACTTGAAATTGTGATTGTCCGGGCTCTAACTTCAATACCGTTTGCCCAATCCTTTTCAAACTTTCCACACATGTGTTTGGCCATAATATCTCGAATGAGTTCGATATCCAGCATTATCGCGTGAATGACTTAGAAGTTATGGCCCTTGATGTACACAAAATACTTGAAATTGTGATTGTCCGGGCTCTAACTTCAATACCGTTTGCCCAATCCTTTTCAAACTTTCCACACATGTGTTTGGCCATAATATCTCGAATGAGTTCGATATCCAGCATTATCGCGTGAATGACTTAGAAGTTATGGCCCTTGACTACACAAAATACTTGAAATTGTGATTGTCCGGGCTCTAACTTCAATACGTTTGCCCAATCCTTTTCAAACTTTCCACACATGTGCATGGCCATAATATCTCGGATGAGTTCGATATCCAGCATTATCGCGTGAATGACTTAGAAGTTATGGCCCTTGACGTACACAAAATACTTGAAATTGTGATTGTCCGGGCTCTAACTTCAATATCGTTTGCCCAATCCTTTTCAAACTTTCCACACATGTGCATGGCCATAATATCTCGGATGAGTTCGATATCCAGCATTATCGCGTGAATGACTTTGAAGTTATGGCCCTTGATGTACACAACATACTTGAAAATTTGCTTGTCCCTAGTGCTTAGACCCTATGAGGTGTTGTCAGATCTTGCAGTAAATTAATGGAAATGTATCAACAGTTTTTTTTTATGATTAACATTCATTAACTAATGGGATTTTGGAATTATTTTGCTTATTTATGGACAGTAGCTTGTTTCTCTGAGCTATTTCTGAGAGTCCCCATACTATGATGGGCGTATTTTGTGGCAGTCCTGACCCTTGTTATTAGTTTAATAGATATGGCCATTTTATTCTGCTGAAATGATATCTACAGCTGAACAAAATAATGTGATTAAAATAACAAATGATTCTACGCAGTAATCATGAAAATAGCAATTCACAAAAAGGTTTGATTTTCCAACATAACAATTAATTCTATAATTTAGTGGCGAAATCAGCATAAACATGTTTTCGCCAAGACAAAGACAATAATAACTACTGTTGATGTTCTGTTTGAATAATGATGAATAAAATATTATTATCGATATTTTCTTTTTGTGTATTTAATTAAAATGTGTTTTATAACATTATCTCATACAATTTTAAGTTATCACAGGATCTAGATTTCCGGACGGACAGACGGACGGACGGACAGACGGAGGGCAAACCTAAAGTTCCCTCCGGTGTAGGGGACTAAAATAATATATAGATATAAACCATGGTCATTTATATTTTTTGGCAATTCTATAACCTTTTGGCGACTCATCAGCCTTTGGGCAACTCGACAGAAGAAAATGTGACAGTATTTTAGAAAAAAGTGTCCTGAGGAAATTCTAGAATTTCAAATTTAAAAAGGTTAAACAATTTTAAAAAACATATCCAAGTAAAGGAATTATTAATAAATAATAAATTGTTCACCAAAGGTTTTTATCAATATATACACTTGTTTTTGAAATTTGCGAATTATTCAAATATAAAATAACCTGTTGACTAGCCTGTACTCAATGGACCTCACTAAAAAGTATAAAGCTATGTTCCAATAAGTAAAACTATTTTAAAAACGATTTGTGAGTTTAACAATCACTTATCAAATGGGCGACAGCTGATATATCCTTCGGGCGACACATGTCGCCCAAAGGTTGTGATTTTGTCGCCCATTGTGATATGTATATATATGTATATTGTTATTTTGCATTTAAAAGAAAATACGAATATTCAATATCACAGTGTTTTAGCATGATAACTAGATCTAAATTTATGACTATAAAATTTTATATTAAAACAAAAATGCAAAAAGAAGGATAATGTGTATATAAAATAAACTTGATGTTGTAACGTGTATGGGGGCTAACTATTTCTAAATATGTACATATACTTAATTTTTCTTAGGCTTATCTAGCCGATGATTAGAGACCAATAATTCAATAAAAATGATTATGGTGACACAAAAATCACGGGGATCAAACAATATAATCAACAAAGATTGGTTTAAAATAAATATAAAACTCTAAAATATCCGGTCATGAAACCCTACAATTAACTCTGCCTGGGCTATGCAAAATTAAAGAGATGAAAACCACCTTAAAATGATGTCTCGGGCCACCTTAATATTAATAACTGATGAATGAAAACATCCCAGGATGATCAAGCCCTACCCATGTAACAATCTCTGTACCGACAGACAAGGAAACGACATTGATGCTAAATGAGCTCCCAAACCCATATTACAGGGTGTATCAGAACCCTTGGCATCAAGAATGTTCTGAATCTTTTCGCCCCTAACAATGCTAGGTGACTACTCAGGAGACAGAACTTGCATCGAGATACCAAAGCCTAACAATCAACAACGATATACTTGTGCTATCTGAGATCTTACCCTGATGACAGTTGACAACAGACTGACTGAAAATCTGAGCGGACCCGCCTTATATACTTTCCTACAAGTCACGTGACCGACAAAACATAGAATCTTCCAGGGCGAAACCATTTCCGTTAAATAAGAATAGTCAAAGGGGTGTTAGCTTATACGAGAGACTAAATGCCCGTGATTAAAGCATTTAAATCGAATTAATGAATTAAATCAATGAAATATGATAAATTAAGCTATTTAAACTTACGGTTTGATGCTTCTTTATATTAATGTGTCTAAAATAATGGAATGCCGGCGTTGAAAACATCGAAACGGAAAACCGGAAGTAGAAACTTTGATAAACTTTACTAGAATTATTTTGACGAAAACATTTAAATTACACACTAATAAGCAGGTTTGTTACAATGTCATGGATAACCCTTTAAGCCCAAAGGCTTATTTCCAAATGGAATATATTGATGCATTTGGCCTTGCCCCCCCCCCCCCCCCCCCCCCCCCCAGCTTCCCTGGCCATACATTTTTCTAAAATCCCTTGATTTCATCATAGTTGTGTTGTCTAGAGGAAATCCCCGTCGTGGGCCCCCAAACTGAACTACCCGCATAACCACCTGACCAGCCAGACACCTATTGTCTTATGGCCCCCTGCTGTTAATGTGTAGGTAATCCAAATCGGCAATCATCCATAACTGTGTGATAAGCTTGTGTTTAGGGTACTGCGGACACGTTCACTGATTGTGAGAATTTTACATGTCGTCTGCCGAGCGATCTAACAATTGGGCAATAAAAAAATAGGCAATTACCAAAAGTTTGTATCAGTTATAAACTATTCTAGTCAAATGCAGTTTAAGAAATAGCATAAAAATAGTGAAGCAAAAAACTTACTTTTACAAAGTCTACTCAACGAAATTTTAATTCACTTTTCTCTACATGTATAAAGTTATTTTTATTTTTATTTTTTTTATTTATTTATTTATTTATTTTTTGCGGTCTGCAGAGTAGATGCATACCTATCGCTAGATTATGTAGATTATGCATGATCACTAATTCAAATCAAATCCAGGTAACCAGTCATTGGGCAATGTTACTGATAAGTCGATGAATACGAAATACTTATAAACAGAAAACACAATTTATGTGCGATATAAAACAGATATTAAAGATTTAATATTAAATATCAACATCTTTTATTACTTAATATTGTTTGTCATTGATTTAACATTTAGAAGAAAAAATGTATGCAAAAAAATCGACACGCAGAAAGGGCCCAAAACCTTCTGCAATCGTCCGACCCTTAAACGTGCGCCTGATTTTTCTTTACTTTTTTCTGGGAAGTCTGTGCGTGAAGGCTACTTCCATATCGACAATTAGACAGTCAAGGTTACCAAGTTCGAACTTAGCATATACCCAGTATTTCCTTCCACATATTTGACAAAATCTGTCTAAAGTGATTTTTTTCCTCAGACTTAAACAAAACTTTCTTTTACACTGTTAAGTCTAAAACTGATGATTATTCAAAGCATTCACTAACTGATAGTGTACAAAAGTCACTTTTTTAGTGGGAGCGGTCCAAAAAAACACAAATTTTCATGCCAGTTTGCGGGTTGAAAATGCATGAGAAACCTATATTTATTACCATATCTCCCAATAACGGAGTACATGCCCATTCAGTAATATCAGTGTCCCAGTCTGCACCCCCCCCCCCGCCCCCCCCCCCCCCCCCACCATAATATTTTTTTTTAATACAACTGTAGTCAAATACTATTGCACAGTAGTTATTCAATAACATGGCTTTGCGAAGGTAAAATATAAGATTATATCGCTCAAGGCTCAGTCACACTTGACATTTTTGCCTCGGGGATGTACTCCCGATGGAAAATGATGAACCTCGCGAGGCGTCAGGAACAGGTTCCCATGTGTCCCACGGAAACCTCGAAAGCGTCGCGAGCCATGTGGAGTCATTGGGAGAACTTCATTGCTTGCATTGAAAATTTTCCCTATTTGTTCTCAAGGTTTTTTTCGGGGAAAACAGGCCGGGGGAACATACGCATAGCTTCCCGGAAGCTCCTGGGAAGCATTCACGGAGGAATCCCCTAGGCTTCGGTGATGTCTCAAAGGTTCGGCGACCTTTATGTGACACATTCCAGATCTTATGATAGAATCTCAGAATAATCGCAAAAAATTCGCCAAGCACACTCTAAAAGTTGTTGCTTTTTTTGGTCAACCTTAGACTAAGGGTAGACTTTTGGAGGCCAAAAAGGCCATGGGACATTGCTGGGGGCATCCTCATAAACCCCCCAAAGTCCACCCTTGGTTTTGTCTCTTAATTCCATCACCAAATTCTCATAATCTCCATAATCTTCCCTGAGGCACATAGGATGGTTCGATACAACGATATACCCCCTAATATGCGGGATATTCCCCCGATGATGTTTCAAATTCGGTGAAGCTCCGCGGCACCTTCCCCGACCATCGGAGAAATTTCCCAAGCATCGGGAGCCATCCCCGATAATACAAGGCCATTCGTACCATAGCCGAAACATCAGTGAACGTATCAACGGACCAATTCCGAAGCTTCTCATGGGACTCCTCCGTCTTTTTGGCTCAAACATTTGATACCATCGGGAGAAAATTTGTGTATTTTCACATCGCCGATTATTTTTCTCTACTGGGACCTAGGCATTAGATATATGGTGTTTAAAAAAAACCTAAAAAAAAAAAAAACCTTCACTTTTATCCCCCAGATACCCTTCAGAATGCATCTCCGTAACACTAAAAACATTTTTTTTCCGGGGGAGCATGACCCCGGACCCCCCTAGCTAGCACTCACATCACAGTCAGATTTGCCCCCCCCCCCCCCCCCCCCCCAGCGGAAGAATTCTGGATCCGGGCCTGGGGAGTATATTTAATCTAAAGGTGAGGATTGTAGTCTCGTCTTCTTATGGTGAACTCGATACTCTAGGAAAAGTCCAGTAGCACGTACTATCAAAAGAGACTACAAGAGGCAGTAATAAACCCCTGCTAAGTCAAGACATTATAATCTGCACTCGCTTCGAGGCTTCGTCTTTTACATATTATCACCCGTACTTGTGGTGAGGTCACAATCGATAACGATTCACATAAAAACATCATATTTTTGTACATTTTCACGATTTTTTTCTTCCAATTGAATGCGACATATAAGGTTATACATAGCCAGTGAACGTAATTACGACTCGGTCACAAACATAAAGTAACTTCCTGATTTTGTTACCGGTTTATTATGGAACCGCAACTTAAACATCTACACAGGTGAATGCTGGGATAATTCGGCGCCATTTCCTGTAATTTCAAAGAACGTTTACATTGGTGAAACGCATAGAAACGCACATTTTCTGCATGAACAGGTAGGGAATAAAGACTGGCTTCAACGCAATAGACACAGTTTTCAAAGCAGAAATTAATTCAAGAGCTTCTGATGTGGCAATTTTTAAGATAAATAGATGACATCGTTTATTTTCGTTTTCGAACGAGCACCAGCATGAATCGACATGCGGATTGTGTCGGAGTTTATCGTAGACCATTGTTCATTTGTTATGCTTTAATTAAATTTCACACTTAAATTTTATTTCAAAGGCTTTAATATTTTGAGAGGCAATGTGCTTCTTTTAATTACCTTCGGAGTAGCGATTTTAATTGTTGATTTCTTTTGTGAGTTGCACATTCTTAAATATTTCTTGAATGTTTAATCTTTACATTTTCAGAGTACACTAAATCATCTGACAGCTTCAAACAGTTTTCAATTTTTTTTGTCATTGTGACATTTCATATGGTTTTCGCATTTTTCTTTAAGTCTGTAGTGTGTGACACTCAGTGATTCATTATTTTAAATTGTAACACGGCCTAGGTAGTCTTCTGTAGAAAAGTACCCATGTTTTAAACTGGATACCGCACACTTTTAAGGGGGCGGAGTTTCCACGGCAGCACGAAATACCCAAATCTACCCAAATCTTCCCAAATCTACCCAAATCTTACCCAAATCCACCCATAAATCATGAGATATAAGGAAATAATTGTTTGTTTTTACAAATAATACTGAAATTTTATCAAAACAACGTGTATACGATGTATTTTTGATCTTCCGAGCGATCTTTATTCCAGATCCAATAATTGTGTAAGATGTGGTCGGTTACTGTACTGCAGTATAACATTCTTTATACCTTACCTGTGTACGTAATATTTGTAAATTGTATGGTTTTTGTTGTTGTTGTTGTTTTATGAGATTTTTTTCTCGATTTATTGAGCATAAATACATTTATTCATCCCTGTTTTAGTCTTTTCGGTACTACCATTTAATTTTATATTAATATTTACTTACCCAAATCTTCTCAAATCTCTACCCAAATCTCCTCAAATCTTCTCAAATCTCTATCCAGATCTTCCCCAACATTAGACTAATCCCCCTTTAAATTGTAAAAAATGATTTTAATTGCTGTTTTGTAGTTACAGTTGTATCTTAAAAAAAAAAAAAAAAAAAAAAAAAAAAAGAAAACTTACAGGTACGAGTTCTTAGCCAAATCCTTCCACAAATCATGTGAAATGAGGAGAGAATTATTTGTATTAACAAAAAAACAACAAGAACAAAAACAAATAAAATTTAAAAAAAATCAATAAATATACCGCATAAACAAAATTTCCCGAAATTTACCAAAATCTGTTCAAATCTCTACCCAAATCTCTCACATCTCTTACCAAATCTTAAATATTAAAAAAAACAGTGATTATGATATTATTAATAGAGAATTTATATAAAAAATATATAAACAGTTATATCATAACAGTTTTATCAGAGCAATACTGGTCCTCGTAAGAGAGACGTTTGTTTTTTCCCAGATACTTTATTAAATTTTATTAAAACTTGAACAACATTCGTTCATCGTTATACACAGAGGGATTGAAGGTCCTAGTTGGATGATTAAGTGTGCCAGAATACATTATCAAATTTTATTAAAACTTGAACAACATATTCCAGGGCCATTTTACCCTTCCTAACTGTAGCCGGTAAAGGGCTGCTTCCCCAAGCCAAATAACCACCTTTTTTCCCCAAAAATAGTCCTCAAATTCCCCACTCTTAAATAAAATTCCCCATTATAATATAAGGAGGTAGCTGATCATTGAGAAACCTAGAGAACAATATTATGACGCTAATTTAACTCTGTTTAACTCTATTGATTCTTAAACAAAATATTTGATTAGTCTTTATATTTAGTTTCTAGTATGTCTTGCTGTGCCAAGACCAGTTTATGCTTATATTTATGAATATGGTAAAAAAAAAATCCCTTAATAATTTGTAAACAAGTGGCTTGCTATTTTCCCCATAAAAAGGGCTAGGGCGCTTTCCCCAAAATTGGAAAAAAGGCCCTGTATTCGTTCATTGTTATACAAACATTTACAGTTGCAAAATCATGGTGTTACATTTATTCTATTGTGAACGGTAGTGCACCGTAAAGCTATATTAGATGGGGAATAAAACACATTAGCCGATCTCCGAATAACATCTATTGGTAAACTATTCACTATGAAGAAATCTATGGAACCGATGGTGGTCTTAATAGCGAAGTATTATTGTATAGCTATGGGAATGTCTAGAGATCCTAAATATTCTCCCCCTTTTTAATGAATATTGATGATGATGATGATGATGATATTAATGAAGTATATGATTTTTTTTCTATTTTGTGTAACATCTATATTTTCTATTGTGTTTCCATTTTGTGTCCGATCGAAACTATTTTTTTCTACGTACATATCTTTATTTCCTCCAAAAGTGAAAAACAAATTTATCTTAGGAAGAAGCTGAAGGTGATAATGTTATGTTTGCAATATTTTGTTAAAGAACACAATATACAAAGCAATATCGTCAAGCAACCTCGATTTACAAAAAAAAGAAAAAAGGAATAATATAGTTTGTCCAGTCTCTTATGAATGAAAGCAATAAACAAACCTTATTGTAAATTAGACAATACTTTAGCTATATTTATGCGACACATGTCCAACACCCATCCGCCAGGCAAAACATGTTTAACCTGTAGAGTGAGTTATCAGTAATTTACCGTACGTATAAGTATTATCTTTTTTCTCCCTTTTCCCGCACAACCCACATCCTCGATACTTAATTAGTGCCCGCTTAATTATACGTCACATGTATTCAGGCCTTTCCACAGACGCAACAAGCGCCCCGGGGCCGGGGCACCTGAATTTTGAAATCAGAGTCACCGGGGCGCCTAAAATCTCAATCAGAATCACCGGGGCGTCTGAATTTGTCTGCTTACCAAATCATACCTTGCCTTGGTAACAGAGAACCACGCTTTCGCGTCTTGTCTCGCAACTTCCCAGCATGACACCAGTACACACACCTACACGATGCTGTCAGACAGTGTCGTGTATATGATGCTTATCAGTACCCTCCAAAGTGTGAAGACAGTGGCCTAAGGAAACAAGTTGAGGGTTGAAAGTGAAACTATGCTAGGTACATAAGAACATACCAGCACTTAGCATTGTTTTGCTCTTAACCCTCGATGTTTACGCGCCATATGTCGAAGTCAAGTTGGTTTAGTATGCGGAGTACAGTCCAGATATCGGTTTTGCATTTAACGATGAAATATACAAGTCACAATACATCAAACATATTTCCAACTGTTAGAAATATTATTTGAAATGAATGTTTGGCAATCGTGCATAAAAACGTGATGAATCATGAAAATCTGAGTAAAGGAGGAACGCATGTACTTTGATCGAATTACAAAGACATAAACGTAACCCATGGTTATAGCATTAAGGAAAAAAAAAACCTTCCCCCACGTCATTTCATGAATTCAATGCAAGTTGAAACCTATCATTTATATCTATTCTCTTTTTTTCTTCTGCAGTCACAGACACAACATTTATTAATGAAACTACTCATCATAAACATCGTATTACAGCTCAGGTTTAAGATGCTTATTTTGTGTGTTAACTCAATAAATGATATCATAGAGGTATTTAATGTGGATTGAATTATGCATATAAAAGGTGCACCTATTACTTCGTTAATATGGTAATGAATTTTCAACTATGCTTATGTAAGTAAATTATATGCTCGCCAAACTCTTCAGAAACGAAATGCATAATAATTATCATATTTTGACTTTAAACTTAAGTTGTAAAGATTTTTTTTTCAAAACACAAGAGTCAAGTAAAAAAATAAATCAGATTGAGCAGCCCCTTTCGAAAATATCTGTAGAATTAGAACTGTGTTTATAAGAAATATGATATGGCTGTAACGCAAGTGAGTCAACTCGTTGAAGATTATGCGTGAAATTGTGAGCAAAACACTTTTGTACGAAAACTTTGAATTCAAATAAAATTCATATAACAAGTTGACTTTTAACCAATTATCTAATATATATATTCTCCCCCTTCTGTTATATAAGTAAATGGAGAGGAACATTATCTATCAGTCAAGTAATAACTTTCGATTTATTAATGACAGCATTTAAAGTGAAAATTAAATAAAATATATATGATGTTGTTTTTTTCAATGAACCAGTAATGGTAATAAAAAAGTCACTAAAATCATGAATAAGTCAATGCCACCCAGCGTCCCCCTAGACAGACTTTGAAAGGTGCGAAAATGGGGGACTTCGGCACTAATCAAGATTAATTGGCGCCAATATGTAACGATGGCAAACTGACACTTCCCGTTGTGTACCGGGTACTATGATGTTCACATGACATTCGGTACTCGAAAATGTATATAAATTCAAATGAAAAGGTAAGCAATCGTCATTGTGCGTTATCTTCCGAAAATTACGTCAATTTCTTCTCCGCTCTTTTGGATAAATTATTAGTGCTGGATTATCTTATTCGATATTGTGATTGTGCATGATTAAACTTGAAAAGTGTTGCAATGGCTGCCCCACATGGTAAAAAGAGACCTTTCCCTGACTCTGGAACTATCACAAGGTTTTTTAGTCCAAGGACTGTGGAAGTTCCGTGTTCAAATGAGACTGAGAGTGTTAGTGCACGTGACAATAAAGGTGATCGTGTTTCGGAGCTTCCTGCCAAGATTCAAAGACTTCCAGACAGGAAGGAGAGGCTTTCTGGTTTCGACCCAGCATGGGAACGGTGTCACAAAAGCAAAAGACGTGCGCTGGCTGTCCCATGACAAGGCAACAACAACACTGAGGAAGTGTCTTCCATCTGTCTACGCTAGTTTGGAGAGGGAGGCATCAGAACGAAATGACGTGAAAGCTGTCGGCCTGTCCGTCTTCACCCAAGACTTCAGGTTTGTGTTGTCTATTCACATGATGTGCGACATATTGCCACACCTGTCCGAACTGTCGAAGGCCATGCAAACCCGAGACGCGGTGTTTACGACTGTAAAGCCACTAGTCAGCGGAACACTGGCTGTCCTGCGAGGCCTAAGAAGTGAGCCCGGTGAGCACTACAGATCCGCCGTCAGCCGAATTGAACAACTCAGCAACGACGGCTTCAAGGTAAAGATACCAAGCGACGGACAGATTTAGGACTACCGCGCAACTGTCTACAAACCATTCCTGGAAGCTGTGATCAGAAACGTTGAGGACAGATTCCCTGACCTACCGCTTCTCCAGAAGTTCCAAGTATTCAGCGCCAGAGACATGCCTGACGGAGATATAGGAACTTGTGGAAAACCCTGTACTACACCTAGTCACATTATCCTGACACTGGGCAAACCAGTCTTGGAATTACCCTTATATACTCCAAACAATTCTATTAAATATGCGAAACAATAGTAATGAGTTGTTGTTATATTATATTCCTAATTTGATTCATTCCCTTCTCACCCCATTGGCCATGAAAGGAACAAAGAAGGAAAGAACAAGCATATACAAAACAAAACAACAACAACTTTACACGAAAAGCATTTAATTTTCTTAGAGGACATTTGTCTATATACTTTTAATCTGTATCAGCATCGAGTTAAATAACAGTAATTTTTATAAAACGTGAAATGTGTTCAGCCAGAGTGACGCAACTTAAACACGCGGGTGCCTGGCATATTTTCAACACAGTTCAATGTAATTTCCGGTAAAATGATACCCAAAGATACCGTCCCGAGTAAGATAAAAGGATACGGTAATGTGCATTTCAAACATAGAAAGAAAACTGGTCAATGACATTACAAACAAAAGCATTAGGTTAGTGCGAAAGTTAAACCGGAACCGTTAAAATGTGTAATGTTCGTCGACGGACATTATGACGTCGGCGAGAAGTGAGCATACATAACACTTTCATTAACAACCTGAAAAAAAAATAAAATAGAAAAAGAAAGAACAAAAAAGAAAAAAAAAAGAAACAGAAGAAGTCTAAAAAAAACTTGTCTCAATATAAATAATGGTTATAGTTACGAAAATGATTATCATTCTTAGCGTTGGGTTGATATACATCCCGGAAATATTGAGTTACCGGGGCGCCTTACCAAAATCCTGTGGAAAGCCCTGGTATTGTGCTAGGAGTAATAATGAGAACCTTTTATGTTACACCCGTGCTGTGCCTGACCGATGCGCTGTTATGGGATTTATGACCGTGTGTGTTACATTCACGCTCAGTTCGCTCCAGGACGGTCGGCATTGGTGTTGTCACATGAGCAAAGGGTTGTTGACAAAATCATACCATGTATTCTATTTATTAACATTAATTCAAATGCGCTGTGGTGCGTCTATATATAGAATTGACAATCAAGATGAACTCATTATGCGATTGGAATTACGGTGTTCTAAAGCTTATTTTACTTATTTTAGATAAAATTATCAATACAGCTTATTGTAATTTCATAGGCTGTGCAAATAGTACTCATCTTCAATATAATTCTTGTCACAAAACGATATCTAAGGTTTCTTTCAATTCTATTTCTACCGAATCTACCCGACTCATTTTTTTACCAAAATATCATTCCTTTTAAAATACATACAAAAATAATTTGGATTTAATGAGAAAGGATCAATAAAAACATTACTCAAACCAAACTGATCAAACAAACCTTTTAACTTCGAAACACAATGAAGTTTACCTCTATTACATTCATATAACATGTAAGTGTACATTTTCCCCAGAATTATATTATGTGTATATACGTTCAAACCAATATTTGACAATTTTTACATAGTCATCATAGTTACATGGTTAGCATAGGTAAAACACTCATTTTCCCTTAGTAAAAGCCTTCCAGTTGGCTTGCGGTAGGTCGGGAGATTTACCCTGGTGGCCTTTGTGCCTTGAAAAAATGTACATCTGTCCCCCCGAGGTATTCCTCTCCCTGCAGTAAGCTGGACGTCGCTTATATGACTGATATACTGTTGAAGCGACGGTAAACTCCAACAAACAAACTTGTTTTGTACAGGAGTTCGTCTCATCATCATTTTTCTTACGGAAATATCATGCAATATCAGTCTGCTCGAGTTAAGTTTCTATAAATCTAAAAATAATTTCTTAAGTTCATTGTCACGATCATAGATCGTCAACTTGCAGGTACATTTCAACTTATTGGCATAAAATATCAAATTCATATTCATAGCTATTTACAAAAGATAAAAAAAATATCCATGCGCAAAAAGGAGAGGAAAGAAGAAGAGGTAAAAGTAAGAGAGGAGATGCTTTGGTGAGAAAATCGATCGCATGATTTGTGGCGAGGATTTGGGTAGATCTGGGTAAGATTTCATACCTGTGTACGTATTTTTTTTTTCTCTTTTTCTTTCATTTTAACTGTAACTATAAAACATCAATTAAAATAAACCTTTCTTTAATGATTTAAGGGGGGATTAGTCTAATGTTTGGGAAGATTTGGGTAGAGATTTTAGAAGATTTCGGTACTGTACATTTATGTTTTTTACTCGCTTTTTTTTGCTTTTTTTTTTGTGTGGTTAATACAAACAATTTTTTGCTGCATTTCGCATGATTTGTGGGAGGATTTGGGTAAAATCTCGCACCTGTGTACACACATAATATATATATATATATATATTATTTTAATATATCGGATTTATTGGTTATAGAGATAGGATTATTAGTTGATAAGGAACAATATGGACTGTTTGGATTACAACAATGCTATATATATCTGCGTTGGCATGCTCTTTTTTTTTTTTTTGGTTAATACAAATAATCCTTTCTGCATTTCGCATAATTTGTGGGAGGATTTGGGTAAGATCTCGTACCTGTGTACATAATTATATATATACATTTTTTTAGATCTTACTGTAACGATGATTTATTTACAATAATTAAAATCAATTATTTTAATGATTTAAAGGGGGATTAGTCTAATATTTGGGAAGATTTGGGTAGAGATTTTAGAAGATTTGGGTAGATATTTAAGGAGATTTGGTGAGAGATTTGGGTAGATATTTGAGAAGATTTGGGTAAAGATTTGAGGAGATTTGGGTAGAAATTTGAGAAGATTTGGGTAAGTAAATATTAATATAAAATTTAAGGCCAAAAAAGGGAAAACAGGTAAGGTATAAAGGATATTATACTGCAGTACAGTCACCGACCGCATCTTGCACAATTACTGGACCAGGAATATAGATCGCTTGGAAGATCAAAAATACATCGTATACACATTGTTTTGATAAAATTTCAGTATTATTTGTAAATACAAACAATTATTTCCTTATATCTCATGATTTATGGGTGGATTTGGGTAAGATTTGGGTAGATTTGGGGAAGATTTGGGTAGATTTGGGTATTTCGTGCCGCCTGAGTTTCCATGCCCATGCATAAACTGATGAAAAACCATGCAGTTATCCAGATAATTGCACATTAATGGCGGACCATGCAGGTATCCAGATAACTGCACAGTAATGGTGGACACTGGGTTTATCAAATATCTACCAGAGATGTGAATACCTATCCCATTACATATTTTCAATATTTAACCACATTAGCAGTATGACCATACTATGTGGTATATTATATCACTTTAAACTGTCACAAGCAGAAAATTTTGCCTTGACTCGGAGAAGAAAAATGCTTAAGTTATGCTCATTTTTTTTCTTCACCCTTTTTAATAGGATATAGGGTATTCGAAGCACAAAATTGTGCCTTGCTCATAGGCCCTAATGAATAAATGATTCTTTTGTTTGATGTAAAGGAAACCCTTCAAAGCACATCATTAATAATGTTGTACAAATATTAGAAACTGACCGGTTTGGTTTCACTGAATTAAGACCTTTTGTAAAAGAAAAGATCCATCGTTCAGGTCAAATGCGAAACTATTTCAGTACATCCTGTTCAATTCAAATTTGCGCAACTGTACAGAAGGCGCCAAAATGAGAGGGTTTGTTTGGAAAGAGTTATTTGATTGGTAAAGAGAATTTTTCCTTTCACTGATTGGTCATTTTCACGCAGTTTCTCTTTGATAGCTACAACGCTCTATATTAGGGATCATCTGCATAAAAAAAGTCACGAGACTGTAATACCACCTCCTTCCTATATTTGGCCATGTTACAAGACATACATTGCACTGGCTTCACTCGTGATCTTGATTAACGCGCACACATACATTCGTGCGCATGCGCGTACTCATGATACTCATAAAACTGAAAACCATTCAATATATATTACATGACATCTTAGAAAATTCCAATATGATGTTTTTAGCTCACCTGAGCACAACGTGCTCATGGTGAGCTATTGTGATCGCCTTTTGTCCGTCGTCCGTCGTCCGTGCGTGCGTGCGTCCGTCGTCAACAATTTGCTTTAAACAACATCTCCTCATGAACCGCTGAAGTGATTTTGACCAAACTTCACAGGAATCATCCTTATGATGCCCTCTATCAAAGTTGTACAAATTATTCAGATTGGTTAAAAAAGTAGGTCACAGGAGCTAAAAATAGATTTTAAAAATGCAAACTTTGAAAATCTTCTTCTGCAAAACTGCAAGGCCTAGAGCTTAGATATTTAGTATGTAGCATCATCTTATGGGCCATTACCAAGATTGTACAAATCATAGCCCTACGGTGATAAATGACCCCGCACCAGGGGTCACTTGTTTTACATAGAGTTATATAGGAAAATCTTTAAAAATCTTCTTCTATGAATCCATAAGGCCTAGAGCTTAGATATTTGGTATGTAGCATCATCTAATGGTTCATTACCAAGATTGTTCAAATCATAGCCCTACGGTGATAAATGCCCCCGCACCAGGGGTCACTTGTTTTACATAGAGTTATATAGGAAAATGTTTAAAAATCTTCTTCTATGAATCCATAAGGCCTAGAGCTTAGATATTTCATATGTAGCATCATCTAATGGTTCATTACCAAGATTGTTCAAATCATAGCCAAACGGTGATAAATGCCCCCGCAATAGGGGTCACTTGTTTTACATAGAGTTATATAGGAAAAGCTTTAAAAATCTTCTTCTATGAATCCATAAGGCCTAGAGATTAGATATTTGGTATGTAGCATCATCTTATGGTTCATTACCAAGATTGTACAAATCATAGCCCTACAGTGATAAATGCCCCAGCACCAGGGGTCACTTGTTTTACATAGAGTTATATAGGAAAATGTTTAAAAATCTTCTTCTATGAATCCATAAGGCCTAGAGATTAGATATTTGGTATGAAGCATCATCTTATGGTTCATTACCAAGATTGTACAAATCATGACCCTATGGTGATAAATGACCCCGCACCATGGGTCACTTGTTTTACATAGAGTTATATAGGAAAAACTTTAAAAATCTTCTTCTATGAATCCATTAGGCCTAGAGGTTAGATATTTGGTATGTAGCATCATCTTATGGTTCATTACCAAGATTGTACAAATCATAGCCCTATGGTGATAAATGACCCCGCACCAGGGGTCACTTGTTTTACATAGAGTTATATAGGAAAATGTTTAAAAATCTTCTTCTATGAATCCATAAGGCCTAGAGATTAGATATTTGGTATGAAGCATCATCTTATGGTTTATTACCAAGATTGTACAAATCATGACCCTATGGTGATAAATGCCCCCGCACCAGGGGTCACTTGTTTAACATAGAGTTATATAGGAAAATCTTTAAAAATCTTCTTCTATGAATCCATTAGGCCTAGAGCTTAGATATTTGGTATGTAGCATCATCTAATGGTTCATTATCAAGATTTTCAAAATGGTGGCCCTTTGGAGATAAATGACCCGGCACTAAGTCTTCTCCTCTGAAACCATAAGGCCCAGTGCTTATATATTTGGTGTGTAGTATTGTCAGGGCTAAAATGTTTAAGATTGAGTTATATCAGAATTCTTGTCTGTTTAAAAACCTTGTAATCAGTTGTAGCAATGGTACTCAGGTGAGCGATCCAGGGCCATCATGGCCCTCTTGTTTTATGATTGTGACTCATAATTTTGGCTTGGGACTCATAACTTAAGCTTGGAACTCATTTGTTTCAAACATGTGAGTCCTGGGACTCATTTTAGAGAATTTCTAGATTAATCACTGTATCAGGAGTGTAAAATTCCACTCGCATGGTAAGTGAAAAATTAGAGAATTTCTCCGTAATGTTCTTGAATTACCTCTAGAGTGTTGGAAGGGCTAGTGATAATTTTATGAGTTTACACCCTTTATACATCATATGTAAAGTAACCAGATGTTGAACTCTGGATGCATTGGTGAGAATAAAGTCAGTGCATTACCACTGACCTATCCAGGCACCTGTAATGCTTCTCTTCAGTTATATGATACTGATATTTACAGGTGGATGTATCGCTTGGCACAATGATTGAGAGCGTACAGGTGCGACAGCGCGGGGCCTACGACTTTGAGACGCACTATGACAACCTCTGTGCGCTCCAGGATTCCTGTCCCCTGCCTGCGGTTAAGGCTCATCTCTCTCAGGGTGTACTGGACCTGAATGGAGACCGCATTCGGTAAGGGCCAAAGCACTGTTGAAATACTTTCAACCTTTCAATACAAAACCCAGATGTTTTTCTGCCTATTTTGGGAAAGGGACCCTAGCCCCGAATTGGAAAAAAATATCGACATGTTTCAATTTATTGTATTGGAAACTTTTAAGAAACAGAACAGCAACTTAGTATCCTGTATGTTTAACTTGTTGTTAAAATAAGCCTTTATTTTCATAACAAACAAACAAACAAACAAAAAAGAAAATCTTAAAAATGACAATTTTTTTCCAATTGGGAAAATGTTTACCTATTTTCAGTTGGGATTGGGGCCGATATTTGAACCCTAGAAATAGGCAGAAAAATCCCTGCAACCACTACAAAGTTATGGTCTATGGGACTGATCTGGCAAATTGATAGTGACCCAACTGTAATAATGAATATTTAAATGAGAATAATTTTCACTATATTTCACAAGATGGTATTGATATTTTTGCATTATGAAATTTTCAATATGAACTAAGATCTTAATGCAGAGTTTTCCATGGTGAACACATTTGCCCATTTCATCCTCAAAATATATTAAATTATATGTCTTTATATATATGTCAATGATCACTTGATCCCAATTTGAAATAAAAATGAAGGGAAAACCCTGTCAGTGGCAGATCATCATGAATGTAAGACCTTGTACCTTCAGTGTCAATGCTACAGAGAGGAGTATATGTAGTTTTTCAGCAATGTGGCTGACATGTTTCTGGCAAGCTTGATTTCCATTCTGAATGAAACTTGTATACAGTGCATGTCACATGATGTGTATCTGAACCCAGTACCCTCAAGGTCAAGGTCACCATTGAACTGATTGCCTTTAAAATAACGGACCATCTGTACTGTCTTATCCACATTTGACAAATTTAAATTTTTTTTGGGTAACGTGCGTTCCGTGTCCGTGTAATGTGCGTGTAACGTGCGTGCGTGTACCGTGTAACATTCTCAACGTGTGGTCCGTGTAGCGTCGTTTATATCGTGTGTAACGTGTTAACCGTTCAGCTGTTAAAAACTGCTGTCCGAGATGGAGCGATTCATTCTGGATTGGGCATCGCTTAAAAAAACCTACGACTGACTGGAACTATCAACTTAGTGTGTAACTAGCCTACTATTTAACTTCCTTAGTAGCAGGAAATCTAGTTTTGAAATTACATGTACCTATCAGGGTTTTACTGTAACATGTACTACATTGACTATAGACTCCCTGCCGTAATGACCAGCAATTAGCGGACACGTGCCTTACTTTCTTATCAGTTGGCGCAGCATGTGCTATACTTTTACCGGAAATATGCCACCTTAGTGTTCAGCCGCACCATGCTGTCACATACCCTAATTAGAGGAGGAAGTGTGTTCATGACATGATGTAATTTGATATTTTCGCACTTCGTTAATTGAATAAATTGAACAATACGATATCTCGTGTGTGAACTCGTTAACACCGCATTAATTGAACATAATGACAGAATAGTTAACCGTTCTTTTCATCTATCTCTCTTTCTTCCTCTATCTTTCTCCTAATATATGTATGTTTATGGCAGACGGCAATTGAGACAGGGCTACTGAGTATATATCTATATTGTACTGATAAGAGAAACCGGTTGAAAATATTTTACCCAGACTTTGGCATCTATTTTTTGCCTCATATATACACATATATATATTCCATGTTATGGCCAGCAGATATAATTTAATCATTAACAATATATTGCATTATTTCAACTTTATTTAACATTATATTATTTTACGATTTATAATTCATATGACGAAATGAAGATTTTTTTTTGACGAAGCGTCTTTCGCTAAACCTATAAGACTATTTTGACGAAAAGATTGTAATTCATTTTAATCAGTGAACCTGATATTATAATTTAAGTATTAAGTATCCACTGGATCGTTTAACGATCCCACAGACTATTATTATTTTTTTTCAGTTTAACATAATCTGCATGTTTATAACGACTAAATGAAAACAAACATGAATTTACATGTGCACGTGTATTATTTGTGTCCATGTGAAGTGAGAAACGAGCTAATTTCCAATTGATGATACAATACATGTATTAATCTTTATGTTTTAAGTTCTTATACGATTTGCATAATATATGAGTTTTTACTTCTAAGCTACTATCGTATACATGCCAATGTATGCTAGGCTACTGTCTTATTTTTTATCATATAAAAAAAATCAATTGAAAGGATAATTTCGTTAATAACAACATTCCCGTAATACAATGAAAAGAATCAACAGAACGGGAATAATAGGTAAACAAAAAGTTTTTCACATGATTATTTCCGTAAAGGATAAGGACATTACACATAAACATATAGATTTCTAAACTGTAACACGTCACACGTGTAAAATCATTCGGCTTATTGTACTAGAACCCTGATGGAAATGAGTCTTGATCGAGGTAAAAAATACATATAATCATGTGTGTTTGCGTCCTGCTTTATGCATGAAAAACAACTGCTTACATGTGCATCTGGTGTGAAATGATACAACTTATGCTGTTGGATATACCATATTTCATAATGCACATTGCTTCAACTTTATATAAATTAATAATAAAATACGATTTACCGATTTCCTAGGTCTCCTCAGTCCTCACGAATATAATAACCACTAA
>CM037778.1:23487036-23504609 GCA_021229015.1 Solen grandis
TACCAATAAGCATTTTGAATAGTCAAGTGTGCTGTCCTCTGACAGCTCCTGTTTGGGGATGTTATTATGTGTAGGCTGAATTTCATAATCATATTTTCGCACAATACTGTACTTTAGGTGTACTGTCAACCCAAAGTGGGTGGGGGTGGGGTGTTGATGATAAGTCTAAAGTATATAAAGACTCTTTCTGCGGAAAGGACGTAAGTTTGGCAAAAAAGGGCCTCTAATTTCATCACTCTCTTGCACACCGGCTTACATTACATCCATCTCTGTGGTGGGCTCCAAAGGGGTCTGGCAAGAAAGTTGGGTCATATTTCTCTATATATAATACAAGGGATACTACTCACGATTGACCAAGATTCATACCCTTGTTGAAAAAATGCCAATATCTCAGTCATTTATGATGGTATATTCATATTCTTTGCACCTATTGCAAGCATATACATTAATGTAACAGAAACTCGCAACTGTTTCGCCCATGCAAACGCAATTATCGAGCAAACGAATATAGAAATATTGAAATTGTATTTTTTTATCTGGAATTTTAATCAAGGATAAACTGAATTGTTTGATGAAGTGATGGTACTCTGGTGAGCGATCTAGGGCCATGATGGCCTTCTTGTAATGTTTTCCACCCACATTGTTAAATGGTTAATGGACTATATAACAGTTATATGTCTGTTTTTCAGCCAAGACAGCAAAAAGTGTTGATTGAGTGCATACAAGATGAAGATGTGACAAATATTTTTTTCTTTGAAGGTGAGGCCAAATCTGAAAATCTTCTCTTATATAAAATAAATTTGTATACTGAGTATTACTGAGAAAAAAAAATAATATACTGGAAAAAAACTTACGTTTTTCACTATCCCCACCCACTTTGGGTTGACAGCGACACATTCAGTATGGATGATGTTACTGTTTGATTTGTTGAACTTTCATCATGACATGAAATAATCATTTAAGTGCTTCCTGGATTTTGTGAACTGCATGATCACTCATTTCTCAACTTAAACTCCATTCTATTCAAAGTCCCGCTGAAGAAATTGGTGGTCTGCTGATGATTTGATGGGCTTGCAATCTCCATTGGAATCTGCTTCGTTTTTAGTTTTCGTATTTCAATAGAGATTAAAGGACTGTTAATTACATAGTGAATTTTCAATAGTCAAATTTTAGAATTTAATGTTATTATCAATGTCGTTGATATAAATTAAACACAGAACAATGTTGTGCCAAGTATCAAGCCCCCACTTCTTGATAGAAGTAATCAGCTAGGAACTAAACGAGTCAATTAATCCACCTCTGCGTGTTACTCTGGATGCCATAGTTTGTTAGATTCTCAGACAGACAGGGATGTGACACCTCAGATACTTTGGAGAAGTCTAAAATTGCCATGTCCACTTGATGCTTGTTGTGAAGGTGTCAGACGATATCGTCTGTCATCATTACTTGTTGGCATCCACACGACCATCAAGACCTGAGCCCAATCTGGTTCTTATTGAGGATGTTCTGGTCATGGATATGGTCTATCACCTGAGAAACTGTAATATGCTACAACTGTGTAGTGTATGTTTAAATCACTCTAGAACAGTATGCAATTGCATTTCCAAAATATGTAACATACA
Organism: Solen grandis; assembly: GCA_021229015.1. Lineage (NCBI taxonomy): Eukaryota > Metazoa > Mollusca > Bivalvia > Adapedonta > Solenidae > Solen > Solen grandis. The sequence goes on from CM037778.1 coordinate 23,488,659, forward strand.
CTTTAACAATAACAAAGACTGCAAGTAAGAGAAATATTCAAGTTTGTATAAACTTATTTATCTGAAAAAAAAAAAAAAAATAAGGTTTTATTTATAAATGATTTAGACAGGATCCCCTTCAGAGTAAATTAGAAATATCTGGCGAATGATCAAGACAAGGAAAGGTTAACATATGATTAACAACATCCCCGGTGGTCGAGTGGTTAGAGCATCTGCTTCGGGAGCGGGAGGTTGTGGGTTCGATCCTCTTCCGCAACATACTAAAGTCTACTATAGTACTGCTATAGCTCCCTTGTTTGACTCTCGGCATAAAAAGGTTGTTCCAAGATTGTTTTGTGTGGTGTCAGGATAATGTGACTGGGTGTGGTATCATGACATGTCTACGGCTTGATACTGCAGTGTTGCAGCACTATATCTGTCTCAAGTAGACATTGTCTCTAAATGACTGAAATACTGTTGGTGGAATGTTAAATCCAACAAACTAACAAAAATAAGATTAAAAAGAAACTATTCAGATTTGGTACTCTGTTTTGAAATCATTATTCAAGGATTTTCCTTGATATTTTTCTTCAAGTGGGAGTAAAGTGACCCCTTGATATACAGTTATAGAGACAAAGTTTGGAATAGTTGAGGATCAAAATGGGCAAATTTGGGCATCATGGAAAACCTTGTTTGTTATTATTATTCAGAGGTTAGAAAATGCCATTTAGGTTTAAGGCCATTGTAGGGCAAATTACCACTGAGGTTCTCTAATTTTTTTTTATATATTGACACAAATCTCATTTGATAATTTATCATTCATTTATATTCATTCAACATTCAATAATAGTTTATATTATTTCTAAATTTATCTCATAATACAGAAATTAATTTTGTTTGCTAAAAAAATTTAAATATATGATTTCATGAAAAAGGTTGAAAATTGATTAACAGAAATTATTTCATGTATAGCAAAATAGGACACAACCTTATGCAGTCTAGAATCTCAACTTTTCCAAAATATTAATTTGCAAAAATGCACTTAAATCTCGTCTAGTAGTTAATGTAGCAGGGCTCTCAAGAGGGGGAATGTTCATGTTGTTTCCCTTATAGTGGAGATATCCTGTCTTGTAGCTTTATTGGGTAAATCTGAAATGGAAGTTGAATGGTTGAATCACTTGACCATTCTTGTTATTTATGTGAGCTGTTAAACATTCGTGTGTGTATGGGGGATGGGGTTGAAAATGGGGGGAAAAATAAATTTTCTGCCTAGGGGTATGGTGCCCAGTATCGGCACTAAAAATGGATGTAGTGTCTGTAACCTTTACTGATGCAAAATTCTCGTTTATCTCAATTGACATGAAAATAAAACTTTGTCAGTTTGAAGTTGACATTAAAAGGCATAAAACATAAACAAAGTTAATTCTAAAATGCATTAACTTTTCTTCAAGAATTGTCATGATGACAGACACTACAAAAATGTAAGCATTTGAGTAGCTCATGGAATGCAACCAGTATTTTGATTTTGTATAGACTTATATAGGAAAACCCCCACAAGACCTTCTTCTCAGAAACCACAAATCCTTGAGTTAAGATGTTCACGGTACTTGTGGACCTAAACCAAATCTGTTCAAATCATAGCCCTGGTGTCAAAATTGACCTCACCCCATGGGCCACTTAATTTTATATAGACTTATTATTATGTCCTTCAAAGTTTGGATGAATTTAAGATAGTTTTTGTGTGGAATTTAGATGATCTTGCTGTACGTCTGCATGGATTATGTATACAGTATGACTCATAATACAATAATTGGCATTGAAGGCAATGTTTCTCAGGTGAGTGGTTCAGGGTCATCATGGCCCTTTTGTTACAAGTTCTTGACCGCAAAATAACTCTTGCTGTACTTATGCTATTGAAACAAAATTTCAGTTCTGGAAAAAAAATGATGAGAGCAAGTCTTACACACAAGGTCCATAACTCTGATCGGAGCTTTATCAATATAGTCAGCCCTTTACTTTAACTATTTGCATAGGATACTGTGTGCATTAATGTATATGTGTGTGAGGGGAAGGGGGTGGGGTGGGAGGAGAAATCAGTTTTCTACAAAAACACATCTCTAATTATACCAATGATTTTTAATGAGGTTATGAGAAGAATATCAACTTCATAAATAATTGTTTTCTTTTCATTCAATAAAGTTCAATGTAAATTACATGTTCTGTATACATTTTAAGAGTACTTGCCATGGTTAATATACAGTGCCATTTATTTTTAATTACCACAAATAATGGACTACTATCACTCAACTGAACTATAGAGTACTGAAAAGGATACTGATAAAATCTAGCTTTACCATTAAAAATGAATACTAAAACATGAGTTTTGACAATTCCTTCTAGGTGAGGTCAGGACTGTCCATCTCAGTAAGGACTGAGACACCAGACAAGGATGGCTGTACCTCATCAGGCCCAGTTAAGGGACAAGACCTACCTAAACTGGGTCCGGGCGGGTCTGGGCCTCAAATATACAAAAGAAGGAATAGAATCATTCATTGACAAAGAAGCTAGAGTGTTACATTCATCACTATTAAATCAACTTGGTCAGCCACCACAGAACTGTGGCCAATGTACAGTAGACAACTTGCTGCCTCATCATCAATCAGCATGTTCAAGAAGGACAACCTGCATCTGTTCCAGAGGACCAAAGAACACGCGAAGATTGTGTCCCATCAGTGTATGTGGGACTTTATTTGACGCTATAGTGTCAGAACACAGATTCAAGGGACCCTCGTGGAAAAATTCGGACATCTCCCAGTGGGTAACAGACCACTGGGAGGTGGTGAAGAACTTTCTGCCCAACACAGGAGGGTATAAAAATGTTAAATCTGCCACAGACACAGACTTAAGCGGACTGGTTAACATTGGGATTAATATGGAGAACATTACACGCCGTCACAACTTAACAGTCAGCAGTGTTGATGGTCCAGATGATTTCATAAAGGTAATCAAGAAGTATTTTTTGTGAAATGATTTCATAATATAGTCAGTGTTGAAAATATTGTAGCTACTCAAATCTGATTTAAGATTCAGTGATTGCTGCCAGTTTTTATTGTGTTGTTTTAGGCTAAAACTAGGGCTTTTGCTTGCCCAGAACAGCTGGGTGCATCGTTCTTTCCCTTATTTGATCCACCCAGCTAATTTGTCTCAGAACTACATTGTTCGCTGAAATGTTGGTATTATGGCATGTTACATAGATGTGTCAGATGTCGGTGAAACAACGCCATGTGGTGTTACTATATATGATTAAGATTGCATGCAAGCAAGCATGTTATGAGCTAAACTTGAAACATTTTGCCAAGCAGATTATTTGTAGGGGCGTCAATCCAGTGATAGCATGCAAGACACCGGATCTGATGGTTGTGGGTTCAAATATTTCATTAAAGGGTCTTTCATAACCCTTCCATGTGTAACATCCTGGTTCAGTCCAAGAGCATTGGGTTCAAATCCTGGCTTATATATGACTGAAATACTGTCGCAGCGACGGTAAACTCAAACTATCAATCAACCAATCCAAGAGCCATTGAGAAAGTTTAACAGAAGATTAAAGAAATATAATAGAAATATTAAAAGAAATATGTAGTTATTGTTATTATTACTAACTGGTTTCAGTGTAGATCATCTAGAAATACTATTCTTCACAATCCGAGCCAGTCCCTGACAGATAAAGAGCTGACAGACCATCTCAATGTCATGAAGGCAACACTGCAGTGTACAGCTGTCCTGCTGAACGATGCTACCTCTAAGTTGGCTTTAACAAAACTGACACAGGTAACCTGTGGTTCTCTTTGTAAATGTCCTTGCATCTTGTCCCAGCTGTGTTTTATCCAATCAAATACAACTTGAAGACTGCCCAGAGAAGATAAGGCATTGTAATTGGGGTTCGTTGTTAGAAAGATAATTGGAAAACCAAAAAAAGAAATTTGCCTATCTCATGGTGCAAGCAATATTAACTGGTTAATTTCAGTGAGTACAAACATGTTAATTTCAGTCAAACTGTCCAAATACCATTCTGCTCATTTCCTGTACACAACAGGCTTCTTGTCTTATCTTTGAAATCCATGTTAATGAAGATGTCACTCTGACAGGATAATTTAAACAAGTTGTTAAACATAGTATGTGTATTATGTTGCGATGTTTACAATGCAACATATCGGAACTGATTGTAAATTGACTATACCAGGGGAAAAAAATAAATTTAAAAAAATGTGATGTGTTTTTCTGATGAAGTGGCTGCATCAATTACGTTTTTTTCTGCAATGAATACAACAAATCCAAATATCTGTCAGTGTATGAATGAACAACAGTTATTATAGAAGTTGTTACGGCACACAATACATGACAACTCTGTAATAAGCAGTAGTTACAAGATCCATTTGATGTGGACAAACAATGAAACAATTTCAAATTACAAGCCACTTACAAGCCATTTGACTTTTTCACTAACTGTTTCAGTTCATGCTTTATGCAGCATTAGGACACTCAGTCCTTTGATTTTATTGTAACAGATAATCAAGCATTATGTTTATGCGTGAAATCATGTGTAGTTAATGCTAAAATGGAATACTGAAAACAGTTACTATTCATTACTTAAGAACGCTTCAGCCAACATTCTTCAAACTTTATAGAGAGTTAGGTTCTGACTAGTAGATGAACCCTATCTATTTTTGGGTCACTAGATCAAAGGTCAAGGACCTTTTGACCTTGATTGTGAAAATTGTTTCTTATTACTAGTGAACCCATCAGTCCTCATTCAAACATGAAAGGGATTTCTTTCATGACTAGATGAGGATACCTGATAATATTTGGGTCTCTAGGTCAAAAGTCAGTGTCGCAGTGACTTTGATTGTGAAAATTAATTCTGATTGACAATTTGAGAATGTTTGAATCCATGTAAATGTCCTTCAGCCATGAATTGGTGTTGGGACATGACCAGTAAATGACCATCATTCATTTTCAGGTCACTAGGTTAAATGTCAAGGTCACAGTAACCATGATTATAGAAAGAAATCTGACTTATAACTTGAAAATACTTGAGCCCAGGTTCTTCAAACTTTAGATTTTGGGGTGATAAGGTCAAAGGCCAAGGTAAAAATGATAATTGATATCAGAACCATTTCCAATTGATAACTTTAGAATGTTTTAAGCCCACATTCCTCAATCTTGTTAAGGAGTCGCTGACCCCTTCCTGCTTTAAGACCATATGGTCAAAGGTCAACCTAGAATAGTCATTAACCTATTTGATTCTGTCTCCCTTTTTTCAGTGTATTTTTATTGGTAGTAATTAATATATTTGTTTACCTCATTGCTCTTTCTTCTTACTGCACATGAAATGGGAATATGTCTCTAACAGTTCTTGTTTTTGTTGTCTGTTTGCATACAGCTGTAACCTCGACCACAATAACTTGAAACTAAAAATATATGATCAATAAGAGTAGAGTAATGACCAAGTATTATAACTCTACCTGGTCCCATTTTATATCTATTTCCCTTTACTTAATTTTATAATGCATTTTATATAATCATACTGTATGGGATAAAGGCTTGATACTTTGACATACTTTCTTCCTCCACTAAGGAAGCCCTTTCAATTGATTCCAGGTATTTTGCATCTCATCTGAATTAAATAGGGCCCTAAGGGGTTAAGCTCAGATGAGGGAATTGCTTTTTTGAACCCACCTTTTTCCTAAGGTTATTTTTGTCATTGCCAAAACCAGACTCATGGCAATGGTTATGTTTAAACATGTCTGTAGTTTGAAAACTACATATAGCCATTGGTCGTTTTGTTCAGTCTGAAATAGCCATTAACCTCTAAAATGGACAATGCATTTCCATGCAGTTTATGTTACACAATGATAATTTTGTGTGTCACCTGCTGTATTTAATTTTACAATGAATTTCTGCCTAGAGAATAACTTATTTACTATATGCTTGAAAACTATATAAGGTATTGACTTGAAACCTCAAATATCAGTAGATGACAAGTAGGAATAGTGCAGTGACTGAGAACCATAACTCTATCAAGTCTAATTTTTGATTATCTCACTTTATATTTTGATTTTTTTTTTTTGGGGGGGGGGGGGGGTCCCGGGAGGGGGAGTGCAAAACTCATTAACAAGGCTGTGAGGACTTAAAACATAATATGATAGCAAGCAGGTGCAGTGCAGTAACCAAGAATCATAACTCTGCCTGGTCTGATTTTCTGATTATCTCTCTTTATTATGTCAAGAACATAACTTCCTGAACTATTCGAGAAGGCCTTTTTCTGGCTATTTTGGGAAAATTGCAATTTTGGAATAGGGAAATTTTTCGTGCGAAAACTATCCTATTTGGGAAAAAATTATATTTTCAGTTATCCAGTTAATTAAAAAGGAATGTTCCAGTCATGTGTCATGACAGCATTCTCACTCATTTTGTGTGCAGTCAGTTATAATTTCAAGTTTTCAAAAGTGAAAGAAAATCCGCGAAAACCGATGACATTTTGAATAACAAGTATAGGTTAATGTTTGTTAGCGAAGGTTTAACAAATTAAACCCTCGATAACAAACATTAACCTACTTAATGTATGGAATTATGTTTTGACATTATATGCAAGTCCAACTCTGCACGCATGCGCACAAAGATTGGTTGTATACACTAGGTTATCCATTAAACCAAGTGGTTTAACGAGTTAAACCGATGGAAAATTTTGAAAAATACTGCAATCTCATTGGTCAAAATATAATTCCATACATTAATTTCTCACTACTGCTTATTTACATGGTTTGAAATAGGTGTGCATCTACTCTGTAAAATGTTAGAGATACATTGCAAATTATCAAAATATGTCTTTATAGCTTATTTTCACAAAATAAATGTATTACCATATTAACCATTTCCAAAACAAAGTCGGCAATTCACCTACCTGAAATTTTGCCAATTTTGCAGTTAATTTGCAGGTTTTAATGCAAAAATTAGAAAATTTAATATATTGAGAAAAGTTCAAATAAGTAGATCTACTCGAGCTTGTTTCTTTTGTTTCTTTCATATCTCCTACTCTAGAGCAAATGTTTAAATGCTAATTAGATTTGTTGTTGTTGTTTTGCGGTTACGAAAATTTCATATTATTTGCTTTCTAGATGCTATTTCTGTAATATTTTACATCTGTTTTTGTTACATGGTCATGTCCATTTGAATTTCAAAGTAATTGAACCTCAGATTAATTTTAATTATTGCATATTTAATTATTAAAACTATTGCAGGTCAATCGCTAAGGTAATCACTGTAGTTGTCTACCCGACTCGGCAAATGCCTGTCAATCAAATTGAATCAATGTGAGAGGCCGGGTTGGGGATTTTTAACCAGAACTGGGAATTTTTTTAAAAGAATTTGGGAAAAAAAAAGATTTCTCATGGGGAACGGGTCAGTTTACCGGACCAGTGGATACGCCAGAAAAAGGCCTGTCGAGGTATTGATTTGAAACTTACAATATAAAAACATGTACATATAGATAGTGAGTAGCAGAAGCGTAATGATTATGAAACAGAACTCTGTCAGGTTCTCCATTTCTGTATGTAGTAAAGTCTATATATTTGACAAACTTTCTCCACTCATGAATGGCTTTCAGGGGGTACGGACAATACCCCCTCCGGACAATTCCCCCTTAGGACAATACCCCCTCGGACAATACCCCCTCGGACAATATGCCAGGGTGGACAATACCCCCTTCATATAAAAATTATATATTTATGCATTAAAATATTTATTTATGATATACATGAATAATAAAGCATTAAATATTGTGAAATTTTGTTGCTTTGGTGATTGAAAAACTAAAATAAGTGCAGGCATAAAGTGTTTGCAAATTGTGTTAATCCTTGTTCCCTTCCTCATGCATGATAGTGGGACTGATTCACAGAACCGAATGCTGGTGTTTGGTACAGAGCAGGCTTTGAGGCACCTATGTCGGTCGGACATTTGGTATATGGATGGCACCCACCCTTCAGCACCTGGGATATTCCAGCAAGTTTACATCATCCGTGCTCCTTTAGGTGAATCTGCTGTGACTTGTGTATATGCTATGTTGTCAGGGAAATCTCAGGAAGTGTATGAGGAACTCTTTGGTGCTATTGTGACCAAGTGCGAAGAGTTTGGATTTAGTCCCGATCCACTGACTGTAATAACTGACTTTGAGCAGGCTGTGATTAACGGTATTCGTGTTACTTTTGGACAGCATGTGAACCACCGTTGTTGCTTCTATCATCTCACTCAGAACACTTGGCGAAAAATACAGGCTCTTTCCCTCGTTGATCTCTACAAGACGGATGATGAAGTGAAGTTGTTTTGTGGTATGTTGGACGGACTTGCCTTCTTGCCTGTGGAAGATGTTAGTGCCGGGATGGACTTTCTTAAGGACAATACTCCAGAAGGTTTGGAAGAACTTGTGGATTATTTTGACAGGATTTATGTGACAGGAACTTTCCGCAGACTGCAAGCTATTCAACTGCAAGGTGATGCTGAAGTCAATGTGGTACATGTCAGGAGGATCCAGCCACAGTACCCGCCTCCACTCTGGAACCTCCATGTGGCAACCTTGAACAGTGAATCCAGGACAAATAACATTTGTGAAAGCTGGAATCATGGATTTCAGAAGCTAATCAGATACAACCATCCTTCAGTGTGGATCGCCATTGAGAGTTTTAGGAAAGATTGTGCACTTGTGGAAACCGCTCTCTTCCAGAATGCCAATGGCCAACCACCACGCAAGAGGGTAAAGACTGTTACGAAGAACCTGCAGGAGCGACTGAGAAACTTGTGTTCTGATTATCAGGCCCAGAGTAAGACGATGGAAGAGTTTCTTCGAGGGGTCGGATGGTGTATCAGGTGGAAATTAAACACTATGTAAAGTAAAGTATGTGCGTCTGTGTGTGACAAAGTTGTGAAAAAGATTCATACAACTTTAAAATGAGCTTTTATACATGCATCTTTGATTTATGTTGAATGTTATTAATAACGCTATTTCAAAGAAGAAACAATCTTGGTAAAATTGTATACATGTGCTTTAAATGTTTTACAGTTAAGTATGTGCTTTTATCCATGCTTTTATCCATGTGGAAATAAATCATTAACCTTTGATTGTCTTAAGTTATTTTCAAATCCCTATATCATCATCAATTATTCAATGTCACCCGTACATTCAATGATTCTATTATGTATGCAGAGAGAGAGAGAGAGAGAGAGAGAGAGAGAATATCAATTAAATTTATATTAAATGAAATCATAATTAGTATAATAAGACTACTCCCATGTAAAAAGATACTTTCCATATCAATAATTTAGTCTAAAATTGTATATAGACATGTCCATGAATTCATCTCAAAATGAACATTTTAGTACATGAGTAAACCAAGGGAAATAAACATTAACTAATTTTCATATTTATTTATTATTAACTTTATAAAATGACTTTAAAAAACATTGAGGGGGAATTGTCCTAAGGGGGAATTGTCCTAAGGGGGAATTGTCCGAGGGGGTATTGTCCTAAGGGGGTATTGTCCGGAGGGGGTATTGTCCTACACTCTGCTTTCAGTTGTCTTCAATTATTTGACATCTGGCCTGCTCAGGCAGAAGCATAGTGGTTTTCTAACACATGCTTCAGCAGGTGACACATGTGTTCCAAGGAACTCTTGTATAGAGATAACACATCAACATGATTGTCGGTATTAATTTGATATCAAACACAAAGATCAGTTGTCAGCCTATCTAAAAAGTGTCATATAAAATTTAACCAAAATATTTGCATGTTGCTGGAGATTGGATAGTGCATAAATACTCAAGGGAGCTGTCATAAAATTAAAAATGGACAATTTTATGACTTAATTTAGCAGACAGGGTACAATCCACTTCAACCTATACTTTTTAGCATTGAAAAAAAGTTTTTAGAAAAAACAACAAATCAAGCATTTGAAAAGATTTTCACTATTATTTTTAATTAAAAACATAATGGAAGTCACAAAATTAAAAATATATTGGAAGATTTTTTACACCTAGATACATTATACATACAAATATATGCTCATACATATATAGAGACTTCATATGATGAAGACTGACTTTGACCACACCTTCGTGGAAAAGTTAATTGGACCAGGTCTGACAGTTGGATGTTGAAGGGATTTTTTAATTGTATCATCAGTTTTGTACACAGGATCCCTCAATTTGGAATGAAATTGCATGGAATTTTGATGGCAATATAGCTCATATTCTAGTTCACCCTCTGAATGTTTTCAATGAATATTTGCTTTTTGTTTACAGTTGGAAAACTCAACATTTGTGATAACTGATAAAAATATCACAGAGGTCACACAGATGGCATTAGAGGCTATAAAGAATGAAGGCAACAAGCAAGTAGAGGCAGTTACAGATGAGGGGGAGAAACAAAAACACATTCTGAAGTGTGAAGGGAGTGGTCAAGTTGATGTGGTAAAGGAGGAGGGTGAGAAACAGAAACACTTCTGAAGTGTGAAGGAGTGGCAAGTTGATTGGTAAAGGGAGAGGGTGAGAAACAAAACACTTCTGAAGTGTGAAGGAGGGTGAGAAACAGAAACACATTCTGAAGTGTGAAGGAAGTGGTCAAGTTGATGTGGTAAAGGGAGAGGGTGAGAAACAGAAACACATTCTGAAGTGTGAAGGAAGTGGTCAAGTTGATGTGGTAAAGGGAGAGGGTGAGAAACAAAAACACATTCTGAAGTGTGAAGGGAGTGGTCAAGTTGATGTGGTAAAGGGAGAGGGTGAGAAACAGAAACACATTCTGAAGTGTGAAGGGAGTGGTCAAGTTGATGTGGTAAAGGGAGAGGGTGAGAAACAGAAACACGTTCTGAAGTGTGAAGGGAGTGGACAAGTTGATATGGTAAAGAGTGAGGGTGAGAAACAGAAACACGTTCTGAAGTGTGAAGGAAGTGGACAAGTTGATATGGTAAAGGGAGAGGGTGAGAAACAGAAACACATTCTGAAGTGTGAAGGAAGTGGTCAAGTTGATATGGTAAAGGGAGAGGGTGAGAAACAGAAACACATTCTGAAGTGTGAAGGAAGTGGACAAGTTGATATGGTAAAGGAAGAGGGTGAGAAACAGAAAAATGTTCTGAAGTGTGAAGGGAGGGACAAGTTGAGAAACAGAAAATTCTGAAGTGTGAAGGAAGTGGTCAAGTTGATGTGGTAAAGAGAGAGGGTGAGAAACAGAAACATTGTGTAGAAGTCAGTGGTAATCAGGCAGAGAAGAGAGCCCTTGAGAATATACAAGATAAAGGTTACCAGCAGGTTAAGGCTGTGATTGCTGCTGGAGAAAAACAGATAGAGAACATACAGCTAACTACCACAATCCAAACAGATACCAGATACAAGGAGGAAAAAAACAGTAAGCGCCATTTTATTAGTTTGTCTGTTTTTCGAAGAAAAAAATATGAGCTATTGTCGTAAATTCGGCGTCCGCGTTGTTGTCGTCGTCGTTAGTCATCTTCCAGAATCTTAAAGTTGGCCATAACTTCTGTAGTATTCAATATACAACTTAATTTTGGTATGCATAATCATCTTGACAAGGCCTATTCAGACATATGCAAATTTTCACCTATTGACTTTGACCTTTGACCTATTTTTGCTGTAACTTATGAAAACATAAAAATGCCTGTCATTTCAGAACCGTTACGAACAGAGCACTGATATTTCACAAATCCTTGTGGCAAAACCTTTCCATCAATGTTACACTTTCAGGTTTTTGACCTTGACCTTTCAACTTTGACCTATTTTTGAAATGATTAACAAAAAACTTTAACGTTGGCCGTAATTTCTTTACTATTTGACATACAACTTTTATTTTTGGTATGCTTATTCATTTTTATGCTCACCGAAGGTGACGCATATAGTCGCCGCTTCGTCCGTCCGTCCGTTCGTCCGTCCGTCCGTCCGTCCGTTCGTCCGTCACACTTTTCTTGTCCGGACTATTTCTCAGGAACTAACAGCTTGAATTCAACGAAACTTTATGGGAAGCTTTATTACCAAGAGGAGATGCGCATATCGTCAGCATGACCCGATTCCTAAATTTTTCACAGAGTTATGGCCCATTGACTTTTCGGCCTATAGTACATATTGCATGATTCTTGTCCGGGCTATTTCTCAGGAACTAATGGCTTGAATTCAATGAAACTTTATGGGAAGCTTTATTACCAAGAGGAGATGCGCATATCGTCAGCATGACCCGATTCCTAAATTTTTCACAGAGTTATGGCCCCTTGACTTTTTGGCCTATATTCCATATTGCATGATTCTTGTCCGGGCTATTTCTCAGGAATTAATGGCTTGAATTCAACGAAACTTTATGGGAAGCTTAATCACCAAGAGTAGATACGCATATCGTCGGCGTGACCGGTTCCTCAATTTTTCAAGAGTTATGGCCCTTGACTTTTTGGCCTATAGTACATATTGCATGATTCTTGTCCGGGCTATTTCTCAGGAACTAATGGCTTGAATTCAACGAAACTTTATGGGAAGCTTTATTACCAAGAGGAGATGCGCATATCGTCAGCATGACCCGATTCCTAAATTTTTCAAAGAGTTAAGGCCCCTTGACTTTTTGGCCTATAGTACATATTGCATGATTCTTGTCCGGACTATTTCTCAGGAACTAATGGCTTGAATTCAACAAAACTTTATGGGAAGCTTTATCACCAAGAGTAGATACGCATATCGTCGGCGTGACCTGGTTCCTCAATTTTTCACAGAGTTATGGCCCCTTGACTTTTTGCCTATAGTACATATTGCATGATTCTTGCCGGGCTATTTCTCAGGAACTAATGGCTTGAATTCAATGAAACTTTATGGGAAGCTTTATTACCAAGAGGAGATGTGCATATCGTCAGCATGACCCGATTCCTAAATTTTTCAAAGAGTTAAGGCCCATTGACTTTTTGGCCTATAGTACATATTGCATGATTCTTGGCCGGGCTATTTCTCAGGAACTAATGGCTTGAATTCAAAAAACTTTATGGGAAGCTTTATACCAAGAGTAGATACATATCGTCGGCGTGACCTGGTTCCTCAATTTTTCACAGAGTTATGGCCCCTTGACTTTTTGGCCTATAGTTCATGTTACATGATTCTTGTCCGGGCTATTTCTCAGGAACTAATGGCTTGAATTCAATGAAACTTTATGGGAAGCTTTATTACCAAGAGTAGATATGCATATCGTCGACGTGACCTGGTTCCTCAATTTTTAAGAGAGTTATGGCCCCTACTGCCATGTTGTTGACTAATATTCATGTCATTTGCCTAATTTAACAGGAGATATCATTTAAACAAAACCCCACAAAATTCAATATGCTAGTAATGTCAATCATAATCATGTCAGCTAATTGTTGTTTAGGCCATTATACACTATTTCAAATATCCAGTCATATGTCAAGAGTGTTGGTTAACCTCCTTGATATGAGCACACATTGAAATGTATGACTTAATTTTTAGTAGTATAAAAACTTAAAAAGAATCAATGAAAGATCTGATGAGTAACACGTATTATCATATTAAATAGTAAACTGTTACTAAGTCTCCAAATTAGAGTTGGTAAAACATCTCATCTGATGAGGAGAATAGATATGATTTAGGAATGGGGATTTCAACATATCCTCCCACCCATTGACCAAGGCCTTATTTGTAACAATGACGTTCTTCGGGGAGCATCTGTCAGTTCTACTGACTTTCTTGTTGCAAGAGCTATTCAGATATACCTCAACATTTTATCTATGGACCTTGACCTTTGACCTATTTTTGCTGTAACTTTTGAAAACTTTAAAATGCCTGTCATTCAGAACCGTTACCAACAGGGCACTGATATTTCACATGTGAATTCCTTGCGGCAAGACCTTTCCATCAGTGTTACACTTTTGGACTTTTGACCTTGACCTTTGAGCTTGGACCTATTTTTGAAATGTTTAACAAAAAACTTTAATGTTGGCCCTAATTTTTTACTACTTGACATACATCTTTATATTGTGTATGCATATTCATCTGACAAGGGCTATTCAGATATCCCTCAATATTTTATCTATTGTCCCTGACCTTTGACCTTATTTTGCCATAACTTTGGACAAGTTTTAAAATAGATATTTCATTGTCATTTTTCAATATTTAAAAGAAAAAAACTACATGTATGTATACTTGTTTCTCATCATATGAATCTGTGCAGGTGTGATTTTAGTCATGATCTTTAGGCAGATAAAAAAAAGCATTTTAAAAAAAAAAATGTCTTCAAACTTTACAATTTTGTGTTGATTATCAAAAACTCAATGGATTACCAATTGTGCTTTTTTGTTTACATATTTTACATCTTTGTGTTGTATAAATTCTATTCCATGCATAGGACAAGGTCACTCTTCAAGGTCAAAGGTCAGATTTAAAGGGTATGGTACTTCAACTTTGCATTTAAAGGCTTACAGTTTTTTTACAGATTTTCAAGGTCAATGTTTTTGAATGTTTAACAAAAATATATTGACAAAAACTGACGAGGGTTGGCACCCGCATGTGGTGCCCTAGTTACCGTCTAGATCCCATCTATATCCCCTGTCACTTTTGATAGTCCAACACTGTACAGAGGATGGGATGAATGTAGACAGGGGATGCGCAGACTCGCACCATATAATATAATGTACCAAGTAAGTCTGAAAATTTTGAGACTTGCGAAATGAAGAAGTAATACTTCATTTATTGATGGACATAATGCCATCTGCATTGTTATTTGCTCTCTTAATCTGGCACTCTTTATCCAACTTGAAGTAACAGTGTATGTTCTAATTGAGGTATGTCACCCTGATGTATGCCACTCACCCAAGTGTCAGCATCAGCATCACACCTGTCTTTAAATTGGTTTTGAATATCATTTTATACCCATCGCAACAAAGTTGTGTGTATGTGGGTGGGTGGGGGGATTGTATACTGGAATTAGCTAGTCCATCCATCTGTTGGCACATTTGGGTCAGATGAATTATTACAGAGTTATGGCCCTTTGTGTTTTTGAGAAAATCTTGTCTGGATTTCATCTTTAAAAAAAAAAAAAAAAAACATTCACAGGATTGATCATTATCAAGTCAAGTTGTGCATATTCGCAGCACATTTGGATCGGCTGAATTACCATAGAGTTATGGCCCAACAGCTGTGTCTGTCTGTAGATACATTGTTGTCCTTTCTTCATCTCCAAAACCCTTGGCTTGAATTTGTGGAAACTTCACAGGATTGATCAGTATCATGAGTTATCGCCCTATGTAATCTTTACGAAATATTATAATGTCTAGTTGTGCATATCTTTGGCATATTTTGGTTGGATGAATTATTAGAGTTATGGCCATTTGTATTTTTGACAAAATCTTGTCTGGACTTAATCTTCACAGCACCTGACTTAAATTTGGCAAACCTTAATTTATCAGCATCAAGTCTAATTTTGGATGTAATCAGCATATTTCAATGGAAGTTTTATCACAGAGTTATGGCATTTTGTTATATTGTTTCGCAAATGCTGTTGGATGGTCGGTTGATCTGTCGGTCAGTCTGTACACCACTTCGTTTCCGATCAATAACTGGAGAACGCTTTGGCCCACATTCCTCAAACTTCATATGGTGATTGGTCATGACTAGTAGATGACGCCAATAGATTGTGGGGTCACTTGGTCAAAGGTTAATGGTCACAATGACCTTGAATCTTGAGAATTTTCTTCACAGTGCTTGGCCTGATCCCATATTATACAACTTATTTGGAAATTTGTCATAAAAAGTAGATAATTCCTATGATCCCTATCAATTTTGTGGTCACTCGGCCAAACTTAAACCCTGATTAGTTTAAACAGTATCTTTTGATTCTGGCTTATATTTTCAGTGTACAATTATATACATTAGCAT
>CM037778.1:23504709-23554709 GCA_021229015.1 Solen grandis
TAAAATTCAATTTTTAACTTTTACAAATCGAAAATAGATCGACTGCACATTTTCCTTAACTGCGTTCAGAATTTAGAAAAAAAATATATATGTGTTATTTAATTTGTGTGCTCAGTTATTTTTGCGAAGCTTTACAACTATGCAATTAGGTAGTATCTTGAAATTGCCTTACAAGTAACTAAATATTTATCATTAATTATGAATTTACATATTGTTATTTATACTATCTAACTAATTATATAAATGTTGATTTCCTTTCTATGTTAGTAGTGTTATAAGCCTCGCACAATGGCGAAAAGTGGAGAAACTAGGAATATTTATCTGACGTAAGGCTTTTAAATAAAGTGAAACTCGTATTCGATGTCATTGACATTACAAAAATTACAAAATGTACATTTTCTACATCCTGTCTATGAACAACATTACTGAGTCAAACATTCAAATGTATATATTACCAGGATGTCTTTCGGAGGACTGGAGAAGAAAGTGGTCTTATCACCCAAAATTCAACAAGTGGCGACTGGAAGGTAAACATACCTGATTTCCTTAATTTAGAATACAATGGACCTAATAGTATACTTTTTTATGACACAGGTAAAAGAGAGAAATCACAGCAAAGTCTATTTTATTTATCAAAACAAAGATTTGTCATATCAGTTCATAAATTTGATTTACGTGAATAAAAGCGCCAGCCACGAAAAAAAAGTATCAGAATAAACTTGGTAACATATTTTTAACCCTTTCCCTCATAGAGGACACCATGAAAAGACCTATGCGAACAGCATAAAACCAGATCAGCCTGCGAGTAACTCGCAGATCAGGTTTTATGCTGTTCGCTGCTCCTCAGTGGTATGGAAATGAGGATTTTGTAAATAAATTTGGTAAGGTTTAACTGTGGTTTTCTGCAGATCAGGCTTTATGTGGTACCTATTGAGTGCGTCAAAATGGGTCTATATGAGAGAAAGGGTTAATGATATTTTGCTTATAACGTTATAATATCGATTCGTCGACATTTTAGGATAACATGTACTAAAAAAACTGTTAACATGTTGCAAAATTACAACGAGAATGTTGGTGTCATCCAGACAATGGGATGAGCATCTTCTAGCGGACATCACGAACTGCCTGACAGAGAGTGTACCAGCTGATATGGACCCGATCCTGAGGAGAGATAAAGTTGCTGTCATGAAAGCCTTCTGGGCTAAGTTCTTTGCAACAGTGAACTCAGAACTGGTTAGTACAATCAGTACATGTAAGGAACAGTGGTGTTAGCGGCATAATGTGACAAACAGTAAACTAACGATTCCTGAAAGTAGTAAATTTAATATATGTGTTCTCTATATATTATTTTGCATCAACGTAATTATGTATTCAAACTATTTAGTATTGATGTGGACAAAAAAGTATTTGAATTTTTACATCATTTATATTGATATATACCAAATGTCGTCTGTTATACATTAAATCACGTGTAAAACAAACAAACACTTTTTATTTATTTATTTATTTATTTATTTATTATAATTATTATTGAATTATACATTTTTTCTTAATATAATTCATTGTAAAAAATCATAAATATGTATGGGCCTTAATGTATCTAATAAACTGTTTATATTGAAACTCAATTCAGACACCTGGTTAAATCATCCACTTTCTTATATAAATCGGATAAATCATCCACTTTCTTATATAAATCACAATCCTGATTCGTATGTCATGTTATACTCGTTTAACTAAAGAAAATGTGGAGGTTATTTAGGAAAAATTATACTGTAGAATAATTTCGTTGGAACATATATTCGTGGATTCATATTCTAGAAAACGTGAGGTTTACTAAATGAACAGTTTTCGTGGGGATTAATATTCGTTGATAAAGCCTTTCACGAAATCGACGAAAATTAGTCCCCACGAAAATTAATGATTATACATTAATTTTCTTTTGATGTCATCTTACTTGTAATTTCTTCTCAGGATAATACAGAGCTGCACGTCTCTCTGACAAACATCCCGGCAAAGGGAATACAATTTTTCGACCCTTGTACGGATCCCGACCAGTCGAAAAATGACGCCGTCGGAAGACCCATCCCTCATGTCAGTTCTGAAGCCATCGTGTCGGGGGAGGCGGTGTACATTGATGACATGCCGAAACGGGAGGGTGAGTTCCATATTTTTACAGTTCGTCACCAATTTTTCTGAACAGTATCTAGTACTGTAAATATATTACTGTTATTAAGTCATGAGTATATATTAAAATGTCCATTAAAATGGGTTTTAACTTCCGCGGACGAATGTGCAAATTGGTTTTGCAGTCTTTTAATTTTCTATGTGATTGTTTTGGAGTATCAAATTGTGTTTTGTGTTTGTTAAAATAGTTTGGCGTGTGATTGATACTATTTTTACTAGTTTTTATACATCCATTATTTTGCCTTTGGTAACTTGTATATGCTTCCTTTTGGTATAAATCATAGACCTATTAAACAGGTAAGGTTATAAGGTCAAAACGGTAGAAGAGAGAAAGAGGGGGGGGGGGGGGGGGGGGGGGGCAGTATGCTTATTGTAAGCCGTCCATTAAAATATTTTGTTTTAATCTTTTCTTGTTACATTTAAAATGGACTAGCATGTTTGATTCAGATTTTAGGGATTTAATTTTTATACAACATTTATCCTACTGTAGAAATGAGAACATTGAAAGTACCTTAGTACTAGACCAAGTGTAGGGCTAGGATTGCTAGATGTTAGGGAGGACTTCTTGGTAGCATGCTACTTGCTTATGACATGGTATCATGGTGGAATTGAATTTGTCTCATACTTATAAAGGCCGCAGATACTGTCGGCGGGACATGTATCGAACCTCAAGCTATAGGGCTAGACCAGTATCAAATGAAATGGCTTTTGTTTGTCGAGGTCACGAATCAAACCAATTATCTACTGATCCCGTACGTAGTGGGCGTTGAAACTCTACGGCCACTACGTCTTCAGAAAACCAACATTCGCTCAATACCTTTTAGCTTCTTAATCGACCGTGGGATATTTGGTTTGCAAAATTTCATACTCTTGAATTATTGATAAGACATTTCACTGGATCCGTGGCAGAGACATCGCGGTGACATCAGTAATCATTTGACCAATGAAATGACGTTCTACTATGTAGATATGAAGTCACGCTCCTCGCTTAAGCGTTGTGGTTTATCTTGCGGAAACAATGAGTCAGCCTTTGCTTTTGTAAATTTCAACGAAGATTATTCAAAATACTCTACGTTATTTCATTGGTCAGCAAGTAGCTGGTTAATATTCATAAAAACTAAGTTTTACCAGCTAAAATCCCACGATATATACAGGAGTGATAACAAAATATATACCTTGGGTTTTCGACGATGCGACCAATGGGACTGGTAATTTTTTCCAGGAGAGTTGTTCCTGAGTTTGGTGACAAGCCAGAGAGCTCACGCCAGGATCGTCAGTGTGGATACCAGTGAAGCCCTGATGGTACCCGGCGTCCACAGCTACATTGACCACACTGATATACCGGGTACCAATCTCTGGGGAGTGGTTGAGAAGGACGAGGAAGTGTTTTCATCGGGAGAGGTATTGTGGCACATACTTTACAAAATACAATATCGACTTTGCACTTCTACTGTATGTACATACAACGTTTTCTTAAAAGAAATTCTTTTCAATAATATTGTTCTGAAGATTAGATATTCAGAGTCATTGGTCGAGTCTAATTTATTCCGTATATTTAAAATGTTTTTGTTTATAACATTTAGGTACATTGCGTTGGTCAACCAATTGGTGCAATCCTTGCTGAAACAAGAGAGATTGCAAGAAAGGCTTCATCCTTGGTCAAGATCAACTACGAAGATCTCCCGTCTATTCTTACAATACAGGTATTAATAACAATCAACCGATGTCAGTAGTATTTTACAGATCCCATTTGTTTGGCTGGCTTAACTTAGGTAACATCATTCTATATCATGGTTGGACGTCGCTGCCATCTAATTGCTCAGTGGGTTTACTTTTTAGGGCAAATAAGAATCGATTCATAATATTACTGTCATCGTGTGATACATAGCCCTGTAGGTCACATAGCGAATGTTGTCTAGCCATGCAATATACTGTGAAATCATTAATTTTCGTGGGACACTAATTTTCGTCTATTTCGTGGTGGGTTTTATCCACAAATGTTAATCCTAACGAAAACTGTTCTCTTATATAGACCTCACGTTTTCTGTAACATAGATCCACGAATAAATGAACCAACGAAATTCCCTTAGGTACATAATCAACGAAATTTAATGCTAACAAAAATTAATGATTTTACAGAAGGCCAAGATGTAGGGACTCTCTCGCCTGCCAGTCGATACATTGGAATCGTTTTGATTTGTCAACTTGTTGGAATTATAATACCGCACAATAAGGCCAGAACACCACAAAGTGCAGAGTGATCAAAGTGTTCGCCTTTATACTGGTCACGGGTTCGACACTTACACTGTACCTGTGAACGTGTGTTTATATGTGTTACATTTGTATCATGTCTCGAATTATTTTTGATAGAGAAAAAATAATCAAAATTTCTTATTTGATAGGCCCTACTCAGATTTTTTTTAAGCAGAAAAAAGGCTTCGAAAATACAATGTCCAGTTTTCAATAGTCGATTAACCCTTTGCTTCATATAAACTAATTTTGATGCATTTGCAGGGGGTGTCTGATCGGGGTCTCTGCTGTTTGCTCAAACAATATTGTAGCTTAGATTCTATACAGTCTGCACGTCAAAGAAAAATCCATTGTTTCATATACAATTTAAAGCTTAGTCCATTAATATTCCTATGTCATATGTTTGTAAATGAAAATTCATGAGGTAACGGGTCAATACATATCTTGCTATTTTTAAAAGGATGCTATCAAATCCAAATCCTTCTACGGGGACTGTGTCAGATTGGCTCATGGTGACGTGGAGGAGGGATTTAAAAATTCCGATCACGTGATATCAGGTAAGCAACTTACATAACTAATTAGACATATATGCGTATATAAATTTATACACAAATAAAAATGACTTTAAATAAAGAAATAATCTTAACACGTGTTTTGGTGTGCATTTAAACACAGGTTTGGAGTTAGGTGGGGATTATTATATCACGAGGGCTTGATAAAACCAGTGTTTAAATGCACAATAAAACACGGGTAAGGATAGATTATTTCGATTCTAATATAATTTTTGTCATTTTTTAAAATTGGATAATTTGCTTGAGATGTAAAAACTTAAAAACCAAATTACTTCCCTCCAGCTTGCGATCGAAGTACCTCCTTGGTATAAACAGATTGACAGATCAAAGTAAATAAAACAACCGCACATGATCTGTAAAATATAAATTCTCTATTTACATCTTTTATTTGTTATTCCCTTGATTCAGTATCATATTTTATCCATGTAATTAGGAAGAACATCTAAAATGAAAATATTCAAAAGTGTAATCCACCACCTTCCACGATGTTTTCAAAACTGAAGCGAAAAAACGTTTTACTACGATGTTTACTGTATCATCGTTTTGGCTCGAAGCCGTTTAATGACAGAAAAGAGCAAAAAAACTCACTTTCAAGGGCAGATAACTCAAAAGGTAAGATGGTGACCCCAACATTTTTTTCCCATAACTTTGTTTCTAGTGTAATTCTCTATAATCAAGCAAAGTTTAAGAAAATTCTCATGGCTAGTTCTAATTTTCCTTCTTTGTCTATATAGTAATAAACTGTATTTGGGTGTGTATGCCTTTAAGTATCGTAAACAAACTCAAATGAATAGTTATTATAGTTTACCATTCCAAAACTGAAATAAAACAAGCATTGTTGTTAACTACATTAAGCAATTCTGTGTATCATTACCAAACTATCTATACACAACATAATATGAAAATAATAAGAAGCTGAAATAATAGTAAATAGTAAAAATACAAAAAATCCATTTTGCTTTTCCTCAAATCTTAATCAAATGTCATATATATCAATAAAAATGGAATGTACTTCACAACCTAAATAAAATGTCTTACATGTCATTACCTTACATTATATGATAATATGCCTATACTTCAATACTGAACTTGTCTGAATCTAAGACAAAAATCTGACTGGCAACTTTTTGTTAATCTGGGTCTCGCCACCTCGCTGTTGCTTTCCATGATGTCTCTTCCCTCAATGATAGAATTTTTCTCTGTCTCATGAATTTCTTCAGACTGACTCTCATGACTTAACTTTACATCACTGTTTATTGGCACATCAATGATATCACTTTCATTAGATTTAAATGGCGCTTTGCTATTTACACATGTCAACTATTCTGACCACTTAATACTGATTGATTTGTCTGTTGTAACTCTTTAAATGTGACACATTTCTCTCATATCGCACACCTTCTCCTGACTCAATAGCAACAACTGAGACAGGTTTAGTGTTATACACTGTAGACAATCGCTATACAGCTTCCCCCTTCCTTTCCGGTCGCTGTCGCGATCTGGAACTTCATACTCTGTCGGCGAATAGCTGTAGATTTCAGGTAGTTTTGATATGAGCCTTCTCTTGAAGAGCACCTCTGCAGGTGAAACGCCTGTTGTTGAGTGCAAAGCTGATCTGTAAATCATCAAGTAGGTCTGTAACTCTTCTTTCCGGTTACGTTTTTCAGCATGTGCTATTCGAATCCTTTTCATGACTCCGTTGTTTTGGACTTCAACCTCTCCATTTTCTTGAGGCCACCATGGAGTTGAGTTCCAATGTTCAATGTTCATATTTCTCAAATAATCATTGATTTTTCCCTTTTGAAATACTGAGCATTGTCTGTCTGCAGCGATTATGATAAGTCATGAAAAGAAAACAGGTCCTTCAAGCACTGAATCAGTTTCTCTGAAGTGACTGTTCTTACAGGAAAAAATTCTTTCCATCTAAATAGTAGTCTACTACATCAAATAAGTTGTCACCGGATGGTGGTGGTCCAAGGATATCAGTACATAAACGTATCCATGGTTTGTCAGGCATTTCTCCTCTAATCATTAGTTCTGGTCTGTCACATGGAGTCCGAAACAAGTTTTGCAACATAGCTCAATATCTTTGTCCACACCTGGCCACCATACTTTTGACCGTAAGTGCTGTGCCAGGATGCCCTTCATGTCTAAGTTCCAGAATCTTGTTTCACAATGAACTCACTCACGATTCTAGTTCATGTTACCACCAGATACCCAAGTGTTAAATGTTCATGCTGTATGGACAGGTAACTCTTATTGGACAGTTCATGCTATCTACTTGTAGTCAATACCTTTCGTACTTCACATAATTCTGGATCACCTGTCGACTCGGGGTCAATCATCTATGTTGTCATGGCAACAGGGGTTATCTCTGAAACCACACAGTTTAAATATTCTTCAGTTTCCAAGAAATATCAATTGGTCATTTGCTTGATTTGTACATTCTGGAATCAACTATGATAAAGCATCTGCAATGTTTGTCTTCCCAGGTATGTGCTTAACATCAAACTTGTATGGCTGTAGTCTCAAAACCCACATTTCTACACGTGCAAATGGTTTTGACTTTGGTGAGAAAATGAATTGTAATGATTTGCGATCAGTTAAAAGTTTAAATTGAATCTACTGTATACATATGAAGTCGTTCACAGGCCCACACTATTATGGTCCATTTTGAGTGAAATTAAAGAAAACAGAAGCTTTGAGTTCATTTTATTTGCAGGAGAATGGCAGTGCGGGATGCAGGAGCATCTGTACATGGAAACCCATGTGGCCCTGGTGATACCCATCGGGGAAAACAATGAACTTGAGATTAATTCAGCTACACATTATATGGACACTATCCAGGTTCTAGCTGTGATTTTGTTACTTGGTGTTCTAGACTTAATGTATATAGGGCAGTTACACGATAAGTTTAACCCTTTCCCTCATAGAGGACACCATGAAAAGATCTATGCGAACAGCATAAAACCAGATCAGCCTGCAAGTAACTCGCAGGCTGATCAGGTTTTATGCTGTTCGCTGCTCCTGAGTGGTCTGGAAATGAGGATTTTGTAATTAAATTTGGTAAGGTTTAACAGTGGTTTTCTGCAGATCGGGCTTTATGTGATACCTATTGAGGGCGTCAAAATGAGTCTATATGAGGGAAAAAGTTAAAATACTCATCTTGAGGTTATATACATGTTATGATCAAGGAATTAAAATTTCCTAAATTAATCAGTTATGCTTGAAAGCGAGTATTTCTGTTTTACCTTTCATAACTTTTGATGAAAATGTTTATAATTGTCTTTATATATTGTATTTATAAAAGATGTATAATATTTTTAATAGGTAGTTGTTCTAATAAGCTGTTTGGCCTGATAACTAATTATTCAGAAACTATTTAGAGAGATATTTCAGAAAACATAAAGCTAAAATAGGGTTTATGCAATTTTACCAAAGTTAAAGACGTATATTGATGTTTCTTGAACAAGACTGTGAAACCCCTCGGTCTGGATGGGATATGCGTATTATGATTGAATTTGTTACTTGGTAAATCACTACCACCACGTGATTGTTAAATCATGTGATCAAACATGGCGACCCGTTGCTATGTCAGAAGCAAGTCGGTAAAACTTTGCCGAGAAGTTCATCACGGAATTGGGGATCTTAGGTTCGAACCCTGGCCGCAACTTACCAAGTCGATAAAAAAGTACTGATAAAGCTCCCTTGCTTGACGCTCATCATATAGGGGAAGCTTCATGACTGGTTTGCCCGTTGTCATGACAATGTGACTGGGTGTGGTATCATCACTATAACATTTGTATATATCATGATATGCAGTGAGGCTTCGTGGAAATACGTTGGGTCGACCAGATAAACATGGTGAGTGCATAGCAAAAGTCATATTCATCCAAGATGTTTTCACGTCATTTTCAGGATTTTGTATGCGGTGTATTGAAGTTACCACGAAACAAAGTGACTATCAAAAATAGAAGACTTGGTAAGATTTCATCTGAAAGTAATCCTCATCATTTCATTTGATATGTTTGTTAAACCCTGTAAACATATTCATAATAAATCTGTCATTAAGAGAAAATGTACTTTTGTTAATTTAGTTCCATTCGGTGATTATTACATGTATATTCCTGTTTACGCACTATATTTACAATTATGGAATCTTTAAATAAAGCAATGTAGCCTGCATTGTGCTGTATGTGAGTTTGTGTGTGTGTGGTGTGTGTGTTTTCTGTTTGTTTTTAAATGAAGAAAATAAATTTATATAAATTAAATATAAAATGGATGTTACATATTCTTCCATGAACAATTGATACATAAATTAACCCTTTCCCTCATATAGACTCATTCTGACGCACTCAATAGGTATCACATAAAACCACAGTTAAACCTTACCAAATTTAATTACAAAATCCTCATTTCCAGACCACTGAGGAGCAGCGAACAGCATAAAACCTGATCAGCCTGCGAGTTACTCGCAGGCTGATCTGGTTTATGCTGTTCGCATAGGTCTTTTCGTGGTGTTTTCTGTTAGGGAAAGGGTTAAAAAGTGACCATGAAGCTTTTCCATATTCTAATCATTTTATATGCTTTAAGAAAAATTTCGACCAGTCTTAGATTTGCTATTAACCGTGATCTTTATCTTTTTCCGTGTTTGATGACTTCAAAAACTGAAGATGATTTATGGTTAAAATATACCTAAAGCTTTAAATGAACACTTTACTGAGGTCACATATTTGTGCATTTCAAAATATAAAATACAGTAAAGTAAGATCGCGAAATATACCTCGTATTAATACAATGAGCATCTTACAGGCGGATCGTTTGGGGGCAAAATGGTGAGAAGTGGTATTGCAGCGTTGGTTGCCGCTGTCGCAGCGAACAAGTAATTTTAAAAATGATCTCTATTTATATCCCTCCCTCTATATCTTCCCCAGCACCCCTTTCTTTCTCTTCCCCTTTTCTATCTTCACCCCTCTACTACTAAAATAAATAAATAAAAAATCAAACATATTCAGATTTATTATTTATTAGTTTAGCATTCATGTCAATTCACTCCTTTCCCGCTAAGTTAGTACTTAAATCATCTCGGACTTTGTCACTACCTATCTACCTTTAAACCTAAATAATTTTAAGGACAAGGAGACCTGTTCGGTGTGTACTGCCACGAGAAGTGGACATGGAAATCACGGGAAAACGTCACGCTTTCTATGGCAACTACAAGGTTGGATTCCAGGCGGATGGCACAATAGAGTCCTTGAAAATAGAGATGTACAACAAAGGCGGATCCACAATGGATTTTTCCACTTATGTAAGATGCATCATACAATTATTAACCTTTATAATTAAAAGCATATATTGGATTGGCGAGTAAGTTAGTGGATCAAAATGTATATGTGTGGTTATGTTTAACTTAGACTAAATCTACTAATGTACCTTAGACATGCAAAACAAATTACATGTGATACTTAAAAGCTCGGAAAATTCCTATTTTTTTATTTTATTTTATTTTTATTTTATTTTTATGCCCCCCTTCGAAGAAGAGGGGGTATATTGCTTTGCTCATGTCGGTCGGTCGGTCCGTCGGTCTGTCGGTAGACCAGACCTTGTCCGAGTGATAACTTAAGTTCTATTTGACCTTTAAGTCTCAAACTTCATGTGGTTGTTGCTCATGATTAGTAGATGACCCCTATTGATTTTGGTGTCATTACCTCAAAGGTCAAGGTCACAAGGTAACATGTTGTGTATGTCGGTAGACCAGACCTTGTCCGAGTGATAACTTAAGTTCTATTTGACCTTTAAGTCTCAAACTTCTTGTGGTTGTTGCTCACGATTAGAAGATGACCCCTATTGTTTTTGGAGTCACTTGGTCAAAGGTCAAGGTCAAAGTGACCTTCATTTACTGGGCTTGATTTTGAAAATTGTGACAAAGCTATTTCTGATCAATAACTTGAGAACGCCTGGGCCTAGGAACTTCAAACTTAGGAGATTGGTCATGATCAGAAGATGAACCCCTATTGATTTTTTGGGTCCCTAGATCAAAGGTCAAGGTCACAGTGACCTTTGGGATTTTATGTTAAAATGGTGACCAAACCATTTCCGATCAATAACTTAAGAACGCCTGGGCCTAGAAACTTAGTATGAAGATTATGCATGACCAGTAAATGACCCCTTTTGATTTAGGGGTAACTAGGTCAAAGGTCAAGGTCACTGTGACATTGAATGCCGAGATAGATTCTGATCAAAATGGGTTCTGGTCAAATCTTTTTCACCAGATTTTTTTTCAGCATTTTCACCTTTACTGGATGCAATATACAAGGTAAAACTCAAATGAGTTAGCAGTGTTAATAATTATCAGTAGTAAACCTTCACCAAGATAAGTTCTGAACTTTGTAACATATCCACATTATAAAGCCAAACATCATACATATAATATAGCCATATAAATATTATGGCATATGAGGGGGGCATATGTGTTTTACAAACATTTCTTGTTTAAAGATACTTTGTCTATACATATCAGAAAATACGAGGGGCTTTTGAAAAGTATAAGAAAATCGCGATGTTTCGAAGAGTGGTAGTGAATATGAAATGTTTGGTTAACCGCGAGACTCGAAAAACCGAGACAAGTATTTTCTCCGTGAGATTATAATCACCTTGCCTATTTCAAGAGTTCAAGGCAATGATCTTTGCATAGACTTTGAATATGCATGGTGTTTGGACATGCACTTCTCGAATATTCGAAATGTTGCTGTTTAACGGAATCTAGCTATCCAAAGGAATAGGAACCATAACAGTGGTGGTATTATTGTTGGTCAGCACATTTTTCTCCTCCGTGACTGAGTAATATAGTACCTGAATTATTACCAAGTAGCTCGTCACGGCTGTGAGTTCGAGTTCCACAGAAGGTTAATTCGTTTTTTATGCAAGGGAACATTCTAAATGGTTTGGGTAGGTCTGTGGTTTAATTCGGGTGCATCCTTGCCTTTGTAGTCTTCCTCCACCAGTATTTAGAGGGATCATGATGAAATACTATCACCAGGATGAACAACAATATCACACACATTTCAATGCTACATTGCTATGTCATCAAAATAATGTAACCTGTGTATCTCACTGGGAACTCCTACTACCACCACCATTTTTTTTTAATTTTTGGCCTCCTGATGGATAAGCTATTTTTTGTCACCCCTGAACAGTCGCCTTTCCATTCGGAGTACCTTGTCCATTTCTTACCCGACGGGTTAGGCCGAGTTGATACGATTGTCTACAAGGTATATATCCAATGGGTTAGGCCAGGGATTTGAGATTGGGATACGATTGTCACCCTTCTTGATTGTTCAACGTAGCTAGCGGCACAGGTCGCAGGTCTTTTGTTCATATGCCAATATTTACTGGTACAAACTTTCTGCATTTCTTTGGAATATGGCTGACGGACGACTTTAAGTCTTGTATATGACCCATATATGCATTTTGCATTGCTGTAGATTGCACAGTCAGGGAAAGTTGATTATAGCAGACATTACCTTCTACGTTTATTTTCTGTTAAAAAAGAAACATTATTATAGCAGACAATCTGCTAGCTTACTCTCTGTTTAACAAAAGAAAGAATATTAGTAACGTAGCAACAGCGCGATAAAAATGCATCATCTTCACTAAGACTGTTTAAACCCACTTGCTACTCTTTTAGATTATCGTTCTAAACATTGCCATTTTCAGTCAGTATATTACACTGTGTAGTGTTCAAATGTTAAATAAAACAGCACGAACAAATCATGCAGAACATTCACAACTTGATGGGAAATGAATACCCATTGCAGCCATATGCTGTGTATGAACGTTGAAATCATAAATTTTATGCAACTATTTTCCAAATGCTCTTTGTATGTTCAAGGTAATTTTTTTTTATTTCTTTATTTATCAAGTTACCGTTTAATGTTGGTCATATTTGTAATATATTTTCTTTTTGTGTAATATTCAACGTGTAATGAAATGAATTTTCCTAATTTGTAATAAAAGTGTTTTCCCAATGTGTAATAAAATGTATTTTCCCAATGTGTAATAAAAATGTATTTTCCTAATGTATAATAAAATGTATTTTCCCTATGTGTAATAAAATATATTTTCCCATTGTGTAATAAAATGTATTTTCCTAATGTGTAATGAAATGTATTTTCCTAATGTGTAATAAAATGTATTTTCCCTATTGTATAGTAAAATATGTTTTAGATATGTTAGATGCTAGGCGTCCCTTGGCCTTGTAATGTATGTCTGTATCTTCAATAATAACTAGGTCATGATTTACTGCGTCGACCGATTCGACATGTGCTACAAGACCAAGCATCGGAAGATCGAGGGTTACACTTGTAGGACGAACACCCCAGCCAATACAGCCTTCCGGGGGTTTGGATGTCCTCAGACGTGTCTCTTCTTGGAGGAAATCATCTTTAAAGTCGCCTGTCAGCTCGGGGTCAGTCAAGAACAGGTCAGACGTTTCCTCTCGTAATCAATCGTCTAGTGTCGCTATCTGGATTGTTACTTTATCCGGGTTTATTTCCTAGGTTCTGTTAGGGTCACTCTCTAGTTTGTGGGTTAACATGAAACTGAATTTGTAAGTTCAAACTATGTGAAATCTGTATCATACGCACTTTTTAGCTCACCTGAGCATGTCAGAAACCACAAGACCTTAGGTTTTGATATTTGGTATGTAACATGGTCTTTTGCGCCTGAATCAAATTTATCCAAATCACGACCATGGGGTCAAAATTGGTCCCACACCAGTGTCACTTAATTTTACAGATATCACATTCAAAATTTGGATCACAGATACAATTCTTGTGTGAAATTACGATTATGACTTGCTCTTCTTCTGCATGCATTATGTATTCAGTACGACTATGTTATAATAGGCAATGAAGGCAATATTTTTAAGGTCATCTTGGCCCTCTTGTTTCATTTTTTTATATTTCAATTGTTATTTGAAAAGTAATAAGTTTTGTTGGATGGGGTGTGAATTTAAATGATAAACATATTCTTACTGACGAACAAAGGCAACTAGAGCTCCAATTTTGATCGCTTGTGAATCACTTTAGGTCCGCGAAAAGAACCTCTACGCCGAGGGTGACATATGCATTCTAGGCAAACCGCTGGAGAACTGTACCATCAAGGAATTGTGGAGGAAATGCAAGGAGGACAGTAGGATAGACGAGCGCGTTAAAGAAATAGAGAAATTCAACAGGTAAAAACCCCAGAACTTTAAAAAAAACACGTCATATTGGTTTCTGTAATATAATGCTTTTTTCGTACGATTGTCCTACAAAATGTTACGTCACTTCGGTTGGCAAAAACAATCTTATATATAAAAATGTACACTTATTAATCAAGCAGGCGCGAAATAGTTGATAATAATTGATGTACAGCGTGTTTGTTTGTTTATTAATATAGAATATATAAAATATATAACAGATGCCAGTGAGCCCGTTACATTGCTCGAGCTGTACTAGCGTCCGCCTCCTTAATCGTGAGCAGAAATTTCAAGATTGGGGTGGGTGGGGGACATAGCATGGCAGACGTATTTATTAAATGTTTCGGAAAAAGGTAAAAAATTCACGTTTTATTCGCTTTTCCAATGGTTCACTGTCTATACTGTCATCGCTTAACATACGTTTTTATCTCCCCCTTTTTCCCATTTATTCCAAGATCTTGACATTTTCTCTGAACAACATGTTTTACGACACATATGATGAATTATAGTCCTTTTATAATACTTTAAAACCCTAAATCCCCAATTTTCACATAAATTTTCATGGCAACAAAAATTTGCTTCTGCCTAATCACATGACCGGAAATTAAAGAGCAACAACTTAATTTGCGTTGTGCGGCCAAAGCTTACTTGCAGGCTGATGTGTTTGTTATTTGGTTTAATGTCCAATCGACAATACTAGAATAATTCTGGTCATTTTGATAGGGTAACGGGCTGAACGGAATAACTATAATGATTTTTATATTTACAGTGAAAACAAATGGAAGAAACGTGGCATTGCAATGACAACACAAAAAGCGGGGATTGGATATGAGGAAGCTACCATTTATCAGGTGGGTACACAACATTGAAAAATAAAATTGAAAAAGCAGCCACAGTGACCGAAAGATTGACAAAGAAGTTCCGTATCCGGGAGGTCATGTGTTGGATCACCAAAGGAGTTAAAATGTTTACAATGGTACACAGCATCGGATACCCACGGCTGCCTCTGTCAGTCGCAGGGTACTCATACTTACCGTTATAAGGCTATTCATAAGATGTACGTCAACAAATCAAAATGCTGCTTTTCAAATAATTGATAACGAGCAGTTGCTAACTAATAATCCCACGGAAGTATGGAGTAACTGAATGAGCGCTGGTGGGTTTCCGATTCTGAATGGTAAATGGCACTCAGCACATGTTTGAAGTTTCAGAACTTACTGGTTCAGTGTCAGGATAATGTCAGCAGCATATCTGTTTAATAACAAGTATACAAAAATCACTACATTACTGTCGTTCGTATGTTCACCTAATTCTAATAACCTAACAAAGCTTTTATTAAACGAAGTACGTGACCTACATTAAGTCAGATAAGCCTGCGAATAAATAACTAACATTAATACAATGTGCTGTTTATTTATTCTCAGTAAGGCCTAAATGATCTATGTTTCGGGCAACCCGACCCTACCAAGCGAAACTCCGCCGACCCTTAAGTTTTAGTGGCCATTTTGGGACCGCCGAATAGAATAATTTGTGATTCGTTCAGTTATAACTGGACTTCAAAGAAAGAAAAAGAGGGAAAAATAGAGAAGAAAGAAAAAAAAGGCCCAATCCCTACCATACGTACCTTTTTTTTCGAGACCGATGCCCTAAACACACAATATTTTTTGTTTTTGGATTTAGGGCTAACTTGAAGAGTATGTGAAACGTTGTATAAAAAATCGATGTCAATAGCATACAATGTATGATATATATCACATATTCAAACCATGGAAGCTATGGCTCAATCTTCAAAAATTCTTGTTTAAATTTATAACTTGATAAATATTGACTTTTAGAGTTTGCAGTGGTATACGAAACAAAGACTAATTATTTGCAGTTCAGACTGTGAAGACTCAGGGCTACAATATGAACCATTTATTTTCTGTTTTGTAGGGTTCTGCTTTAGTGAATATACATAGAGACGGCACTGTGTTGGTCACTCACGGCGGGGTGGAAATGGGACAAGGCCTTAACACCAAGATGATACAGGTGGGTTGCACTGTAGAGTCCTCTGTTAAAATAGCGTTTTCAGCACAGCAGGTATTTCACCTAATACAGGTTGAAACACGAAAAACACCGCACATATAAACGAGGGACAGGTACCCTTTTTGTATATGTTCAAAGTCCAATTTTGCAAACCCTTTTTGGTAATAAAGTATAGAAAGCTGGCAAAGTAGGAGCACCCCATGTTATGCTCTTACATGCAAATGCTTTCACTCGATATCTATCTTCTGAATAGAAATAAGAATAGTAACATGTTTTGCTGTGTTGAAATCTGTTTGTTTGTTTGTTTGGTTTAAGGTCCTACCCACAGTATTTCAGTTATTTGGAGACGTTGTCAACATGAGACAGATATAATGCTGCCATATTGCAGTATCACGCCGTAGACAAATGGCATGATACCACACCCAGTCACATTATCCTGACACCGGGCCATCCAGCCCTGGAACTGTCTTTATCTACAGAGCGCTAAGTAAGGGAGCTATACCAGTACCACTTTTACGACTTTGGAATGTTGCGGCCGGGGATCGAACCCACGACCTCCCGCTCCCTAGGCGGACGCTCTTACCACTCGTCCACCGGGGACGGTATATATTAACATCTCCACACGTGCATCACAGGTTGCATCACGTGCACTAGACGTGCCAATGGACAAGATTTACACGAGTGAGACGGGCACACACTTTCTAGCCAACCCCACCGTTACATATGCTAGTTTCACTGCAGATATTTATGGACCGGCCGTTCTTGTAAGTTCTTCTTTCTATCAAATAACATATTAATTCCTTTTCATAATTGGCACAATTTTCCCGCAGAGAGTGTTGGAAAATTTTAACCTCCTAATTCTCTACGGAACCAAATTTTTGGAGTCTAATCTCCACTTGGGGCGAAACCTTTTTCTAGACATTCCAAAGCGTTATGAACCAGTCTCACTAAAGACACGTTTATAGGGATGGGTATACATTTATATTCTGAAATTTTCTTATCTCAATCGAAGTAAACCGAGTATTATCATGTTCTTTGTGTTTTGGAGATGCATTGAAATACACATGGAGGCAAAGTAATGTATTGCTCGTCTAACAGTTGTGGTTTTCTCTATTAAATAGCAGTTTACTCCTTTACATGAAGAATCTGTAAATTATTGCCTAGAAGTTGTTAAAAAACATGAGTGGGCTTTAGGGTTGTTTATTTTCTAGGACGCCTGCACTAAGTTGACTGAGGAGCTAAAACCAGTGCGAGAAAAACACCCGGATGCTTCGTGGGAGGCACTGGTATGATGCATCATCATTTCTATTAATTATATATTCTCTTACCGACTAATAATTGTGCACAAGACTGAAATAAGCGACCCAAGTTCTACTTTCATTATTCCTCAAATTGCGAATTATAATCTTATTTTTTCCAAATGATCGAAATCTGTTTTACTATTTTATTTAAAAATCTTTCGATCTCTACAATTGACGGAAGCACAGATGGAACATGGTGTTTTTCTTAGTTGTTATCTCATGGCCACGAGATAGTAACTAAGAAAAAAAAACAAAACAAATATCGCTATTTCGTGGCCACGAGATATAACTAGAAAAAAAAATGACAAAATAAAAAAAAAAAAAAAAAAAAAAAACAGTTCTCGCTAACTTGTGGCCACGAATTAGTAACTAAGAAAAAAAAGTTCTCACTATATCGTGGCCACGAGATAATCTAATGATTTGATTTGCAAGCTAACTCGTGACCACGACTTAGCTATCTCGTGTCCACGAGTTAGCTGACCAATCAAATCGTTAGATTACCTCGATACTCATGATCTGATTGGCTAGCTAACTCGTGGCCACGATATTGCGAGAACTGTTTTTTTTTTTTTTATTTTTTTCTTAGTTACTAATTCGTGTTAAGGCCTTTTTTATTTTTTCTTAGTTACTAACTCGTGGCCACGAGATAGCAAGATTTGTTTTTCGTTTTTTTTAGTTACTTCTCGTGTCCCCACGGCACTTCCGTAACATTTTGCAATGAACTGATTTATAAATTCTGTGTAGATAAAAAAAATTTGGGTTGTTTTTTTTTTATTGTATGTTTAATATTCTATGACGATTCTCGTGTGTTTAATTATTTTAACATTCATTTGGTCATGAAGAGAGAGAGAGAGAGGGAGAGGGGGGTGGGGGAATCTTATATACTCCCGGTATTTTATTTGAGTTGACCCCTTGTTTATATTCAATATTATGCTTATGTTTATACATCTATATTAATGGTACAAATAACGTATATATTTTTTTTATAGATTGCCTTCGCTTATCTGGAGAGAGCCAAACTAACGGCAACAGGATTTTCACGGTAATCTAAATATGTACATGCATATATTTTTGCACAATACTGCAAGATAATTTCATCTTTAACTGCTCGAATGTTATGTTTGGATCTTTTTGAAGGCAAATGTTTTCTTCCTTTTAGACCTACATTCAAAATTTCAACATGCCACAATCTGATTAAAGTACACCTCCTCTTTACGCTACGCTACATTAGGAGATCTTACCGTTGGCGTGTCAGATTGAACATGTCATGATAATTTTCTCAATCTTTGCATGATTATAGAAAATTACATTAGAAACAAATTTATGGGAAAAAATTGGGGGTCACCATTCTACTTTTTGAGTCATCTGCCCCTGAAAGAGAGTTATTTTTCACTTTTCAGTCATTTTCAAGGGCAGATAACTCAATATTATGGGCTAGCAACACTTCATTTAATTTCATCTCTGTTTGGTACTGTATTCTCTATCACGGTGTAAAAGTTTTAGAAATTCTATGAAACAAATTTTATACTTTAGTCGCATACACGAATATATAGAAATGTTCTCTTTTTTTTATAGAAAACGCAGTTTGTTTATTTGCTGAAGCATAATGAAAAAAAAAAATGTTTTAATCTTTGTATAATGACTGCAAGTGAAACAAAAAACAATAATGTGACATAAAATAAGGTATCGATAGGCTTGGTTTTGAGTTTTCTGTCCTTGAAAATGACATAAAAGAGCAAAAACCCACTTCCAGGGGCATCTAACTCAAAAAGTATAATGGTGACTCCCCTTTTTTCCCCATGAATTGGTTTCTAATGTAATTCTCTATAATCATGCAAAGTTTTAGAAAATGATCATGACTAGTTTTAAATTTCCTTCTTTGTCTATCAGTAAATAACTGCATTGTGCACGTATGCCTATATGAACTTGTGATAGCAAAGAGTCCTTTTTAAATTATGTTCTTCATTTTGTGTTTTAAACTTGGTTTATTTAACTTTATTTGAAAAAATTAACGCCATTTAATGCCATCAAAGACTAACAGATGGCCAGGTCACTTTACAACTCTTCCCGGGATTCTGACAGAACTGAAGCTTTAGCAGTCATCTCTGTTGTTAACTAAGTACAGCGGTCGAAGACGAATTACCGTGACAAAGAAATTGTAACTTCGAGTCATTCATCACAGAGACCGCGCCCGACCTCAGTGCATGGGGGTCGAATCCACAACACCTCGGCTTCACAGCCAAGTGCAACCAAAGCAGGTTTAATTATGTGAAACTCAAAGTACCTATCCTGTGGTTGGATACTGGGACAACTATTCAGATGATTCCCAACAGTAAAAAAAACATTCCCGCGATTTCGCGGGACCTTTTCTAGTACATATTAAAAACATCACATTATATAATAACGTACAACGTCTAAATTCTGATACTATTGCAGGAAAAATAAGCCGCCTGGCCAACCGTTTGACTACCATTCTTATGGTGTCGCCTGCACTGAGGTAGAGGTGGACATACTAACGGGAGAAAACCAGGTTGAGTTATCGTTTTTTACAACTAAACACTTTCTGAGCACCCGTTTCTCTTCCTTGAAACCGAAGAACCTCTAAGTTTTGTAAGAATAATCGAAAGACTGAACAACATTCTACAATACAGGTATGCTGAGATTCAGCAAAAGTGTTGAAAACTCAAATTTGTGTCAAAATATTTTTTACGGGACACAATAATTGTATGTGGCATAAAAGCACAACAGAACTAATTTCTCTATGATGTTGCGTAACTGTCACTTTACCATGCGGAGGAATATAGTTTATTTTTAAATGCAAAGGTGGCTCGTAGGTGGGTTTTGATGGTGGATGTGCAGGTTTCGGTCATTTAGTAGTGTTACAATGATTCATCTAGAAACTTATTCCGATAAAAATCCGTGTTACTTACTAATAATCACATCAAGCTATCAACTAAAGAATGACCAAGACCTGTATATCTGCTATCCGAAGTTGCTTAGGAGCCACTGATATTTGTATCTATAAATAGAGACTGTGACGTCGCTTGGCAATATAAAATACTGAGAACAAATCAAAGCGCTGATAGCGCTGAGAAAACAGTTTTGTCGCATTTTGTCTTTCAAGCAATGCCAATAAACCCGCTTTAACTTTGCGCTAACAAGGTTATTACAAGAATTAAAGATGAACGCACCATTTGTTTCAACGGACTGTTAACAGTTAGCACATCCCTAATTCTACACCCTACAGTTTATAAGATTTATATCAAATATGCATATATAAAAAACAAAAGGAAACAAATCTAAAAAAACAACAAAACAACAACAACAACAACAACAACAAAAAAAAAAAACGATCGTCAATTATTTTAATTTGAGATTAGTATCTGGCAAAAACTAAGTTACCCAACAAATATGTAGCTTGTTAAACCCTATTTCACTTGAGACACACACAACTTCAGCGCCTTCAGCGCGTTGATTATGTTTTGTTCCCCCTAATAGCATATATTCCTGCCGTGCGTTCAATAAAGGTGACTGTAGCTAGTTGCAAGTTGGTACTCTGCTTTTATTCTGTACACTACGATATTACAGGGATCAAATCGCTAGCGTTAGAATTGATAATATAATTAGAGCCAAATCTGTATCAGCGGTCACCGTAAGTTACAGTCAATGTATGAACAAAGACAAATGACTGAATTTAGAGAGAATTTAGTCTCTGAATAAAAGTCAACCCTAAATAAAAGCCATACTTTAGTTTCTCTTGAGTTGTCAAAGACTTTACAGTATTAAATTTTTGTTTCCAATATTCAAAATATGATTGGCTTAAGTCGAGTATGATGTCATGCACATGCCTATTTGTAATGGTGTTGTTGTTGTAATTTTGAATGATGATGATGATGATGATGATGATGATGATGATGGTAGTGTATGATATTTCAAAATGTCACCTTCTCTAAAATGAAAGAAATGAAATGATTTAATTTGCATTTACATGACGCGATGATGATGATGATGTGTGTTTTGTATATTCATTATATTCTAAAATGTTTACACACATGCACACGCGCGCCCGTTATATTCATTAGTTTAATAGTTGAATCTCCGTATTTAGGTGCTACAAACAGATATTGTAATGGACGTTGGCAAAAGTTTGAACCCAAGAATTGACATTGGCCAAATTGAAGGCGCATTTGTACAGGTAAATGGTAGTATGTAGCTCATTGCACGAAGTAGCAAAATAACCACTCCGTATGTAATAATACAAATTGGTGATTTTAACCCTTTCCCTCATATAGACTTGTTTTGACGCACTCAATAGGTAACACATAAAGCCTGATCTGCAGAAAACCACAGTTAAACTTTACCAAATTTAATTAAAAAATCCTCATTTACAGACCACTGAGGAGCAGCGAACAGCATAAAACCTGATCAGCCTGCGATTTACTCGCAGGCTGATCTGGTTTTATGCTGTTCGCATAGGTCTTTTCATGGTTTCCTCTATGAGGGAAAGGGTTAACCAGTTAATTATTTATAGGAACTGCACCATTATTTTTATCATCATTGTCAGATTTGACAGCTTACGTTGCGTCATCACCGAGTTACCTTGTTCCTATTTTTGTCATTATCATTTACATCCGATCTCATATATCCAACATTTTCATTTTGTTTATTGGGTTTAACGTCATGCCGACAGTATTTCAATCATTTGAAGGGACAGATATTTTGCTGCCACCTTGCAGTATCATGCCGTAGACATTTTGCATGATACCTCACCAAGTCACATTATTTTGACGCCGGGACAACGAATCATGGAACTTCTCTTACATTCTGAGCGCCTAGCCAGTACCTTTTCTTACGACTTAGGTATATCGCCGCTCACGGCCGGGGATCGAATCCACGACCTCACAATTCCAGGGCGAACGATCTAACCACTCGGTCATTCATTAGCCTTTTCATGGTTTAATTTGGGTTTTGAACACTTTGAATTTGTTCGATTACTTATTTTGTAAAACATTTTCCTCTAAACATCGAAAGGGTATGGGAATGGTGACGACAGAGGAAATCGACGTTGATGAAAGAGGGAAGATGAGGAACTGTAGTCCGGTCAATTACAAGGTGCCCAACGTTAGCAGCATCCCTCGCAAGTTCAACGTCACGCTGCTCAAAAACCATGATTACGTCACTACAGTGTACTCGTCTAAGGTTTGTATTGCTTAAGTTTAAGTCCCTATAATGGTTCCTCTGAGTCTTGGACCACTTAACCTCCACCAAGAAAACCAAGGTACCCTAATGAAACATTAGAGAAACCTTTGGTTTTCTCCGTGAAAGGCCATGAGGTCCGAAATGTAGCGGAACCATTACAGGGTCTTTACCTTAACTTCGATTACATATTAAAGGAAATGAAAAAGGAAAAAAAATTTTAAAACGGCATAATAGTATCATGAAAATAATAGATAAAGTAGTAGTACTTAATATGATGGTTATTTTTAACATACCTTATTTAAATTCCCCAAAGCATTAGAACGTGTCATAAATGAAATATAATAACCAACGGAAAATTATTCCATAAAGGGCACATGCTCTGGGTTTATTTATTTAATTTTTATCCTTGACATCGATTGAGGAAGCTGTTCCCAACATGGATTTGGTTTCCATTATGGGAAAGTTCATGAAAGAATCTCGACACTTGTAAGTGTTCAAACCTTAATAAAATGGATTTAGATCCAAACAGCGACACACTTGGCCTCTAACTGACGCGCCTCGTTCCGATTCCCTGTCAGGTAAATGAGAGATCTTCGGTCGGCCACCAAAACAAGGGGATTTTTCTTCTTCATCCACAAGAATGGCCACATACTTTACCACCTGCTTCATCGGGAATAATTATTTCACAGTTAATTGTCAATAAATACATTTTCATTTTTTGAAATACTTGTGTTTTCCAGGGTATTGGAGAGCCCCCACTTTTGCTGTCTGCATCGGTCCTGATGGCCATCAAGGAAGCTGTCAAAGCTGCAAGAGCCCAGATTGGTCTGCAGGGATTCTTTGACCTCTTCTCTCCAGCAACTGTGACTAAGATACGAGAAGCATGTGGGGATCAGATCAGCTAACTGAAATGCGTTTTGAAGTCTTATAATGATAGATTGTTGGCTCCTGAGCTTTTAGTGGTGGTTATGCCTGTGGATTAATAAAGCTATTAACCCTGCATGCTAGCTTAACAGAACTCATAGTCATTACTTATAATGTGGTAATATGCTCATCTTAAACAGAAATATATATGATATTCACTGAACAATGAAAGCTGAGTAAATGTATATGTGAACTATGACTTATTTTGATATACGAGAAAACTGTTACACCTATTTTATTTTACAATAACAACAGAAAAAAAAAACACACAAACTTGACAAAAATGGATCAGAAGCTGAGACTGACATGTGTATTTTCATTATAGAGTACCAGTGTTTTAGAAGAACATTTGTTGTCTTGTAATGCTAGATATGTATGTTTAAATATTGACAGGCTTTATAGATGTGTTTGTAAATGTTAGTGCTTTTAACCCTTTCCCTCATATAGACTCATTTTGACGCACTCAATAGGTACCACATAAAGCCTGATCTGCAGAAAACCACAGTTAAACCTTACCAAATTTAATTATAAAGTCCTCATTTCCAGACCACTGATGAGCAGCGAACAGCATAAAACCTGATCAGCCTGCGAGTTACTCGCAGGCTGATCTGGTTTTATGCTGTTCGCATAGGTCTTTTCATGGTTTCCTCTATGAGGGAAAGGGTTAAATACATTGGTAATCAAAATGATATACAATGTAGAATTGTCTGAAATAAGACTATTGACTGATACAGTGTACGTATTTCCATTAGCAATTTGATATATTCAGAAAATTGTATTAGATAACTTCTTGATTATACATTCATCAATTTGAATGCCAATTAATGTTGCATGTATAATAGAAAATCAGTTACATCATATTCATTTGAAAAGGATTTATAGTTTATAGTTAATAAAATTTCCTTAAATTTATATATTCAGTAAATTTATTAAATGTGCGTACCACCCCTCAGCCCCCAAAACGG
Organism: Solen grandis; assembly: GCA_021229015.1. NCBI lineage: Eukaryota > Metazoa > Mollusca > Bivalvia > Adapedonta > Solenidae > Solen > Solen grandis. The sequence goes on from CM037778.1 coordinate 23,529,374, forward strand.
TCTGAAGTCAGGGAAATGTCAGGGATTTTTTTAAAAAAAAATGAGTATTTGATTTTCCTAAACTGAATTCATAAGATGTTAAATTGGGGAAATTTAAACCGTATTTAGATTCCTGGGTAGGGCATATAAAAATTGGAGGAGGAAGCGCAAAACGTTTTAATATGCCCCACCCGAAAATGTATAAACGTTTTGATTATCCAGGTTTGGACTTAATTATGGATCCACTTGAAATCGTTACAAACCAACGTTTGGTATTTATTTGTGTCTCGCGCAATAAATCCAACAAATGCCTGAAATACTGTCGGATGAGCGTAAAACCTAAGCAATTGGAAAAATAAGATACAAAACACAGTATTTTTGATACTGTAACTTGTATTGATGGTTGATTAAGAATTGTACATATTTAAGGACTTCAACGACCTTTTGAACAGTCCCAAAGTAGTTCATACCACGATGAACTATCAGTTTAATTTAATTTTAATTTTTTTTTTTTTTTTGCTACACTAATGATATACCTTTTTATCAAACTTGATATTCTTGTACATAAAAATATCTCTATATGTGGTAAATTATAGCAACAAGTAAACAAAGCATCATATATTATCCCAGTAAAATCATGAAAATAAAATATTATATATTGATAGATTGTAAGGCTGAATGGCGATTGGTTCCCCGACCCAGTTTGATACATGTACACTGAAAATGTTACGGATTCTTCCCAGGTTTAAAAAATAACAAAACCTTTAATTGCCATAAACCTTCAATTTTTCAGTTATGTTTGTTTTTACATTTTCAAGGAGAAAATTTCAAGTATGATTTACATATAAATTTTATATTTTTTTATTGAATTAATATTTTTGTATTTGAACTCCAGACATGCCGGTTTTGATGGAATGGCTGAATGGCGTATTTAGGAAATTCCTCCGAAAGGTTAACATGTACACTGAAAATGGTTCCTTGCATTCTTCCCAGTTTTATATAATATCAATTCTAGGTGAACTTTTAAATTCCAATAACGCTATTCAATTTAGTGTTAGTTTATTTTGTAGTCTGTACGATTTTTGCAAGGTGCAAAAATATAAAACTACAAGTATAATTTTTACATTGATAAAAGTGCTTGTAGTAAAATAAACCTCTTTCGCCCAGCATCGTTAAAGAATGTAACTGAGATGTAAATATCTATTATGTATTTGAACCAGGACCATTGGCTATTCGTTTTTGTATGACCTAGAAACATTGTACTTGAATGAATAAACAGTGTATATCCTTTTAAAACCATCTGTTTGATTTAATTAATAGCCCATTATATTTCCAGGGTTAAGTCCAGCTCTTAGATAAATTGCTGATTTCGCACAGGACTTTAATGAGATTATGAATTGTGAAATAAATATAATTATATAATAAAATATATAGTCCCGATCAGATATGCCATTGATGTGATAAATAAAGAGGTCCTTAGTGGGTGTGCAATATTACTAGAAAGATGTTTATAAGGGTAATAAAAAAGCGCAAGATATTTTCGGAAATAATATTACCGAAAACCCGGCCAATGGCCACGGCCTTGCAGAAGCAGACGATGAGAAGGACTAGACCACTGGAACAAAATCAGTCGATCAGCCAGAAAAGGTACACCCCTTCCTGTAAAATAAAAATAGTTATTTTGGCATACAACTTATCCATGTTCGATCCTAGATTGTCTGGGGGTGCCAATATTACCGTCTCAGATTAGGAGCCTGGTGGTCCCTAGAGACAGTTAAAACATCTGAGATTTTCAAAATATCCCGCCCCTGATTTATGTAAAAAAGCTGTCAGTTGTTTGTAGATGTTTCGTCTTCAGTAAAAGTTTATCTACTACTACAGAATAATAAGATAAATTTATAGAAGTCATTAACCGCTATATAATCAATTAATAATTTCTATTTAAAGAATAAGAACATCTACCAGTAGAGCTGTACCAAAAGACATGTATAGTTTAATATTAGTTTTAGATAATTTCTGAAAGGAATCACCAACAGCAACAAGTTATCAACTATGACCCTCCATCATTGACGTAAACAAAAATAGATCAAAAACAGAAGTAATGATTTCTAGATCACTTAGTACATGCTTATGTCTCAGCATTGCACGGACAACTGCTTTACTCTTTTATTAAGAAAAAATGTTTTACATTGTCTAAGTGGGACAATGCAGAACTGCGTCACTACAATTGTCAATGGATATATATTATCAACAGTGGCTGACAGCTTCCGCTGTTTTCTCGGAAATCCTTGGTCTTTTCCCTTGGCTCTCCATGTATTTGCTCTGGTTTTGTCAGGTTAACAAGAGCCCAGTTGCCAACGCTCGTCTGTTTGTTTTTGTTTTTAAGGGCAGCCGACTTTAGTCAAAACGGACCTAAAAGTTAAAGGTTTGTTGATAATGTATTCCCTTGTGATAGTGAACAATTATGTGAAGTTTGAGGACAGAGGGTTTAATAGTTTAGATGTTATGGTCATGGTTAAAGTTTTTCACTGTAATTTTTTAAAGGATCTAAATGGACTTAGGAGTTATGTTCCTTGATGGGAATGAAGCCCTTGTGATAGTGAAAAAGTATGTGAGGTTTGATAACAGAGTGTTTAAATGTTCAGAAGTTATGTCTAAGTCTTTCACAATCACGACGAAAACTGACAACCTAAAATAATGGTCACATCTGATATAAAAATCATATTCAATAATTCTCAGGAAAATCAAATATATAATTACATTCAACAAGCATCACATCGTACTCTCACTCCCAATAAAGTATCGTTTATGCCGCGAGAAACTACAAGAAACTACGAAGTTACTGTTGCTAATTAGACTTATTTCATGTAGCAAATAAATCCAAAAAGAATAAACAATGCTTGTGAACTTTAATATAATCCACCTCAGCCATCATTTTAAGGACAAGAAGATAGCAAAAGCAGTCCTAGTGTTGCGTTAAACATTAAGTGGAACAGTAAAGGTAAAATTGTGATTTGTAATTTGGAGCCATTTACCTAATCAAATGGATTTTGTAGTTGGCAGGGCCGAACTACATAATTTTATTACCATATTCGTATTTGATTATCCAAAAACACAATACTTTCCAGAGGTGCGTGGACGGGTGCACTTCACTGGTTTACGACAAATCATTTCTTTCATTGTATTTTCGTTGATATTTTTTCCCGCATACGAATACAAGTACTCGTACGTCTTGTCCGCTAGAGGGCACTGAATTTGGATACCCGGTATTGTCATTTTCGCAATAAGTGTGTGTGCTGTAATTCAGTCAAAACTATTTCAATCTTCCTAAAATTTTGTATGATATAATCATCAATCATAGTTCTATATGCATGTAATATTACAGCTAGGTAGGTCATATGGTGTACTAGATACTGGCTGATATAGCGACCCTATTGGAATAATGTTCGGCTTGTTCTTGAAAATCCAGCATATAAATCGGCTGAAAAAGTCCCCTTAATCAGATGACATGACGTTATTCACGTTTATCTTAACGTCATTTCCATCATGTACTTTAGTTTCTGATAATTAATTTAAACGTTTGTTTTAATGTCCATGGAGACGGTATCACCATTGAAAACATCAAAAGACGCCACCTTAGAGCGAAGAGCAGTTATATAAAATGTGTAAACTTTGGGAAGTCACCGATATAAACAAATGATTATTGGAAAAAGTAGCAAATGGTATGTGCGTATGTAGATCTCTGATATACAAATGTCATAAACGTTATACTGATGGCAGACAGTAAACACACGTCGCCACGAGGGCAGGCCGTTATATAGGAAATTAATATTTTTCGAATGCTCACCGTACGAGAGCTTAGTGACTTACCTGACATGACTTTTGGCACAGTGCAGAAATTATTTATTAATAATCTTTGCATGTAAAAGATAAATGTCAGATGGGTGTCGAGGCTTCTATCCATGGCAGAGATGGAGAAATCTAGATTTTGACGTTAACGTCATGACGTTATTTGAGCTGCGGTGAAGTACTTTAGTGTGTTTGAATGTTAGTTATTGTACAACTGTTGATTCTATTTAAATGAAATTTCAGCATTTGATACAGAAGACATTCATATTGACTTGATACAAGTTTAATTCTTCTAAGTAAAAAAAAATGTTTTTGTACTTAGATGTGTTCACGAATTTATTGATCAACCCTCGTACTAAACAATGCAACATAACAAAGATAGTTTGGTTCCTGCTTTTGCTCAGAAGCTTCGGGAACCTGTCAATAAATGGTGTGATTAACCCCTTTACTCCAACAATCTGAACAAAATGTTAAGTGATTTTAGCAACTTCTGATAAGGTTCCTGAATTGAAGGACTGCATTTTTAAAAATGTTGAAACAGTTTTATTTTTTATTTATTCATTTTTTGCTTGTTAAGGAATGAAACCGTTCAACGTTTGGAAAATGAGGACACCATTCCATTAGAGTTAATTTAGAATAACCTGAGGTCTATTCTTTAAGCGCTAGGAGGAAAAAGGAAGCCCTGGGGTGCCTGGATAGCGTAGTGGTAATGCGCTTCGCTTCTCACCAATGCGTCCCGGGTTTGGTGAGAGGGTACAGTGATCATCCGTCTTGACACGTGGGTTTTCTTCGGTTTCCCCCGTAGTAATGACCACATACGCTGCCACCAGAGCAATCGAGAGTGATTAATATAAGTTGTAAGAACTTGTTTCGTAATCGATGTGTTCATCTTAAGCAACCGTCCAGTATGACGGCCTTGAAATGCCTGGCGAAGCCCAAAAGAGTCTTTTATACACTATTAACTCAGTAACCATTTTAAAATGTACATGGCGGCGTCTTCGACGGTTTGTTGAATTACAAAGAGTTTCGGGGCATAAAAACTCAAGTATTTAGCTTTTCTGACAATAATAAGTAGACATTTAAATGTATTCAGTGCATTTTCCCCTTAACAAATGTATTGTGTCTTTCTTCTTATGTAGTGAAAACTAAAAATAATATTTCAAAGACAAAGAGACTGAATCCAAACCTTTTAACTGTTAATAACTAATTTGAAATTGACATTTTCACAAACTTGCAATATAAATACTTGAATTGCAAAAAAAAAACACAAAAAAAACATGGTTAGCTCATGGATCTTTATATACAAAGTGAAATCGTTTTGTAATATATTTAAGCATGAAGATCAAGTCAGGTTCATACTTTCTTGAAACAGATTTGGTTCACCATTAACAATACCTTTTGCGTATTAATGAAGACTGAGCAACAATGCTTATATGATGTAATCAACTTGTGTGTAATAGATTAATGTTACTGTATAGAAGGCAAACATCTTGATGAAACAACCAAACAAAACAAGAACAATATAATGCAGTGGATAATAAGTCTTTAACAGCATTAAAATACAAAGCTTTAACATGACTGATAAGTAAAGAAAAATACCCAGTGCAACCTCAGCTTAAAGGCACTTGTGACAGGGGCCCATTATATCAAACATTATTCCAATCATTATTCCATTCATTACATAATTATATATCTATAACTAAGCTGTGACAACTTGTGGTCTGACCCCATTTCTTATAAATCATAAAATATAAAAAGTTTAAACAAATTATTATCATAAATTGCATATGCATGAGCAAAACTTGTTCCCCAATCAAGTAAAAGTTTAAATAAGTTTAATTAAATCATTAAATGTGATATATCACTTTTTCCTGTTTTAAATTTGTACCAGATATAAACCCTTTTTTTTTTTTTATTAGTTTTTTTTTTTTTGTTAGAAACTGCTACTATTGGCATTCAAGCAAATTTTCTCTATGTCAGAGAATAAAGGAGATCTACATTTTCTACGTTTATTAGTTGAAGAAATATTACAGTTGGCATTAGACTTATTATCTTAGCCTGTGACTGATAAACATCAACATTTGACATAACAGGCTCCCTGGCATACATAATTACACATACTAGTTTAATGTGCATAGATTTGTTAACTGAAAATGGAAGTACACTGATAAGTGTAGTATTGCACATTTTCATATTTATACATATATCATTTCAATATCAACTAATATATAATTATAATACAGGCAAAAATAATCTTATTTACAATAACAATACAAATAATGCAAGAGCAGTGGAAAGTTCTTAAATAATTCTATAAACATGGGTGTTCAGGCAATAACAATGCTTACGATTGCAAAATGTATTGATAAAAACCTTCAAGTATAAAAAGCCAATCAGGTCTGCATCATTAACAGGCTGATCTGAATTTATATAAGTAGCAAAGGTCAATTGAGTGTTACAGTCAAGTGTGATGATGAACAAGTGTTCCACCAAAACACCATACAACTTTGTATTCACAAACACAGACTACCACCCTCCCCACCTAAAACCAACAAATTTAACTGCTAAAAACTACCTCCAGTTCATTCCCCCTAAACATGAATAGAATGGCCAATTGCATGTGTTTTAATGTTGTTGTATTGGGGTTTACCGTCGCTGCGATAGTATTTCAATCATATAGCGACGTCCAGCTAATTACAGGTGGAGGAAGACCCCGAGTACACAGAGGTACCTGGGTAGAACCACCGACCAACCACAAGCCAGCTGGAAGGCTTCCTCACATGAAAAATCCGAAGTCCCTATTGGGATTCAAATCCACAGCGGTGAGGGGCTGAGAGATTTGTAGTCCATGACTGTAACCGCTCGGCCACGGCGGCCCCACTGTTTTAATGTGAATGAGTTAACATAATCAAATCATATCATCAAACTTGTATATATATTGACAAATCCTTAAATGGAATTTTTTTTTTTCAATCCTGTCATTTGTAACTTTATCAGGAACATCCATTTACCTGGATATAGTAATTGATTATTTTGTGAAACTATAGTAGATGTAGTACCCTTCCTGTTTTTTCTATTCCTGGAATCTACACAATTCTCACAATACATATTTAAGTAAATCTTTATGTAAACTGATACATGTGAATTCCCTTAAATATTGGTTTCGATGTTTAAGAACAAAGGCACTCTACCTTAAATACACATATACAAAACACCAACAATGGCTTACACAGCAAAGTTTAAATGAAATGTCAATTAATTAAGTATAAAAAATGGTTGTTGCTGGGTTGTCTTTGTTAACTTTAAAGTATTGCTAAGCATAGTGAACATATTCATTATTTTCACATGATTTCTTTCACTGACTGAAGCAAGCACTATATCAAGGCACAATTTATCTATAAATGATATCAACTTTTCATTTATCTAAGTTATAAAAGATAAAAGACTTACTCAATGTAGGTACAAACACATTTTTACCGTTAGCAATGGATAAAGGTATACAAAGAATAATAATATAATTATTGTTATGCTGCATGGCTTTTCAGCAACATTGCATTGACACCTTGTATGTACCTACATGGAAAAAACCATTTATGTGAGATCTGGATATTGCCTATAGGCCCCAAACTTCTCTAAAAAAAAAATCACCAAAACAACAACAACAATCAAAAATACAAACTTAAGTACAACTTCACACTCAAGTCTTAGTATCATACCCAAATCTTTATATGACCTTAAGGCCATATTTGAGTTTCTTACCATGAATTTGCATCTGAATTAGATTTACAATGATAAGTGTAATATAAAGGCACCTACACATTATAATTTTATCCCCCCCCCCAAAAAAAAAGTTCTTTTAATATGCTTGTTTTTTTGTTTCATATATATATATATATATATATATATATATATATATATATATATATATTTAACAAAATGTTTCATCTCTGCTAATGAGTAGCAATTGGTGAGTTATTCGTTTTTTCTTTATCTATTCTATGTAACTGATTTAATACCTACAACTACAAAGGAAAATTCACCATAACAGTATTTGGTCCCAGAGGAATGTTTTGTGAATATTAAATGTAAAAAATTCTACCATACTTCTTTCAGGATGGGAAAATGTATACATATAATCTTAAGATGTTTAAAAAAATATCTTCAGCAATCAAAAAAGCTACCCTACTGATTTAAAAATTATTGATCTGAACTCAAATTACCGATAAAATTTACTTAAGTTGGCTGTGCATACTCTAATTGTCCCATGTCCTATTTCAACAGTTAAATTCAACAATTAAATGCAATCCTCTTTAGTCTATGAAAGTTTCTTTTTTTTTTTTTTTTATAAATACTATACATAGACTGAAGAACCATAAATATGTTACTACTTATTCGCAAGGCACTATTGTTTACTAACAGGCACATATTTGATTTCATTTCAAATTACAAATGGAATACATGACACCCTCTTCGTGGACTGACAACAACTTCCTAGTGCAAATGATCTGTTCCAGATTTGCATACATACCACTTTAACCTTATATAATTATGTACACCACTAAAATGATGCCAGTTTACACACTGTTAAATACCGACAAGTCTAAAAACAACTTGTTTGTCCGGTCAGGTTCTTCAATCATTTAGTGTAAACCCTTTCACTGTCATGTATATGTTGTTGTATGCTAGGACCCGGTAATTGTTTTGGCCAATATTTACTGCATGAACAATTGAATTGGTCCATTTAATCACATGAATGCAAGTGGAATGTAAGCTAGAGTAAGGGAGACAACTACAGAACAGATTGCCTTGAATTACACTAGATAGAGTTGCATTCGGTAAACTTTACTCATAATAAACCTGAGCGATGCTCGAGATAAGTTCAGGGTAGGGCAGTGACAGGTTAATAGACATTCTCTTTGCTATTTCTCACATTAGCTTGATAAAAATATGTTACCAATCCACAACATCAAGAATTTAACTTATGGTATATGTCAGTATTTGTTTGAGGATGTTTGTCACGTAAGGATGAACTAAGTCAAAGGGAAACACTTACTCTACATTCGTATTCTAACAATGTTACCTAAGCAGACACTAGTGTAAACTAGATTATCCACTTATCCACAATATAGCTACCAGAAATTATGATGTACAATGACAAAGTACTTTGTACTTTCAAATAAAACTCTTCACAGGTCAAACATTTACACAAAACCAAGCTAAATAGCTTACTGCCTTACCTGATAGCATAATTATGTAGGTTGTGCATTATGATTTTTTTCGTTATCTATATGTATATGAACATAATACTCGATAGAAGCATGGCCTGGACTAGGAAGTGCAACTGATTAAAGTAATCCATCCATCATTAAATTATAATCATGGTCTTTCAAATGCTTAAAAAAGCTGACTTCAGTGCAGTTGCAAGCATCCATTGACTTTGAGTTAAGGCTCTTTTGAAAGTCTAAAAAGGCTTGTATTTATTATGAACTTCCAATAATCACTTGATGGACCATGATCACAATTCAATGATTGATGGATAACCTTGTGTCCAAGATAACAAGGTTCTGAGTAAACCATTACACATCTTGTGCTAAATTCAACACAATACTATTTATAGCATACACCCTTCCAGTATATACATGTATGTATCAAGCTTTTTCTGAACACATGTACTAAGATACACACAAAACAGGAATACTAATACAGTGTAGGTCTATTACAAAGTGTTCCATTCTAACATGAAAGTGAATATAACCTTTGCAACACTGGACCCCAATCTATATTTTGGAATTGTTCAGCTGTCTTGATGTGAATTTTCAGTAGTTATAATGCAGTACAATATAATGCAGTATCTGGAACAAAAACAGTTAAGGGTTTTAATATTGTCTAATTTACTGTGATATCAAGACTTGGTCCCTAAATACAGCGTTATAATGGAGCTGCACTGTACATTCTTATATGTAGACCTGTAATGGATTAATTCTGACAGATTCTTCTTAAAATGCACTAAAACGCCTTCAAATTTACCTATATTTTTATCCGACAAACAAGAGGAAATATTGTAACAATAATCTACCAGGAAATTTATGGTCCCTTTATAAAACAAAATTATCAAAAATAATAATATTCAATATGCTTCCTGAAGTAATTAACATTACATGGTGCCTATTCCAAGTACAATAAATTGTCAGTTGAATCTGGACCTCCAATCATCGAGCACATCCCCAGGAGTAGATCCAGGACCTCATACTGGGCTGGTGGGTGGGGTAAAAGGGGTGGGAGGTACTCAGTGAACTTAAGGCTAATGGCTCCTCTTCTTCTATAATTTGCCCTGTCAAACACATTTGCGTCTACATCACTCAATATGCATGTGTGATGTTATATTTTACCAAAATGATTAAAAGTCAATCAATAAATTGAGTCCAATAAACTTCATTTGCTGCCCAACTTGGGGGCACAAATCTAAGAGCATTCCCCTCAAAACCCGGTAAATCTACCACTGGTCCCCATATAACACTGTCAGTTCAGATCAGTAATTCCTCTTATTCTAGCTGTGTAGCACTGTTATTATATATTCATGTGAGCACAGGTCACAAAACAATATCAACAAGCAATATCATTATCTCTCTCATCTCGATCAGGTATTTCTGTTCACAGCCAGTATCATATTCATGACTCCATGCCACTTAAGACTCATGAAAAGTAACATTATAAAACCTGATCTTCCTGTTAAATAGTCCATTTCAAGATAATCTGATTTCCTATTTTTCACATTAGTGGTTATCCAGGGGTCACACCATGATGACATCATCCTTGGGCGTGGCAGGATCCCCAGGGGAGGGGGATGTGTCCCGAGTCTGGTCAGTCTTAGTTTCTTCTTCAACTGGATCGGTCAACTTGCTGTCAGGCTTTAGATCTGGACGACTGTCCAACAAGGCAAACATTGACCTTGGCCTCTTGGAGGTGTCTGATACATCTGTAGGATAAATTTGATTAGTATCAGTTGATAAAATTTACAGGTTTATAATGGAAATTTACCGTGATACTCATGTAGCATATAACAATAGTGACCTAAATCTAAGGATTAGAAACTTAGTAATAATGATGACAATCTCAAAATCAAAGTAGTTTTACAGCAAAACTTATAGGTTATTTCCTGAAGTATAAATCATGGAAAGTTATTACTGTTAAATCAGCAATTTACTCTTTAAGTGGCTATATTTTTATAGCATCATGAACTGGAGCATATTAATCACTAGTAAAAGCAAACAAACATTTCAAATTACAACATCTCTTATCAAAGGTAAAATGTAAACACAGAGGAACAGAAATGCTTTAACCCTTTCCCTCATAGAGGATACCATGAAAAGACCTATGCGAACAGCATAAAACCAGATCAGCCTGCGAGTAACTCGCAGGCTGATCAGGTTTTATGCTGTTCGTTGATCCTCAGTGGTCTGGAAATGAGGATTTTACAATTAAATTTGGTAAGGTTTGAGTTTGGCTTTCTGCAGATCAGGGTTTATGTGGTACCTATTGAGTGCGTCAAAATGAGTCTATATGAGGGAAAGGGTTAATGACCAATGGAGTACATATTACCCTTCCCTTTCAATACTGATTGTGTATCCACAATATTATTCAGTAATTCAACAATTGTTACCCTGTCCTTTTTAATTTAATTGAATAACCAGCATATAATACAGTGCCAAAAAAGACACAGTGAGCAGCTATATCTACTACATGGCAGAAATCAAATAGTCACACAATTAAGAAAGTCAGAAAATGCCTCTAATAATAATAATACATGTAGTTAGATTCATGAAAATGAAGCTGTAATTGTTCTGTGTATCTGCTGAAATGCAGGTAGTGCTGTGAAATAATACATTTTCGAGGGACACTAATTTTCGTCAATTTTGTGGAGGGTTTTATCCACAAATATTAATCCCAATGAAAACTTGTAATTATATACTAGTAGACCTCATGTTTCCTAGAACATAGATCCATGAATAAATGTACCCACGAAATTCCCCTAGGTACATAATCAATGAAATTCAATGTCAACGTAAATTAATGATTTTACAGTATTATGCAAATTAAAATTATTGAGTCTCCAAGATTTCCACGGAGATTTGTTACCCATTAATTTGTCCTTTTTTAAATAAATAATCATGCAAATTAGCAGACTATTTGTTTCTCGTGTTTATTCATTTTCAAATATATAACTTTACAAATATAATTTCACAATGATCTGAGCTACAATATCTTGTGAGCAACCAGAGAGACTCCTGGAAGGGGCTGTCTGATCTGAGTCTGTTCTATTTGTCAAGGCATCAAAATGCGTTGATATAAGGTCAAAGGTTTAGACTCACCTTTATCTTTAGTGGGGGACAGGTTGCGAGGTAATGAACCTGACTTCCGGCCAGAATCCCCTGCCCCAAGTTTGGCTGCTGCCTCCTTCACCGACATTTTGTGTGTGTCGGACTCGGGACCGATACCACTGTCAATCATCTCTGGATTTTCTTCCATCTTGTGGTCTACATCCTCTGAAATATGAAATACCAGCACCGTGAAGATACATGACAATATCTTTAGGGGTACAAACCTACTTACTGGATTGTATTTACCCTTAGACCTTTGAGGTCAAGGCCATTTGAGGGGCATGGTCACCTGGCAGGTAGAGCTCATTAAGGTGCATACACCTGTGAAGTTCGGAGGCTTAGGATGGAAGGACTTCCATGTTTTGGTCAAGGTTAGTCAAGGTTAAAGCTTTGTGACAGACAGGTCAAAAACAATATGCCCTCCCCCACTCATCCCCCGATCTATCGATGCAGGGGCATAAAAAACGGTTCCCTATCAATATAATCTTTCAAAGTAAAGCTTTATACAGTTTTGCTTGACTAAGAACATGTTATTATTCAATCACATGATAACTCTAGTCTCTCACCTGTGATCTCAGTGCTTCCTGCACTTCTCCTCGGGGCTGGGGTAGGTTTGTTAGTCACTGACGGTTTGGGCCGTGTAGGTGGTGGGGGTTTGTTCACAGCTGAAACAAGAAAAATGTATCGTTCAGAATCAGTGTTTGAGCAAACAAGTATAATAAATCATCTTAAAGCAGTAGCCTCCTTATCTATATTACTAAAAGAATAAGATGATTTTTGTGTCGGATATGGTGCCGTAACAAAACATCAAAGTATCATGGTTTATTCAGTAACCATTCAGTAGTCTTCTTGGGGACTCTCGACTAGCCTCACAGCCATGTTACAAGAGTGATACAACGCAACAAAATCGGTATTTGTCCCCATTTTATCTACATGGGTCCTATTATTTATATTTAAAAGTTATCCAATTTATCTTTCGAGTTTATATTATGTGGAGTTTATACAAACGCTTGGAAGGAAGATGTATAAACCAAGATACAGCATATGGTACAAATGAAAACACCTGCTATATGGTCCTTATAAGGCTAAGACAACTTCATGGCAGTGTGCAGTATTAAGTGGGGCTCTTGAGGTCATTCATACCCAAATAAAAAAAACAATTATTGTTTACAGCAATTGCAAGTTTTCATTCCTTAGTCCATTCTGCATTATATTCCAATGCTGCAACTATTATCCTTCCTATTTGGAATTAAAAACTTACACAAACATGTGACAGCAATGAGTCCTTTTAAATTGAATCTTCTTTTTTGTGTGTTAAACTTGGTTTATCTGATTTTATTTTAATTATTTAACGCCATTTTATGCCACCAAAGGCTAACAGATGGCCAGTTGACCAAACAATTCTTTCCCGGGACTCTGACAGTACTAAAATTTTAGCACACATCTATGTAGTTAACTAAATACAGCATTGGAAAACAAATGACCATCAAAAAGAAATTGTGAGTCATTCATCACAGAGATTGTGCCTGACCCCAGTGGGTATCGAACCAACCAATCTCAGCTTCCCAGCCAAGCTTTATCAAGGCCGATTTACTTATGTGAAACCCATGGTACCTATCCTGTAGTTGGGCACTGGGACATAATATAACTGTTCAGACGAATCTCAACAGCAAAAAGTATTCCCGCCATTTCGCAGGACTTTTTCTAGTCATACCATGACTATATATTTATATACATAACAACAACAAATCAAACAAAAAAAACCCTGCATCCAAATTTGTAATGATTTATGGTCAAGTTATTGTATCGTTATTGTGATATGTAGGAGAAGACCATGAGGTGTCTTGATAGAGACACTGACCTACCACAAGCCTGCTGGAAGGCTTCCTCATATGAGAAATCCCTTCAGACCCTGCCGCGACTCGAACCTACAGCAGTGAAGGGCTAAGCAGTAGTAAGTCTGTGACTAAATCCACTCAGCCACAGAAGCCCCATTTTGAAGAGAAGCAAATCATAAGAGAACTTAAGAGCATTATTGGATTGTGACAAACCTAATGTTTACCTTCAAATGTACTGAAGAGTCTTCAATAATTACATCAAGCATATGTGTAAGGACTAAGGAAGTTAAACTTCTAATTTAACTTGAGATAAAAGGAAATTAAAACTTAAATATTAGGATCAGAGTTTCATTAAGTTCTCAACTAACATGAAGTGGCTTGATGTCGGTGGCGAGTTGCTCACACATGTTCCAATAGTTGAATTGTCTGGTTCTTGGCTGAGGTACCTACCCCTTACATTTCGTTATCTGTAATCTTGAGGATGATCGGGAACCAGACTACAAAACACATTGAAACTACTTGTGTAAGCAACTTGCACCAGATCTCACCATGGGAGGTCAACTTAGCCATTTCATAACTAGAACTACCACTGAAAGTGACTAATACCCTTGCATATCACTGTGACACATATAAAGGGCTATAACTCTTACAAAATTCTTTGTACAGTTACTTGCACTTGCCTGCTGATTGCCCTTAATATGATAAATCATTATTCAAGTGTGTTGGCATTATAAACAACAACAACAAGAGCTATGACTGACTGTTGAGATATTAGCATGATAGTATGTTGCATGCAAAAGAAAAACTCCAAAAAGGGTCATAATCCTGTCACAGTTATCTGTGATTGTTTGCTGATTGGTCCTATTATGATAAAATTTTATTCCAAGTGTGGAGGTATTATCAACAAGTTACCCAACTTCATGTAATGTGAGAGAAGGAAGGGATGTACATAATTAGTGTGATTCCTATATAGCCCCCACCTCACTATGTGTGAAGTGAGGTCCCTCTTCACTATATGTGTGACTTGACTGACTTGACTATTTGAGTTTACCATCGCTTTGACAGTATTTCAGTCATATAGCGACGTCAAGCTAATTACAGGTGGAGGATGACCCCGAATGCATGGAGGCATCTGGGTAGAACCACCGACCTACCACAAGGCAGCTGCAAGGCTTCCTCACATTAAAATCTGAATGACCCTGCCGGGATTTGACTATGTGTGTGAAGTGAGGGTACCACTTCACTATGTGTGTAAAGTAAGGGTCCCACTTCACTATGTGTGAAGCAAGGGTCCAACTTCACTATGTGTGAAGCAAGAGTCTCACTTCACTATGTGTTAAGCAAGAGTCCCACTTCACTATGTGTGAAGCAAGAGTCCCACTTCACTATGTGTGAAGCAAGAGTCCCACTTAACTTTGTGTGAAGCAAGGGTCCCACTTCACTATGTGTGAAGCAAGAGTCCCACTTCACTATGTGTGAAGCAAGGGTCCCACTTCACTATGTGTTAAGCAAGAGCCCCACTTCACTATGTGTGAAGCAGGGGTATATTAACAGAGATGTGAAGCTGCTTAAGAATCACTTGAACCTGTATGAAATAATCATAAAATAATAATAATACTGCAGTATTCAAAGCTGTTGCACATGAAAGGTAGGAAAGTAACATCATTGATATGTATACTTACTTGGTCTTTTGGCCACAAGCGGTTTGCCATTTTCATCACTTTCTTTAAGGGATGATCGCTTGACAACGCCGGAGTCACTTAATGATGATGATGTGGATGAAGGCCTCGAGGATACCGGTGACTGTTTGTCTTTCTTTTCTGCTGCAGAGGACAGATTGTCCACAGGTTTACTTGCTTTCTCCATATCTGCACTCTTTGTAAGTTTGGCAGTGGCAGGAGATTTATCAGAATTGGCCAATTTAATGGCAGAGGGTTTTGATGGCATAGATTTTTCTGGGTCTGTCTTTCTGAGGTCAGATGGTTTGACACCAAAAGGTCTTGCAGGCACTGTTGGCTCAGACTTTTTAATGTCTAAATCTTTGAACACATTCTTTTTTTCAGAGTCTGGTGCAGTTTTGGAGGCTGGGTTTTCCGGAGTACCCTTATCTGAGTCAGATGTTCTTAGTTTAACTGGTTTTAGGTTTCTCTCAAAGAATGGAGCAGTTTTCTCTTCCTTTGGTGGAGTTGGTTTGTCTTCCCCAGCTTGCTTACCTAGATTTGGCATCTGCAGATGATAACAGGAAGTTATTGTTTTTGAACCAATTTCCAAGTTTACATTGTTTAATACATAAAGTTACTTCTTATGAAATCTTTCTATTCTTATCATTTTTGCATTTCAAAAGAAAAATCAGCATGACAGTATTCAAAGAAAATATCTTCAAAGAGTTTTATCAAATAACATAGAAAGTATGTTTTTTCTTTAATATCAAACTGTGCATTTTCTTTCTAACTGTTATAGAGCTTTAACTACACGACCCCTGATACTGTGAATTTGCCTCAAAATAGTAATTACACAGCAGTGATAATAAAGACAAGTGGGCCATGATGGCCCTGAATCGCTCACCTGATTATAAATGAGCAACATATGTTGGATTTTTCATATTGACCTACTTTTTAAACCCCACATGACCCACTTTTGAACTTGTCCAAGATTTTATGGAAACAAACATTCTGACCAAGTTTCATAAAGATTGGGCCAAAAATGTGGCCTCTAGAGTGTTAACAAGGTTTTTCTAAGATTTGACCTTCATGACCTACTTTTTGACCCCACATGACCCAAATTCGAACTTGTCCAAGCTTTTATGGAGACAAACATTCTGACCAAGTTTCATAAAGATTTGGCCAAAAATGTGGCCTCTATAGTGTTAACAAGGTTTTTCTAAGATTTGACCTCATGACCTACTTTTTGACCCTACATGACCCAATTTTGAACTTGTCCAAGATTTTATGGAAACAATCATTCTGACCAAGTTTCATGAGGATTTGGCTAAAAATGTGGCCTCTAGAGTGTTAACAAGGTTTTTATAAGACTTGACCTCGTGACCTACTTTTTGAACCCTCATAACCCAATTTCGAACTTGTCCAAGATTTTATGGAGGCAAACATTCTGACCAAGTTTCATGAAGATTGGCCTAAAAATATGGCCTCTAGAATGTTAACAAGCCAAATTGTTGACGCCGGACGGACAGACGAAGGGCCATCACAAAAGCTCACCCTTGAGCAAGTTGTGCTCAGGTGAGCTAAAACACATATACTGAAGACAATGCAGCTGTTCCAAAACAAAATACATGTATCACTAAACAAAATTTTGTCAAAAAAACGTATATTTGTCTACATATATAATTTGTTTCTTGCAACAGTCAAAATGAAACCGTCCCCGTGTTTACAGATATATTAACACTATCCAATAGCTACACTGGAGTAACTGGTAGTCAGTGGTTGACAAAGGAACACAAGGTTTTATCTGTGATAATGCAGCTGACCTGGTCAGGACTGGAAACGGTGGGTCTAGAATATCCATGGCTAAAATCTTTAAAGACGCATCATCAACAATAAATCAGCACAGCAAATTAACAAAGAAAATATTTGCTCTAGAGAATCATGCAAACTAATTAAAACTCTTACCATTGACTTCCGAAGCTCTTGTTTTTGTTTCATCTCTGACAGAATGTTGGCTCCAAATCCCAGCCCAATACCTGGGGGCTTCCTGAGTACTGGGGCGGGCTCTTCACTTGGCTCCGCCTCTTTCTTTTCAGGCTCCTCCTCTTTTTCAGTCTCCTCCTCTACTGTTTAAAAAACATAACCAGGTAATTTTTTTTTTTACTAGGCATTAAATTTTACTTTAAATAAAACTTTATCAAAATATCTATTATCATTTTTTATATGCAAATAGATTTTGTATACAGGAAATAAAATTATGTTATTACTTAGTAAATCATAGCAAGTATTTAAACATAAGTTATTTGTGAACTCCAAAATTTCAACACAAAGACAAATGCCTACCTTTCTTTTCTATGTCATCCTTTGCTTCTTTCTCTTCATCTACAACCTTATCTGAATCCTCCTCTTCTGACTTTGATGATGCTTTGCTAACCTCCTCCTCTTCCTCTTCTTCAACTGAGCCCTCTTCTCATTTTCTGAGTTTACTCTTATTTTTCAAATTTTCTTCCTTCTTTTCTGTTTCCTCTTTCAATTTATCCCCAGAAGAGTCGGACGTGCCACTGTCACTTCCAGTACTTTTAATGCTCTTCTCTGATACAGTGTCTTCTTTTCCAGAAGTTTTGCCATCCTTTGGAGATGGGGGTGTATCCTCCTTTAGACTCTTCTGGACGTTATTGGCCACACTAACTTCCTCCTCCTCCTCCTTCTCCTAAAACAAAATTAACAGGTAAGTTGATGAAAATATGCCGTTGAAATTTTAGAGTTAAAGCTTAATTCTTTTATATCTATTTATATTCTTGGGTTAGACAAGTTTTTAGGCCATGAAAGGTCATGAAAGTTTCTTACACTAAATGGGGCTTGCACCCTCAACCTTCAGATCTGCAGTCATGTAAAAATCTAAGAATTGTTCAACTCAAAAGCCTATTTTAAAACATTTAAAGGTACCTAAAAAACTATAACTAATCAAGCTATTATACTAATTTTTCTCGAAATTCTTCTTTTATCCTGGACTTAGAATAAATATGCAAATCATCAAAAATCAATAGTTAATGGAATAAATCCAAACATTGAAAAATTTAACAAAATGCCAAATTCTTTTACTGTTTTATTAAATTTGAAAGGCTCTAAACAAAGCAGTAATTAGTAAATAATCTAAAAATAAAACTATTAAAACCATAACACTCTCAAAACACACTACGAAAAAGCACATTTTAGATCTACAAAATTAATATGTAACATAATGTTTTCCTCTCATTTTTTTTATTAATGAATACATTTAAAACAAACAGCATTGACATTTGAATGACCCTTGCCCAATCCAAACCATGCATTGCTTGATGTCTTATCATTTTTAACCTATTATTTAGAACTCTTGTGAAGCACTCCACACATATCTTTCTTTTTTAAAACATGATTCACATTGAGTGTTTCCATATATAGCACAAGTTTCTTCATGATGAATATATACAATGTTGTCATCATACTTTTATTTAGACAGGATATTGTACTTTTAACAATTACTCGGCAATAATTAATCTACTTAAAGAAATTACAATCAACAATTTACCAAGCTTTAAATCAGACTATATGTATGAAGTAATTGCTTATGATAATGACTTAACTAGTTTAACCCTTTCCCTCATAGAGGACACCATGAAAAGACCTATGCGAACAACATAAAACCAGATCAGCCTGCGAGTAACTCGCAGGCTGATCAGGTTTTATGCTGTTCGCTGCTCCTCAGTGGTCTGGAAATGAGGATTTTGTAATTAAATTTGGTAAGGTTTAACTGTGGTTTTCTGCAGATCAGGCTTTATGTGATACCTATTGAGGGCGTCAAAATGGGTATATAAGAGGGAAAGGGTTAAACTGCTTGTGTATTGCATTTCTATATCATTTAACTCCCCACCCCCAAACTAAGGGCAAAGCTATATCCCTCATCCCCTAAAAATGGGGGCATAAAATCATTACAATTTAGGTATTGTAGTATTTTAGTGACCTGATAACATATATTTTAATCTTTAATTATTGATTAAGTATTGTTAATATTATCATGGTATATAATTTTGTTGTTTATAATACCATTATAACATAGTTATATTTCTATTTTCTTTTAACATGTATATCTGCTAATACAGACTACCTCATTTGTAACCATACCGTTAAAATGTACCCTTATGTTCTAGTAAGAAACATCATTTTCAGTTTTTTTTTTTAAATATCTTAAGTGCTTACAGCAAAAAATGTGTAAACATGTATTTTAGCATCTTTCTTGTTTGGTACTTTTATATCTTTCAATAGTTATATAACATTTTAACCATTTACCTCATGAATATTCATTTACAAATCTATGACCAGATGAATATTAATTAACTGATCTTTAAATGGTGTATGAAACAACAGATATTTCTTTTCTATGCCGACTGTGTAGAATTTGAGCTCCAATATTGTATAAAAAGAAAACAGAGGAAACCCTGAAAGCAGCTGTCTGATCTAGGTCTGCTCTATCTCTAATGCATAAAAATGTGTCTATATTTAGTAAAGGGTTACTGATGTAACATCAAGTAGACCACTCACCTGTACATCAGACACTCGTGATCCTTTCTTCCCAGCCACAGGGGGACTTGGTTTGGCTTTCTTCTTAAGTCCTCTGTAATGGACAAAGGCAAGAATGTGAGTACACACTGTAAAAGTGATGGCGTACCATCTAGGCTTGTAGTAGCTTTAACCTGAGAGACTTACAAAAAAACACATCTGCAATGTTACATCTAAATCTCAAATGCTGTTTTCCTACAATCTGAGTAGTTAAGGCATAAATTTTGACAAAATAATACCACAGTAATACTACTACTGATGGAGACAAACATGCTAGTTAAGTATTATTTTTGTTGTTGTTGTGCTGAAATTTATCGTTGCTGTGAAAGTTATAAATTCAATCGTATATCGATGTCCAGCTAATTAAAGGTGGAGGAAGTCCCCAAAGTGCATAGAGGCCCCCATGTAGAACCATCTACCTACCACAAGTCAGCTGGACAGCTTCGATACATGGAAAATTAAAGTGATCCTGTCTGATCTCAAACTTAGAGTGATACTTACGTGATAGAAAGTCAGTTAATTACATACTGTTTTTTTAGCAATAACAAGCAAAATTAAATAGAGCAATCACTAAAGATATAAGAACTCCACTACATAGTGCTGACTCAACAATAACTTAAGATCATGTTTACTGAAACGGGACGTCAGAAGAAGAGCAGGATGGGATTCTATGGATCTAATTTATATGCATATAAAACCAAGAAAACATACATACCTTAATACATGATTAATAATTGGGTTGGCGCTAACCTATAAGCATTATTAACCCCGTATATTTTTTGTGAAGGGTCAGTCCAAACAACAAGAGGCCCATGATGGCCCTAAATCGCTCACCTGAGATAAATAGGTTGACCCAAGGAACATCTGTACCAATTTATTTTAAAATCTGGCCAGTAGTTTTGAAGAAGATGATTTTTAAAGTTTTCATATTTTTTTTCTTTTTGTAGCCATGGCAACCAGAGTTCTATATGGATCAAGTTTATTTTAGAAACTTTTGTGAAGGTTGACCCAAGGATCATTCCTTTCAAGTTTAATCAAATTCTGTCCAGTGGTTTCAGAGGAAATGTTGATTAAAGTTTTCCCTATATACATATAAGGCCATGTTTTTTATGGATCGGAATTTTTTTTAGCAACTTTGGTAGAGGTTGACCCAAGGAACATCTGTACCAATTTATTGGCAGGAAAAGTTTTCATTTTTTTTCTTTTTGTTGCCATGGCAACCAGAGTTCTACATGGATATATTGTTTAAAGTTTTCCCTATATACATATAAGGCAAATAAGCCCCGCCCCTGGCGGCCATGTTTTTTTACGGATCGGAATAATTTTAGCAACTTTGGTAGAGGTTGACCCAAGGAACATCTGTACCAAATTATTTTGAAATCTGGCTAGTAGTTTTGAAGGAGATGATTTTTAAAGTTTTCAAATTATTTTTCTTTTTGTAGCCATGGCAACCAGAGTTCTTCATGGATCAACTTTATTTTAGCAACTTTTGTAGAGCCTCACCCAAGGAACATTCCTGCCAAGTTTCATTAAATTCTGTCCAGCGGTTTCAGAGGAGATGTCGTTTAAAGCAAATTGTTGATGACGGACGACGCACGACGCCGGACGCCGGACGAAGGGCGATCACAAAAGCTCACCTTGAGCACTTTGTGCTCAGGTGAGCTAAAAATTGATTTGTTTCATCTACCACTTTTTCCAGTCATATACTAAATTAAAAATATTAATGGCTGATGAGAATAATTTTTAGACATTTTCTTTTTACCGACCCTACATGGATATCTACTGACGCTGCATAGAAATACCACAACATGACCACAACACAAGATACTTGTGGGATGTGAAAACAAGCCATGGCTAGTTCAGGGCACGCAGGCCTGTGGCAAATTTGACCACAGACTTGCAAACTGATTCCTGTTTGCTAACCTTCAAACTTTTGTTGTTGAAGTTAACTCATATCAACTTTGTGTGTATGTATGTAGTTTACCAACTACTACTTACTTCTTTTCTTTGTCATCCCCTTTCTTTGAGAAGCTGCTGAAAAGACCACCAGACTTCTTCTTTGTCTCTGGTGTTGATTTGGTGCTGAAACATAACGTTTAGAACATGCAAATAGATCTGTGGATGTCTTATTACTGACAGTAGCATTATCATGGCTTTGTTTGTTTGTATGTTTGTTTGACCAAAACATGCCTTGACCCAGGAGTGTGTAGAACCCCTAAACCCAAAATGGGCAAGTTTGAGTTTAAGTTGACAATGGTGGACTACATCAAAAAATCTGCTAAAATCCATGAAGGCAACATCAACTTTGCCCTGCTGTATTGAATTAGCTAAGTCATGAATGAAACCCACTAGTTGTGTTTCGCAAGACTGCCAGGCATGGAAACCATGCTGGTTTTCACCTTAATATTAAATTTTATTCAAAGGTCCAGAACATTACTTACTACTATGTGCTCTAAGATATTACAATCTATGCAAGTTATAGAAAATGGTCAGTAAGTAGAAGCACTTTATCAGTATCATGAGTTAAATGTTTACAGCTCTGCGTTCCGTAAACTATACACTCGCTAATGTGAGTGTTTGCACCCATGTTATGTGGCAGTGTATAGAATACAAGAGGGCCATGATGGCCCTGAATCGCTCACCTGATTATAAATGAGCAACATATGTTGGATTTTTCATATTGACCTACTTTTTCACCCCACATGACCCACTTTCAAGCTTGTCCAACATTTTATGGAAACAGACATTCTGACCAAGTTTCATGAAGATTGGCCAAAAATGCGGCCTCTAGAGTGTTTACAAGGTTTTTATAAGACTTGACCTCGTGACCTACGTTTTGACCCCACATGACCCAATTTCAAACTTGTCCAAGATTTTATGGAAACAAACATTCTGACCAAGTTTCATGAAGATTGGGCCAAAAATGTGGCCTCTAGAGTGTTACAAGGTTTTTATATGATTTGACCTCGTGACCTACTTTTTGACGTCACATGACCCAATTTCGAACTTGTCCAAGATTTTATAGAGACAAACATTCTGACCAAGTTTCATGAAGATTGGGCCTAAAATATGGCCTCTAGAGTGTTAACAAGCCAAATTGTTGACGACGCACGTCGCACGACTAACAAAGGGCGATCACAAAAGCTCACCTTGAGCACGTTGTGCTCAGGTGAGCTAATAAATGGGGAACAAACTCACAGCCATTAGCTAATGTGAGTGACAGTTTGTGGTTACTTAACGCTTTATACTGGTCACAGCTCATTTCTTTGAAAGGGCTCCTGTGTTTAAGTTTCTCATAAAATCTCAATGTAATACCTTGAGCTCTTTGATGACGAGGAACTCCCATCTGCAACAATCGGGGATGCTGGTTTATTGAAGAACTGACCAACATTTTCATCAACCTGAAATAAGATCATGCATGTCAGATAACAAAGAATTTCATAAATTTGACATATCATTTAAATGTTCTAAAGGGTAATGGTAATTTAGTGGCAGCACATGTGACTACAGTCCTGAAGGTTGTGTGTTCTGACCCTGTTGAGGCCAAGGAGTGTCATTTCCCAGCAGCAAAGAACTGGTCCAACCCAGGCACCGCTGAGATGGATTGTTTCAATTTACAAAGATTTTCTTCAGTTTTTGCTTTAATATCAATGAACGTACATTCAAACCTGTCTTCAGCGGTCAGTCAATGGAACAAGGTAATATGGCCAATTAACAAAGGTGGCCACTAAATAAAGGTTAAACAGATAACAAGTGCTATCAGATGATATTAAAACTGACTGCTAAATGTGGAATGACCGATTCATACAAGTGGCTGCTAATACAGCTTCAACAGTAGTGAAATTAATGTTTGCTTCTTTACTTGGGCTTAACATCCCATAGATAGTAAGTATATCAGTCATTTGGGGACTTGAGTCTATGTGAGACAAATATAGTGTTGCCTTACTTGGGTATGAAGTCATAGACATAGGCATGATACCACACCTTGTTATATTACCCTGACACTGTGCAAACTATTCCTGAAACTACTCTAATATGATGAGCGCCAACCACAAGTGACATATACCAGTCCTATTTTTAGAGACTTGATAGGGATGTAATGCAATTTAAAGTGCTTGTAATCAAGCATACATTGCACATAATCTATATAACAATGACTCATCAATCTTGACATTTAAGTGTTTAAAGCAAGGGTTCTCAATCTTATTGAGAAAAAAAAAGTCTAGAAAACTTATATTGTTTACAAAGGATAGTACTAATATTAATTTTCTTTCTCTTTTAGCCATGAGTGGCTCATTTTTGAGATATTTTATAAAGGATTTCAATACATTTTGGTTAAAAATGGTAGAAGTTACTAATGTATTGGGATTTAATGTAATTTTTAAAACATCCACAGTGACCATGGCCACTTATCCTAGCACTCTTACCAGAAACAACATCTAACATAATAATCTTTAGATTTTCCAAGAACGTCATTGTTACAAATAAGACCTTGGTCAATGGGTGGGAGGATGTAGGAACTGGGTCAAGCCGAAGATATGCGCATCTCCTCTTTGTAATAAAGCTTCACATAAAATTTTGTTGAAATCAAGCTATTAGTTCCTGAGAAATAGCCCGGACAAGAATTATACTAGATATACCGTTTGCATAAAAGTCAAAGGGCCATAACTCTGTGAAAAGTTGAGGGACAAAGTTACCCCCATGATATGCAAATCTTCTCTTGGTAATAAAGCTTTCCATAAAGTTTCGTTGAATTCAAGCCATTATTTTCTGAGAAATAGCCCAGACAAGATTCATGCAATATGTACTATAGGCCGAAAAATCAAGGGGCCATAACTCTGTGAAAATTTGAGGAACCAGGTCACGCCGAAGATATGCGTATCTACTCTTGGTAATTAAGCTTCCCATAAAGTTTCGTTGAATTAAGGCTTTTATTTCCTGAGAAATAACCCGGTCAATAATCATGCAACATGAACTATAGGCTGAAAAGTCAAGGGGCCATAACTCTTTGAAAAATTGAGGAACCAGGTCACGC
>CM037778.1:23554809-23604809 GCA_021229015.1 Solen grandis
CAGGTAAGCCTGTTTACGATAATGGTCAGTCGTGTCTTTTGTATAATAGTCTAGTCATTCTTTACTGTACATTTTGTTTTGAATATATATAGACATTATTTTAAAATTGTACTTTTTATTTGCTACATTCCTGTTGTTGTACACATCTCATGGACTATTTTCTTATTTTCAAAATAAACCTTGTTAAAAACATTGCCATTCATCATTGTTCACTACCAAAATTAGACATGTTTTTTACAATTATTTACAACAATGCTTTTCTAACCTATCATAACATTAGAGTCTTTGAAATGTGTTTTGCATATATTTCCATTTATAAGTTTCTTAATTAAAGTATATTTATGCATGAATGAAAACCTCGTTTTTCTTTCATCCTACGCCGAATATCTTTTTTAAAGATATTTCTTGTTATCTGTTAAGTTGTATTAGTCTGGTTCCCGAATTCGTATGATAGTAAGACCCTTTTACTATGGTAATAGTTAAAGGGAAGGTACTCCAGACTAAAGTTGTATCTGCGTCTCGTGTTTTGCATGTATTTGAGCCAGAAAATGTATATAATAAATAATTATGAAATACATGAATATTATTTAATCAAACCGGGACAGCGTGAACGACCTTATATTCTACTCTACTATATTCACTAATTCGAGTACATATATACGCACTATCAATTAGAGAATATATATAGAAGCTATCAATTCGAGTACATGTATAGAAGCTATCAATTAGAGTACATATATAGACGCTATCAATTAGAGTACATATATAGACGCTATCAATTAGAGTACATATATAGACGCTATTAGAGTACATATATAGAAGCTATCAATTCGAGTACATGTATAGAAGCTATCAATTCGAGTACATGTATAGACGATATCAATTCGAGTACATGTATAGACGATATCAATTCGAGTACATGTATAGAAGCTATCATATCAATTCGAGTATATGTATAGACGATATCAATTCGAGTACATGTATAGACGATATCAATTCGAGTACATGTATAGACGATATCAATTCGAGTTCATGTATAGATGCTATTAATAGCATATTATCTGCATGAGACCCGCCAACAGATTACAAGGAAGACCCAGGTTAGTATCTGGGGGTAGGAAATTAGTGATTTTACATTCTAATGAAAAAACATTTCGAACAAGTCAATCTACTGCGCCGGAGTTTTACATTAGGGTTCTGGGATCTCCAATTGAAGAACATCCATAAAATGATAATACTAGTCGTGTAAAATCACTGTAAACTGCTTAGTAACCGAGGTTTTGGGGTTTAAATACTAGTAGGGTCAAATTTCTTTTTTCTCTCTAATCAAAATTTCCATATCACTCAGATCAGATTTAGAAAGGAGAAAGTTTTTATTTCTATAATTTGTATAGATAATTAAGCATATTATGTCCACGTACCAAGGTAAAATGACATTTGTATTTAGGTTCTTGCTTCACATACTGATTATTAATTTCGAAATGCCTTAGTAAATGTTAATTATGTTTTTCAGCAAGTCACATAGTTGTATTACAATATGTTACAGACAGTATGCTTATAAAGATACAGTACGTTAAAAACTTTTAATAAAAAAAACCCACACACATTCTGAGCTTTGGGTATGTAAAAATATATATCAAATGTGTCTCTTCTTCCCAGCCTAGTTTCTATATATTGTGTATTTTATATGTACATGTATATAGAATTCTTGAGCCAAGATTAGATAAATAATTTACACATTTCATTATATATATATATATATATATATATATATATATATATATATACTTGGGGTGGGGTGGGGGTGGAAAGGGCTATATAGCGGTTAAAAAAAACTGTATTTTTTTCTGACGATTTGTTTTTAAGATTGATTTCAATTAACTCGTTTAAATCGATTAAAGCGTTAGTAATAATTACTGCATGGGAAGGGCTGTTTCTTGTAGCCCTGTAAATACAAGCAATTAATGAAACTATGCATCGACAGGATATATTTGTTGAGAACAAATATTTAATATATGCGATAATTCATATCCAGCGAAACATTTCATTTCTATATTGACATATTACGTTAATGAATTAGGCTTTAAGTTAGTTTAGACTGTATACTCAATCGACCCTTTGAATTGATATATCTTACTTCTATAAATATATTATGGGATATAAATATATAATAGGAGTGGCCAGCATGATAACCAGAATGTATTTGAAATAAAAAATCGTCTTTAGTACTTACGAAAACATTTAATTTCAAGAATTTATCAACAACTACGGAAGATATGTGTTGAAGTTGTTATTTTCTTGCAGAAAACATATATGACACAGAAAAATATATGTACAATGGATAGTATTTATAGTGTTAATCGGAATGCGTGTATATGTCGTTGCGTGCGTCTTACCTTCAGTTATATAACCCATGTCTTTTCCAAGCAGTTTTAAAAAAAAATCGCTTCAAATGAAAAACTGTAAATATTAATCATTTTGACAGAACCTCTTTCCCTTGTATTAGCATTTGCCCCTCAAAACGGATGAATGGGCAAAGGAATATAGATGGGTATTTATATTATACATTTTACCCCCTTCGAACCCAAAACCTTTGGATCCACACTCAGGTATCGGGTACGTAACCACTGGACCATGGGCCATTGTTATTAAGTACAGCTGTACCTAGAGGCGCTTCGCTTCTCACCAATGCGCCCCGGGTTCGATTCCTGGCACTTATGTTAGACAGTGGTCGCCCGCCCAGACACGATGGTTTTCTCAGGATCGTCCGATTTCCTCCCGCATAATGACCACATACGCCGCCACCATAGCCATCGAGAGTGATTAATATAAGTTTCGTAATCGATTTAAAATAAATAGTTTAATGCTCAATGTGAAACTGATACTTGTACAATATCAATTTACTGATATTATAGTCACCATGAAATAACTTAATCGAGAGTGCATCTATCACAGTTAATAATATGAAATGAAATCATTTCATACACCTCACAGTAATACGTTACACTGCCATACTTTAACTGCATTGATCTGGGTCAAATTCCACCCACAAATTCTTAGCGCTAAGTAAAACTTAAATACTTATGGGAGAATTTCATGTTTCTGGTTTCTCTAATAAAAATACCTAAATATTTCATTTCTTAACAGTTGTTGTTAGTTATAAGGGTAAGTAATTCATGTCAGCTTAGTCATGCACTTGAATATTTCATAAAATAGTATAATGGCGGAATGTGTATCTACCTAGTTTAAGAATTTAATTATACTTAGCACTAAGTAAGGATAATTCTAGCCAGGGGAAGCAACTGCTGCGGGAGTTTGCAAGGCGATGCTGCATTACGTCTCCGTTTAACGGAATAAGCATGCGTTCAATTCAAATGATACACATTTATATTTAGTATTGTAAACTCTTAATAACTAAGCATATTCGAATAACGTAGTAATTATTGTCACGTGTTGTTGTTATTTTTACACTTGAAGTAAAAAAAAAGTATTGTAAACTCTTAGAAAATAATTATTTTTGAATTTGACAATGAATTTTACCTACAGAAGATGGGTACAGCAATGGGAAGCTCGATGGCGCCTACCTATGCGTCATTATTCATGGGAAAACTTGAACAGGATTTCACCAAGACATGTAAAATAAAACCCTCTGTGTGGTTAAGATTTTTTGACGACATCTTTATTATCTGGGATCATTCACTTGAAGAGTTAGAAACATTTGTCGACAACTTAAATAATTTTCATCCGAATATTAATTTTACATGTACAATATCTGACCAGTCTGTCTCTTTTTTGGATGTAACAGTAATAAAAGGAGAATCTCTTCAAACTGAAACAGACATTTTTCTGAAAGAAACAAATAACCACCAATATCTCGACTATACATCGTGTCATGCTAAGAAGTGTAAAGACGGAATTCCATATAGCCAAGCAAAGCGATACAGGAGGATTATTTCTGACGATTCGAAATTCAACGCCTCTCTCCAGCAACTACGGAATTTTTTCCTTGACAGAAACTATCCCAAATCAGTGATAGACAAAGCTTTTAGTAATGTGTCCCGTATGTCTCAAGTGGATGCATTAGCCTCTGAGACTGGTCAAAAGAAAAGTGTTATTCCTTCCATTGCTATGTATAATACCACCATTACAATTATAGGCGGTATTCTATATAAATACTGGGACCTTCTGAAGTTATCGAAAATGGAAAATCTGAAATTTGTTCACAACCATTTTAAACCTATTGTTGCGTACCAGCGTCCAAAAAGTTTACGTGACTATTTAGTGAATTCAAACTTTACACATAATAAATCAAAAACTTTTCTCTCTAAATGTTGTAACAGACCTAAGTGTTCTCACTGTTCCCGTATAATTACTGGTTCGTTTTTTTTTCTAGCCATGTTACAGGAGAAAAGTTTGATTTGCGTTGTAATACAGACTGTCAAACTAAGAATGTCATTTATCTTATAACATGTTCAAAATGCAACATGCAATATGTTGGTCAGACCAAGCAAAATGTCTCAAAACGTATGAACAGTCATAAGTTTGATATTCGTAATTTTATGGACCCTGCATTTTCCTCTACCGTTGCTTTACATTTTAATTTAGAAAATCATAATTTAAATGATTTCTCATTTATGCCTATTGATATTATCAATAGCAATATTGATCGCCTGTGCAAAGAAACCTTTTGGATACATAAACTTAAAACTCATGTTCCTGGAGGTTTAAATTCTAAACTACTTTATACAGTAGATTAATATGTGTCACCTATGTCTACTTGTATGGTAGGTACTGTTATTCGTTTTATCCTATTCATGTTTTTTTTATTGTAATAAGCTATAGGAAATGTTTGTATTTTATATCCGAAACAGTACTTATCTCATTTTGACGTTATAAATAGTACGCATAACGTTTGCACTTTCCCGCTTTTTTGACGTAACGTTATTCATGGTGACGTCGTTTCCGTTGTTTATGTTTGAAAGTTATTGTTATCCTGATGAAGGCGTTAGCCGAAACGTTGAATAACAATAATATTTTTTCCTATGTGTTGTTGATTTTTTCAACACTACACTTGAAGTAAAAAATCCGTGTCATCATCAGCTTGACCGATTCCGGTGTAACGAAGTAAAGAGACTCCGATAGAATAATGACCCCCGGGTCATTATTCTTTAGAACAAAAAAATTACACCCCCATCCTAGTACTATGACCCCCGGTCATAATATTATGACCCCCACGCGAAGAAAAGTGACCCTCGCGAAGAATTGTGACCCCCGAACATTATTCATCAGGAAAAATGATCCCCGGTCATAATGATATTACATGCGCAGAACCAGAGGGGGTACCGGACCCCCCCCCCCCCCGATATTTGGCTTTATGCCTAAAATATGTATAAAAGGAAAAGGGAAAAGGGGTATGACCCCCCACTCCCCCACCTGGGAGTTACTATGAAGTTTTAAACATCCATTAATATAGGGTTTGGACACCGACAATTCACAGCCCCCCCCCCCCAACCGGCTCATCCAACCAGTGTATGTTTGAAGTATATGGTGAACGATTTACCTACTTTGCTCAAACGAACATGTGTTTTTTTGTTTGTGATACTGTTTGTGAGCACCTGACCTAGGTATGAATTGAAACTGTCAAAATATAGATAGGGGGAGGGGTTACATACAAATTTGGAACCGTCCATTATCCAGGAGATGACAGGGAACTGTTTGTTTGTTTGGGTTTAACGGCCCACCGACAGTATTTCAGTCATACTGAGACGATGTTTACTTGAGACAGATATAGCGCTGTCCCACTGCAGTATCACGCCGTAGACATGTGGCATGATACCACACCTAGTCACATTATCCTGACACCGGGCCAACCAGTCCTGCAACTACCCTTGCAAGGGGGCTATAACAGTGCCATTTTTATATGGCTTTGATATGTCGCGGCCGGGGATCGAACCCACGACCTCCCGCACCCGAGGCGGAAGCTCTAACCACTTGGCCACCGGGGACGCTGGAAATAAAACTGTATAAATTAAAGACACAAATAGATCATCTATTAAATATAGCTAACCTCTATAAAATAAACCATCTGCTACTTTTGCATCACTTTTACCAGTCATATATTTTAAATTCATCCCTCATACACAGGTAAATAAACAATATGGTTGCCATTTTGGTCCTTATATAGCATGTGAAGTGTACTTTTCATATGGTCATTTTTTTTTTTTACTTTTTTTTTAACTTAGTTTTTGTGAAAGTTAGTACTTCATTAATAAAAACTTAAAAAAGTGTCATCTTTATATGTTTTTTGCGTATTTTTGCAACTGTATTTGCATTCACGATATTAAAACAACTTTGCCATGACCAAATGGAAATTAATTTTGACAGTTGGCTTCTGAGAAGATTACAAGCTTTAAAAAAAAAAAATAGCAACTTTTGTAGAGTCCAACTAAAGCTAATCCACTAAAATTTCATCAAAATCTGCCAGTGGTTTCAGAGATGTCATATACAGCAATTTGTTGACAACAGGTGGGGACAAACAGAGAAGAACCACAATGTACTCAAAGTGAGCAAAAAAGGCGCGTATTCCCTCTGACATTAGTCTGTAACGTACATCTCCTTAGTGTGTGTCTTACAGGTTGGAAATGCTGAAGTACAAAATCACCTACTTTCAAATAACCAACTTTTATTCATGTTTACATAGAAAGCATGGTCAAACATGTCCAAAATAAAAGAGAATTAAATATCTTTTCATGATATAACACATGACGTTATAATCCAATTACACATTAAAGATTCTAATGACGTAACACACAGTAAGATAAAATCCAATTACACATGGTTAACTACAATGAACACATACTAATCTTTCACTCTTGTGATTATCAGTTTCTTCTCTATTTTTCTTTATTTTCTGTCCCACTATCTTACATCTTAAGAAACACCATCAAAATTAAGTTTTTTCTAATTTGCTCATAGGTAGAAATCAAATTTAACATATTTGCAAATCAAAACTGAACAGCATTCTTAGCAAGGAACTTTCTTCACAGAATGTGATTAGATCAACTATTTAAATCAATAGCACAGGGTACTACTAGGCATATCACTGAATGACGATTGACACATATATGGATACACACTGGCATTGGTGTTACAATTATCAAAATATCAAAACAGAACCATACACTCAATACACAAATAGATATACACTCAAAATTGCTATTTTTCTCTATTTTCATAACATTGACTATTAAGAATGAAATTATATAAAAAGGGTTCAGTAGATATAACAAACGATCTTAAAACAAGGGGTTGATTTTAAAATTCAAGACTAAACTTGAAATTATAAGCTCAAACTCTGCAATTTCAGAAATTTTATTCATACACAATCCTTAATATTCAATATGATTATAGAAAGAAATGTGATAATTTAGAAACTGGAATACAAAATCGTATAAATAAAAATGAAATAAATGATAAACCCATGATAAAACAAGAGGGCCATAGAGACCCTGAATTGCTCTCCTCATGAGTCAGCCAATGGTCATATGCAATCCTGAAAAGTGATTTTGGAGAATTTTTTAAGATTTTACTATATACATACAAGGCAAACTAGACCCGCCTCTAGTTGCAATGTTTTTTTTTGTTTTTTTTCCCCCCACAATTTGTGTTTATTTAAACCTAGTGGAGAATAATCCATGGAAAATCTGTGCTAAAATATTTTGAAATCTGGCCAGTAGTTTTGGAGAGGATTTCACTTAATGTTTAACTATGTAACGTACATATGAGGCAGTACTAGCCGTGACATAGCGGCTTTATTTTTCCAAGGATTGGAATAATTTTGTGGGCATTCCAGCATTGCAATGGAAGAATACTTCACACAAAATATTGCACACAGCATGTGATAAATTAAACTTTTTAACAAACGTTCATGGCAATAGGAGAGAATCGATATACTGAAAAATGAATAGCATCCTGGAAGAAACAGGTGGAAAATGATAAGCCAAAAGTGTCAGTACGTAGATAATCACAGTTTTACTGTATAATGAACAATTTAACTGGTATAATACAAGATCAGTCTTTAGGCATAAAACTGAATGCTGATTAAATTGGATATGGTTTACCACTTCCTTTAAATGGGGATGAAATGCTGTAAAAAATATTCTGACTAACATTTACCTTAAGTCTGGCTTTTAAAGGTATACCCAGGTGTAAAATGGTATAATGCTGTTATATCAGTCCTCCCCACAATTTGTTCATAACTGTTAACTCAATAATAATTCTAACAAGCAAAAATTATCCCCTTCCATAGTTTCTTGCCATCAATATCCTCCGGATAGGGATATCCATATTTTTGGTAATAAAACATCACTCCAGTTTCATCCTTTGCTAGCTGCGTGTGTGTGTCAGTGTAAGTGGAGGAGTTCAGTAGTAGGAGTTGACGGCTTGCGAGGACATCCCCAAGTACATCTGCAGGGCTATTGTACCCACCAGACTGGTAAACAATGCCTTGGCAAACAATAATGTCCACGAGCCAAGGCCCACTGCATGAGTTAAAATTCTGAAATAGAGTTAAAAAAATAAAAGAAATTAAACTTTTCATATAAAAAGTTTCTTGATATGATCATTTTGAATTATAAATTCATGTATCTTGATATGATCAATTTGAATTATATATTCATTTCTTTTATATCAAATGGGAAACAAGCTCCTGCAACCATTAAACAGTACCAGTTGGTTTCATAAGTACTTTGTACGTAGGTCTTAAAAATCATTTTACTGATTAATATTGATTATTGATTTTAGTACATCGTAAAATTCAGAATAATTTATATACACAATAACCCTGCTGTAAAACTCTCAAGAAAAACACTGTTCTAGTTTGTGTTATTTTCCTAATATGGGGGAAAAAAAATTCTGGAAAAACTGCATAAACTGCAAGGTTGTCACCTGGATATGGCCCCTGATATTAAAGTAAGGAAAACAGTCTTGCAGTATACTCACTCCACAATTAGAGGTCTGTAACAGCTGAGGGCCAGCAGAGTCATCACCACCGGGACAAAGGACTTGTTTAGGTCGTGTCTGTTGTACAGCCATACCAGCATAGCAGTGCAGATGTGATGTATCTGTGGATATAGAAGTTTTGTTTTGCTTTGTTTTTTCCTTCAGAGGTGAAAATCTGCACATGTCCATAGAGTCTGAAGCCATCTAATTCATAAAGCTCTCAGAAAAGACTCCATACAAGAAAAAGTATGACAGACAACACCGAAACAATATTTCCCTCCAGGGGGATAGTAAATCAAATTGACCATGCCCTTGGCAGCCATTTTTTCTGACAGATTAAAGGGAAGTTTTCATTTTGATATTTCCTTCTATTGCCATAGAAAACAGATTTCTGAATGGAATCAAATTCTTTTAACAACTTGTATCACCAAAGGAACATTCCTGCCAAGTTTGATCAAAACTAGCTGAAGGTTTTTGGTCAGACTTTTGAAATTAATGAAATATATATAAAAATATATTTCATCTAAATTTTGTATGTCAACATGTTTTCCAATTTCATTCTTGTCACAATTTTCATGGTCCTGCCACTTAAATGCTCACGTCAAGCATTTTATTTTAACATGTGCAAACTTTTGTTGACACATTTTTTGTTAATTAGGTTTAATTTCACATTAACAGATTTCAGTCATTTGGAGACTGGATAGTTTAGAAAGATATAGTGCTGCCACACTGCAGTATCACGCCATACACACATGGCATGATACCACACCCAGTCACATTATCAGACACCGGGCCAATCAGTCCTAGAACTACACTTTTATGCTAAGTGCCAAGCAAGAGAGCTCTACCAGTACCATAAATGACTAATTTGTTATGTCGCGGCCAAGGACTGAACCCACAACCTCCCGATTCAGGGGTGGATGCTCCAAACGTTTGGCCAGAGGGACTAGTGTTGACATATTTATTGAGACACAAAAGAAAGAGAACATGATGATCAAGGCAACTTAAGCCAAAGTTTCATACAATATCCAGTTGGGCCTGATATAAAATAATGAGGTAATGTTGACAAGGGTTAGCTTACCAGGCTAATGTTGGAATCAAAGCTCATCTGAATATATTTCCAGTCAAACTCCACGCCTCTAGCACCAACCCACAATGGCAAAAATCTGGGAAAAAGAAACTCGTAGTGTCAAAAAAATATATAATATACATAGGGAATATTATGTTGCAGTAGCTTTCCGTGGCTTTGTATTTTGCTCCGAGCAGCGTGGGAAGAAAGATATCTTTCTTCCTACGCTGCGAGAAGCAAAATACGAAGCCACGGAAAGCTACTGCAACATAATTTTCCCTATGTATATACCTTTACATTTTCAAAACAGAAGAAGTCAGTTTTTAGGGTTTTGATGGCTTTATTACTTTTTTCTTCAAAAAAAAATCAAAAAAAAAAATCAATGGCGGATGAATTTTACTATGGAATTTAAGCCACGCCCCCACCTCTTCTCATATATGTAAGAAAATGGCGGCCAACACGCTAACTCTTCAAATTCAAACTTAAAAAATTCATCAACTGATTCAACTATGTCAAAATAACCACTTTGACTTAACTGTAGAAAATCAATGTCATCGTCAAAATCAAAATCTGACATTTTCAATGAAATTTTGAAGAAAGAGATAGTCAGCGTTTTAGACCTATCCTGAAATGTAAATAATTGCTGCAGCCGACAACAATGAAATAACGGTGAATTTTGAAAACGTGTCTGTTATTTGTGATAAGTTTGTAAAGAAATTTAAAGAAAAAAATAAAAGCAATGTTTCTTTGATAATAATTAAAAAACAACAAGAACATCCTTTTTTATCGTTTATTAAATAAATTTGACGAGATGATTTCTTTGATAAAAATAGAAACTGGTTCTCCCAGTAGTATTGGTTCTCGTCTCTATTTACTACGTAGCGCCCACTTACAGCGGGAACCATGCCGAAAGTAGTCCGCAAAGTGTGACGTCATACTATGTATTAGACGCTGATATAATACGGATTTTTAATCTGTTGAGTTGTATTTGCGTCTAGTATTTTGCGTGTTTTAGGGCCAGAAAATGTATAGGTATATAATAAATGTATTTATGCAACAAAACATTAATTTTTTGTTCAATTGTAAAAATCAACAGAAGAAGTGCATGTACAGTAGAACAGGAGGAAGCATTTTCTTAGGAACACAGAATGTGCTACAGTTAATTAACTTTTCACGTCATGAATATACATAACGATGTACAATTTATTATTTAATGAATATAAATTGACTGAACTTTAAATGGTAAACTTTTTTTCTTTGCTGTGCAGAGTGTGTAAAATCTGAGCCACCATATTGTATGAAGAACACAGTGGAGGAAGGACCTGTCTGATCTTGGTCTGTTATGTTTTCCAATGGGTTAAAAATGTGTCTATATGAAGTATAGGATAGAAATTAGTTAACAAACCAGGAGTTAAAATAATTTTACGTATCCTGGGACTCTCACCTGGTCATGACCAACTCTGCAGTGGCCCAGCCTAATCCTGCCACCATGAACTTGAGCTGACCCTTGCCTGCTATCCTAGACATCACAAAGTAAATACCCACCAAGTCTGCTAGATCCACCGTGCACTTCATTAGTTCCTGAAACAATTACCAAATTTCTAACTGTGGAAGTGTGTACAGTAATAATGCTTAAGGTAAAATCCCTGTAATGGTTCCGCTACATTTCGGACCTCATGGCCTTTCATGGAGATAACCAAGGTTTCCTAATGTTTCTGTTTTTCTTTATATCTGTCTTGTAGTTGTAACTTGTCATAAGATGCAAATGAATAACAACTGAATAAATAAAGGAAAATAAAAAAAATACTTTTAAATGTATGAGTATTTTTATATATAATATTAGTTTACACAAAAAATGTCTTCATAATTAAGATGTCAACAACAATTTAACTGGACTTGCATATCTACATTGGACACTGACAGGATGATCACTATTGTCACCTTTAGCATGTGCTCAGGTGAGCTAATATACAATGGACAGAAGTTCATCATAAAAAGCTAGAGTATATTTACCCCTAAAATGTCTAATCCTCCTGTTGGAACTTCATTTGTGGGGAAGAAAGTTGCTAACACCAACATCTTACACAGTTGTGTGAACAGGTAAGTCCCTCCAGCTTGTACACATTTCCAAAAGGCACTGTACTCAGACCTAGATAAAAGAAAGTTGTAGAATAATAAAATCTATTTAACTGTATTCCACTGCTTACCTGTGGATCCTTAACCACAAATGTCCAGATCATTTCAGAAATGAGTTTCACCGTCAAATTATCTGATACATGCATACACCTCTTCACCTTTCAATTAAAATTATTCTAATTTTCAAGAAGTAGGACGGGGTTTTCTTAAGTGATTTTTCCAAGGAGATAGCCCATCGGGCAAGTTTATTTTCGCAAATGAAATCTTTCATTTTATTATATTTTCTTTTATTTTCTACATTATATAGGGAGTGAGTTGCGTGCAAATTGTGTTTGATACATGTTAACTAAAATTCATCTTAATACTACTCATATTTAGTTTTAAACATTAACAAACACTAACTGACTTAAAGATCGGACAAGCTGATTTCACTGGGAAGTAGATGGTCAAAGTAACTTGCCCCCTGGGCAAGTGAAAGTCAAATCCTTAAGGAAACCCCTGTAGGACATGTAAAATTCTGTCAGTTATTTTCTGAAGTAATTTCAATGGGGAAAAATATCTGGCCTCTGTCAGGGATCGAGCCCTAGACCCCTGGGTCAGTAGACCGACACTCTTAACAACATCGCTAAAGAGCTAGCCCAACAGTAAGGCAGTTGGAAGTGCCTATCCAGGCCAATCACTATCATGGAAGACCATGGAGAGTGTTCAATTTACGATCTAAGGGGTGCGCACAATTTATTGGAACTTATTTTTTCATATTTTTCCCATCCTTACCTGAACCGCCAGAGAAATCCAATCGCCATTGTTATTGCCATTGATAAATATATAATGACATTTCTGTTTGAAATTTGTGGTTCAATTCATACATATAACACAATAAAAGGATCTTTTAATCAACTAGAGTTTTTACAAATATTCAAATAATCTGTATTCATTTTAAATTGCAATGCAATTGATACAGGAAGTAAACAAACAGCTTTTCATAACGGATTAATTCATTAACCATAACGTGGTTTTATCATTGTCGTCAAATCATTTTATATGTCTGATTCTTACTGCGATTATAGTATAAACAATTAATAAAGGTTATTTTTAATTTCAAATGCACTGAATAATAATATAATAATAAGTGACAAGGCTTTTACACATTTTCAGTTGTTTCTGTTGATCAATCAGTATTTACTAGTGCTGGGTAAGAAATCACAAATGTATGATCATTAAATGACTAAATGTGATCATTGCCGGTTGTTAATTTCTCTGTCAATAAGGTGTTGAGAACTAACACTTATGAAAAGTGTTTTACGGTTACCCACAGTAACAGACTTGTGACAGAGTTGTATTGGTAAATTGAGCTGAATCGCTGTGGTTCTAAAATGGTGGCCGGGCATTTCATTAAAATTGACCTGCCGCTGCGAACAAAATCCCCAATTCTCATATCATCGTGACATCATACAATTTTAAGAATAGAAGTTTGTGCTGTGATCCGAAATGGACATAATTTTGTGGTCATCATTTTTCCTGAAATTGCAATCCATTTATAGGATGCAAGCATGTTTAAAACAGAGAACTATTTAATTTGATATTTTTATTAAAATTATCATATTATGTCCCGAAAGGTTTACTTTTGTAAAAAAAACAAAGCAAATTGACTGCCAGCAGCCATGACATTTGAAATGAATATGAGTGTTTCCCCTTGCAAAATCATGGATCTCTGATGCATGTAAAGTGTACTTCACATGAGAATGTGTCCATCAATTCAGATTATTGACCTATAGTGTTTAAGTCAAAAATATTTTCAGAGTTTTGAAGTCAATTATTTAAAATGGTTTATTGTGAAGAATATTTATTTTCTTTGATGTTTTATGGTAAATCAATTATTTTTTATTCTTTTATGCACTGCTAAACTGTTTTCAATCTGTTAATCCCCAGATAATAGGAACAAAGTTACAAACAGGAAATATGAAAAAAAAAATCTTTTTTTTCCAGGATTCTAACCTCACACTTAGGATGCGTACTATATATAGGTCTGCACTATCTATGGTCTTCTATGGTACATAACTGATTTTGAATCAACTCATAGCTTTGGTAATAATGGTTTAAATGAACTGTTGCAATTAATTGACCATTTCTGTATAAAAGAAACATTAAAATTTAATGGGTCCAAATACCAAAAACTATGTACCTAAATTTCATCAACATCCTCAATATATAAGGTGACGATTTGACTCATTTTTTTAGCCACCTGGGGAACGCTTTGACCCATTAAGAGACGGAGTTTTTTGACTGGGTGACGTTTGACGGTAATTTTTACAGCGGTACCCCACCCATCGAACACCGGCACCATTTTTATCTTTATGAGAATAAAAAGGTTATACTTACAGCCCTGAACATTTGTAGACTAAGACGTATGGAACATATGCCAAAGCAACACAATTACCGAAGTGAAAAAGTGTCATATTGCTTGATAAAATCAGATTAGCCGGCAACAATCGTATTGACAGCACGCACTTGGGCGGTTATGTCCCCCTTATTCGGAGACATACTAAAAGCCGGTCTCCGAAACGAAGACCGGAACCCGGTCAAGATAATATTCAAATTACAAGATACACGAAATTTTATTTCACGTCGGATACATAAATAACAGATAACATAACAATAAGCTAAAATACTGTTTTCGGTAAGCATGAGAACGTTAACATATCTGTTCATATAATTTGAAGATATCAAGTATTGAGTTCTCGCCATATTGGTATTCTCATGCTATTTACACTAGTGCAATATATTTGACGCCAAGTGTGACGTAATTTTTCAGAGAAACCATCGACAATAAACAATATTGATTGATCCTTGTTTCTAACCCTTCTTTTTACTGAAAATGTTTGGGAAACAGGTAAAATATTCATTTAATAAAGAAGTACCGATTTTCTACCATTTTCACTAATGCTTCTTTTTATGATTTTTTAAACCACTTGTTAAATCTACCGATACTGCTCACCAAGCATACCATGACTGATTTATGTAAACCAACATTTGTTCTGAAAATAGTGTAGGTTTGATAATGAATACACTTCTAAACAATACTATGTACAGAAGTCATTTAGAGCCATAGCTGTTATTAATATGATAGTAAACTTTATACTTGATAATTGTAATACAGCATGCCCATTTAACCTTTGCATAGGGATTTTACACCCAAAATTGGCCATATACTTTCAAAATTGTAGGGACTCTCTGGTTCAAAGGGTACAAAGTTAAGGAAAATTGCTATTGTACCCCCAGTTACAAAACTCGGAGGGCACCCTATAATAACATGAACACTTTCAGTGTGATAGTGTTTCTTGTTCTCATTAATTTTTAATTACCATTGGAAATTTAATACATTTGAAGGGAAGATATTGCTTCATTTGATGATATATTTAATGTAAAAATGAGGGATCGTTTTGTTCATTTTTCTTGCAATAACTTCTTATGCTGTCGAGAACTGGATACTCCAGGATAAGTATAATTTAAGTATTTTGACAAAAGTTATACAGTATATATAGTTATCCTGAATTTTGATCATCACGAAGCCTATTAAGCAATGTTGCATAGGCATTGTCATGAGCCTGCCTCACATTTTGATTCAAAATAAATGTCTCAAAAAGAGGCCACATATATACTGATCTTCAAAACAAAGCGTCCCCAAACTGGGCGAAGTTGAAAAAAAATCACCGACGGCAATGCTATTCATTCCGCCAAAAGGAGCCTGCCTGTTCTTCACAGAAAAAAGACGATGATGTATTTGATTCAAATGCTCCACACTGACCATGCTGATCTCATCTATGACAAAAGTGTGAATATGCTGAAACTTCTTTTGCAATGCCTTTAGTGTTTTGGTATTCAAATCGAGATACAGAGAACTATATTCATGCTGGATTGGCAGCTGGAAAGCACTATGAACGGTTTGGCCTCTAACATTATAAGCTACAATGCCTGTTGGAGCACACATGCATACAGGATCCATGCCTCTTGCAACTGATGTACACATTCGCAGCCACCGTACAATGTTTACAGTTAAGAAGCTTTTACCTACACCAGCATCACCAGTAACAAAATTCATGAACTGGTTTGCCTCCTGTTTTTCTTTAAAGTGAGACTGAATGAAACTAAACACCTTTTTTTGATCCATGGTCAGAGAATGCAATATGTTATAAAAACTAGCAACAATTTCACCATTAGCAGCATATAACCATTCAATATCATGAGAAGAAGACAACGTGTTTATAGACGATTTAAATGAATCTGCCTCAGCTTCAAATATCTCTACTGATATGCCTGCAAAACTATCTAGTTCACTGTTTGGTTGTACATGGTCACCTAGTTGAAATAAGTCATTTGCATTAAAATTAGATTTTATTTTAGAATGTATTATCTAATATAAAAGATAGCCTAGTGTTAGCCTACATGTATATAACTGCAAACGCGCCCGTCTTCAGCCTCAGCAGACTATGTGGGTCAGCTGATTAACACCCAGATCCGTAGAATAGATTAGAACAGGATATTGATTTAAAGACACCTCAACAATCGAAAGACGTCATATGGTGTCTAAAAACGCTTAAAATTACGATAAGTCACAAAACTATACACAAGTAAATCCCGCACAGCAGGAGAGTAAACACGTTTAATATATCACGTATGTAAAATCAAAGCTTGTCATATATACCAACGTCTTTATAAAAGCGATCAAAGTATCAACAGAAACAGTATTAAAAAGGTCTAACATAGATGTCACATTAAAATAATTTGTTCTAATAAGATTTAAATCAATACAGTCGACTAAAATATGTATACGGTTCCTGGCAAGGGATACATACATGTTGTTCTTCTCGATTTAAAAGATAGGAGTGAGTCAAACGAGTATATCCTATATGCGACAGCGATTGATAACACATTCGTCCCTACGCACAGCGCGGGAAGATGGATACCAAAAACCTAAGGATGGTTGAATAAAATGTAACTTATTAAATTGAGCGTTGTCCCAACTAGATTGCCATTTTGAAAAGATCAATTTATTCATGGAAGATTTCAAATCTGTAAATGGAATTTTCATATCAGCTTCGACTAAATCGGAGGCTGCTTTAGCAGCACGATCAGCTTTCTCATTACCACGAATTCGCATATGATTGGGAACCCAACAGAATATAATATGTTTCGAAAGAGATAGGTAATGATGTTTTATTAAAATATCTTGTATAGTGAAATGAAAAGTTCATATTTTTAATTGATTGTAGAACAGGCAAGGAATCAGAAAATATGATAAATGTATCGGACCGAATAGACGATATCGCATGTAAAGCTAACTCGATAGCTTTTGCTTCTGCAGAAAATCGAAGTGTCATCCGGTAAACGGTATAATTTTGTGTAAATCGCTTATGACTGCACATGTGGTTGTATTGCCATCTTTAGAGCCATCTGTATATATGTCATAATGGTCT
The DNA here is from genome assembly GCA_021229015.1 of Solen grandis. Classification (NCBI taxonomy): domain Eukaryota; kingdom Metazoa; phylum Mollusca; class Bivalvia; order Adapedonta; family Solenidae; genus Solen; species Solen grandis. The sequence continues at coordinate 23,572,489 of CM037778.1, forward strand.
CCATAAGTAGACCTGATTTCGTTGAACTTTGATTGAAATAAAATTGGATCAGTGGCCGATCTTTTGAATTGTGAAGACTAAGATTAACTTCAGGTCTTTTAAGTGTTCAAGGTGGAATTTGTGGGACTGTTTTCGTTTTAATGGCTTTTGAGTCAATTTCTAAACCTGAAATAAGATTCTGAGAACGCAAACCCAAAGGTTTGATAACCCTAGGTTTGCTCTCATATAACATTTTATAGTTGGGGTGAAATACGATATCATAAGCTTGGTTACTCGGATTTGATTTGAGTTTTGTAATATACTGTAAGGTTAATTTTTCTCTACGTAGATATAAGGATGGTTCATTTGCAGCTACATAGAGGCTTTCAACAGGAGATGTTTTAAATGCGCCAAGTGCCAAGCGAAGTCCTTGGTGATGAATGGTGTCTAGTAACTGTAAATATGATTTTCTGGCTGAACCATAAACGATACAGCCGTAGTCTAATTTTGAACGAATAAGAGATCGGTATAAATTTAAAAAAACCTTTGTGTCTGCACCCCAATCAGTATGGGCGACTACCCTCATTATGTTAAGATCCTTTAAACATTAATTCTTTAAGTATTTTAAGTGAGAAATAATATTTAGTTGTTTTTATTTTGTCAAAAATAACTCAATGACAGGAATAGGAGTACCATCCAGCGTTAAGTTTGGGCCATTGTGATGATTTCTTAATTGACAAAAATGTACACACTGTGTTTTTGATTTAGAAAATTTAAAGCCATTTTCAGATGCCCACTTCTGTATTTTGTAAAGACATTGTTGAAGCTGCCTTTCAATAGTATTCATATTGCTACACCGGTAAAATATTTCTCATATTTTACCAGTAGCTTTGTACTTTAAACTGTTATAATTATTTGTTTTTCTATAATTAAATTCGGAAAGGAATATTGATATTTTATATGATGCAATAATATAGCATTTCTTTATTCATACTTTCTTTCTTTCAACATTTCGTCTCAGCCACGTGATACATTCTTTGTCTATCTGTCATAGATAAGTGATATAAAAACGCCAGGGTATCATGGCATGTCTAGCGTGTCTGCAATTCACACATTGCGCAATTAATCGCTAATTACATTAAACTGGTCAAGTGGCTTGTCTGTCACCCCCGTCCCGGGTAGACGAAACTTTAGACGAAAAGTTAAAGATTCGAATTTTGGCTTTCAAAGAGGAAGGACCTCTATTAAGATTTCCTAACGAAACTTATTAACCGATATTTGATGTTGATTTTCACTGTGATTTCACGGACATTTATGTGGATAACCAATATTATTATTATTATTATTATTATTATTATATATACTACTGTGAGGGCTCCCTTAAACTCCTCAACATAATTAACCAGATACCGGGGCGCAGTCGGACAGTTTATCAACAATTAAATATACAGATTCTCATCATTACATCACTAACAGGATAAATTTTAGCCTGTTAGCAATATTCTGTGGCAAATCAAAAAGTCACCAACGTAGAGAAAGCAATCAACTCCAGGGTTAAAACATTTAACAGTACTATTAATCTTAACACTGATGAGGGTAACGGAGAGAATTCTTCCTTGTGGAACACCTTGCTCTTGACTAAAACAATTGGATAAAATTGAACCTTTTTAACTTTAAAATTCTATCTGATAAAAAAGTTTCAATAAATATAGTTTAATGGCCCTTAAGACGGAACATATGGAAAAGACCAATTGTGCGTTATTCACCAACATGGATTAAGAAACAAAAGATCTTGTACAACACTATAACTAGAAAGAATAGAAGACTGGCCTGAAATAATTGATGAAGGGAGTTGTATAGATGCTGTCTACCAGGATTTTCAAAAGGCGTTCGACTCAGTGCCACACCAAAGACTAACAAACAAATTATATAGCTTTGGAATAACAGGAAAAAAATTGAATTGGATCATAGATTTTTTAAACAATAGAGTACAATCAGTACGAAGCCGAGAAAGTGAAAGTAGCAACTGGCATTCCTAAAGGCTCAGTCTTAGGACCTATACTTCTTTGATTTTCATAAATGACCTTGTAAACAACCCAGTAAAATTATTTGCGGACGACACAAAACTGTACAGGAAAATTGACAGTAATCAAGACAATGAAATAATACAAAGGGATCTAGATAATCTCCCAGAATGGTCTGAAGAGTGACAAACAAAATTCAACGCATCAAAATGTAAATTAACGCACATCGGCCGACGAAATGAAAAACATATATATCACATAACTGCAAGAGAAAATTTAGTTGAAATTTAACAAATTGAAAGTGAAAAGGACAAAGGAATAACCTTTGATACTGAACTTAAATCGATATTCACATCTCCAATATTGTTCAAAAAAGCAAATCAACGTTTATAACTTGTCCGTAGAACCTTTGATTCTCTAGATAAAGATATGTTCCTTATGCTATATAAGACAGTCAGACCAACACTAGAATACGCAAAAGTGAGTTTTGCAAAGTTAACCTTGGTATCGGAAATATGGATCAAATCACCTAGTCTGGTTTCCGACTTCCTCTTCTATAGTAATAAAGGGAAGGTACTCCAGACTACAAATAACCATCGATAGGGCACACCGCGACGGATCAGTGCATCAAAAGCAGCCGCGGCCAATAGTAGTAAAATTTCAATCATACAGGGGTCGTAATCTCTTAAATGTCCTAGGTGAACCTTTTGCATTGGGTCAACTGGAGCCAATCCATGGGTTTGTGAAGTGTGACGGCTTCGAGAGCAGGTGCCAATGGCATTTTTACTGATGCCAAGAAAGAGAACAGATGATTTTGTTATGGTATGTTTCATAGTTCAATTATTAATATATCTTGAAAATAATCAAGTAATTGGTTACAGTGACTTATCTTTTATATGTTTGCTAGACTGGATAATATATTACAAACAAAAAATAAGCATGCATTTATTTACAAGGATTTTATCAAGATAGCAATACATTAAAATATACCATGTTTTATAATACATTTCCAGGTGGTTACTGCAATCAAAGATGCTCTCACAATGTAGTGATCGACAACTTTGTTATGGGCTTTGAACAGGGTAAATATATAACAACTCTTTTTTTGTGTGTGTATATATATATATATATATATATATATATGTGTGTGTGTGTGTGTGTGTGTGTTTAAATGTTTAAATTTTCTTGACAACTAAAATGCGTTTGTTTTAATATTTCACCTCTGTGATTAGCTGTGAGACAGTTGTTCCCGGAGGTTTCAGTTAAAGGATGTGTCTTCCATTTCATACAGGCCATCTGGAGGAAGGTGCAGGAACTTAGTCTGAAGCCGGCCTACGGAATGAGATCGTCCGTCACACAGTACATTACATTAGAGAAATGATGACCGGCATCTCACATCGAACCAGCGTTCCGGGAGCTGACAGGACGCGCCAATAACGATCAGCGGAGAGGTTTCATCATGTACATGGAGAGACAGTGGTTTAGCTAAAAATATACCATGTTTAACAATACTTTTCCAGGTACTCACTGCAATCAAAGATACTCTTGACGATGTAGTGGTCGAAAAAACTTCGTAATGGACTTTGAACAGGGTAAATGTATAATACAAATGTTAAACCATAAAAAATCGTTTTTGTTAATTTCTTAACCATATATGTTTTAATACTCTACATGAAATTTATTATGACATGTTATGATATGTACATGTATATTTTATACAAGACGTTTAATTAATTTTTCTTGACAACTAAAATACATTCGTTTACTATTCCATCTCCGTGATTAGCTGAGACAAGTTTACCCGGAGGTTACATTTATATAGATGTGTCTTTCATTCACACAGGTCATCTGGAGGAAGGTGCAGGAACTTAGTCTGAAGCCGGCCTACAGGGTGAGATCGTCCGTCACACAGTACATTCATTAGACAAATGATGACCGGCATCTCACACTGAACCGGGAGCTTCATGGCAGGACGCCCCAATACCGATCAGCTGAGTGGTTTTATCCTGTACATGGACAGGACAGTGGTTAAGCCACTCTATCTTTTATGTGTCATCGTGGTCCGTATTTGGATTGGGTGTCTGAACGAATAACGGTTTGGAGGGCTGGCACCACCGCATCAAAAGGCCGGCCGGAAACCAGAGTCTAAGTTTCTACAGACTTGTGCCAGCCCTTCGCAAGGAAGCGGAGCTTGTATCATATGAAGTTAGACTGATCCGTGATGGGGCTTCATCAAGACGGATTCGCCCGTGTACTGTGAAGTAGAGGCAAAGATATGTAAGTTTTGGAAATGTTACAGGAAGAAAGAGATCAGCACCAGTGATCTGCTTCGGAAGTGTGCCAAGTTATATAGACCACAGTGTGAATCTGGTGGCATTCTTGAGGAGGAATCTCTGGTAACTAGACTGTATTGTGTGCATCAGAAATGTCAATTAAAGAGTATCCTAGATGTGTTATATACAAGATATAACCAAGAAATGGTTGATATATCAGATTTCTTTCACCTATTCAGTTGTTATAACTGTTTTGTAAAAATGAACCTCAATTTACTAAATTGTAATGTGTGCATCATACAGCCGTGGAAATGAAACCGTAAACGTTACCATTTCAATATAATCATCGACGCGTACCATACCATATTCTTTTATGAGAGTTTGTCACCAAAATGGGTCCCTGGTCACACGATGAATTTCTATAGAAAATATAATAAAGTTAAAGATACGTGTTTAGATCGGCTTCCTTTGTAAATATGGTAATCTTTTTTTTTTTGAAGATATGTGTGTTCTCAAATACTTCTACTGGTGAAAAACAATTGACAGCAGTTTTGGTCACCATAAATGACCTGTCCATGACATTTGTTGGGTAGATAATTAAGGCGAAAAGATGAACCATTCACTCTGTTTTTAGCATGGTTGAAAGAAATCTTGGGGAAAAAAGGCTGTTATCTCCCGCAATGGGGAAGACTCCTAACGGAAGAAGTCCTCTGAAGCCGAAATACCGTCGAGCTCTAAGGAGACACCAACAAGGAAACCCACAGTGATAGCCAAACTGTTAGACATAATTGACTTGACTTGACTATTTGAGTTTACCGTCGCTGCGACAGTATTTCAGTCATATAGCGACGTCCAGCTATTTACAGGTGGAGGATGCACGGAGGCATCCGGGTAGAACCACCGACCTACCGCAAGCCAGCTGGAAGGCTTGCTCACATGAAAATCCGAATGACCAGATTTAATTGAAAAATAATTGAAATTAAGTGAAAAGGGTATGGGTAATAAAGAATTCGTCACATACCAAGTATCAGATGCAAGCATTGAGTTTAAAGAAACAATTATTAACACTGCCCAGTGGCTCTCTCAAGAAAATATTCAAGATTCTGATATATAAAGTCTTATTATTGAATATTTTGTAGATGTAATGTATCCCCATTTTTAGCAAGAGGAAAGACAGAATCTAATGTGGATTGTTCTGGATATTGTAACATGTAATCTCTAAATACCTTTATATTTAATGACTGCAATGTTGAATATTATTTTGTGATGTGTATCAAGCCGATAATTCAGATACAAAAGATCTAAACAAAGCTATATATATATATATATATATATAATAAAAAAATCTGTTCACTTCAAGTGATCATTCATATTCAGGTTTGTTTTGCACATTGATGTTCACAATCCCGAAGCTTCAACAGTTCCTATGTTGACATGATCAGTAAGTTTCCTTTAATAACTACTGGAAAAATATTGATTCAATCAGCACATTGCCCCTTGGTTCAAGTTACTGAGCATGCAAAAACTGACAAAGTTACTCAATCATATGATAGAGTAGGACCTTCAGTGTCAAATTAGATCATTCAGATTCTGAATTGAATTAAATTCATGTTATGACAACTGAATGTAAAGAATGTGTATGATTTTAATCTCTAACTGCTAAAGATGTTCATATATATCTCTTTCAAATGTTCTTTATTAAACTAATCTGAATTTGCCAGGATTATTCATTAGAAATTTATCAGGTATTTAAACACTGATTATTAAAGCACATTACATCATTTGGATCAGTATTAACTAACATTTTTTATACTAATATGAAAGAATATTATCTTCTGCGAAGAGAGTAGATTTTTGTACAAAATAATATATTTCGTTTATGAAAATATTGACATTTAGTGGTCGTAGTATGGAACCTTGTGGGACTCCCTTAATTATCTCCATGTGCTATAATAACTTCCGAGTCTGACCCTTTGGTGTTTGTTAAGTAGCTGGTTATAAATTTTCATGAAAGATCAGAGACACCATATGCCTTTAATTTAGCTAATATTAAGTCATGAGGTAAACAATCGAAGGTTTCACTCAGATCCATAAAAATAGCTCCTATATACATAATCATGTTAATATAGTGCTTCCAGTCCTCAACAATGCGAAGTTATGTAGTCTGACAGCTAATAAGAAGACCTAAAAGCAGCTAAAAATGTTAAAGATTAAGTTAAAATGTTCTTTCAGTTGATCACTAATTAGTCTCTCATATTTTAGATAAAGTTGGGAGTATGCTTACAAGGCGGTAGTTCTTTTCAATAAATGGGTCATCTTTTTTGTATACTGGAGTAACTTGAGCATAGTGAATCTTCCATTTTTTTTGCATTTCATTTGCTAAATTGGCAATATAGCTTTCAAGAGAGGAGTGGGGCAGACACTTTAACATTTTTTTTGTGGGATTGCATCCACATCTGTAGCCTTTTATATATTCAAATTTTTAATACATTTTTCAACATCAGTTTTATATTACTTTTGAAAGTAAAGTTTGGGATGTCTAAATAAAATGACTTTATTTTTTCAATACTTGGTGTTATTGTTTACTGGGGCAATATTTTGCTTTATAACATTAAAATTCATTTTCTCACAATCTTTCTTTTGGTCTGTATTCAAACAGTCGCCATCTTTTAATATGATTTTGTTGTCATTTGTAGTTGCCTTTTGTGATAAGAAAGGTTTGATCGTGGGCAAAACATCTCTAGATTTCCAATAACGACAACAGCACTTCGCGCTAGGACTGATACCCGCGAGTCGAGTAGAAAATTGCCGGTACCCGTGTACATAATTATTACCCGTTACCCGATGTCGGTCTTTTTTAGCTCACCTGAGCACGTGTGCTCAGGATGAGCTTTTAGGATCGATGAATGTCCGTCGTCCGTCCGTCCGTCTGTCCGTCCGTCCGTCGTCCGTCGTCCACAATTTGTTCGTTTGCACTCTAGCATCTTCATTTTATGAGCAATTATCTTCAAACTTTATATCAATGTTTATAACCATACAATCACGGCCAAGTTCGATTATGGCTGATATCGTACCATTAGGTCAGGAGTTATGCCCCTTTTAAAATTAAAAAAAGCCAGATTTCACATTGTTTGCACTCTAGCATCTTCATTTCATGAGCAATTATCTTCAAACTTTATATCAATGTTTATAACCATACAATCACGGCCAAGTTCGATTATGGCTGATATCGTACCATTAGGTCAGGAGTATGCCCCTTTTAAATTAAAAAAGCCAGATTTCACATTGTTTGCACTCTAGCATCTTCATTTCATGAGCAATTATCTTCAAACTTTATATCAATGTTTATAACCATACAATCACCGCCAAAAGGTTTTTTTGGCTGAGATTCATCAATTAGGTAGGAGTTATGCCCCTTTTAATATAAAAAAAATGCCATATTTCACTTTGTTTACACTCTAGCATCTTCATCTTTTGAGCAATCATCTTCAAACTTCATGACAATGCTTATGACCATAATGTCTCGATTGAGTTCAATTATGGCTGAGATGGGTCATAATTAGGTCAGGAGTTATGCCCCTTTTAATATAAAAAAAGCCATATTTCACGTTTACACTCTAGCATCTTCCTTTTTTTTAGCAATCATCTTCAAACTTTATGACATTGTTAATGACCATAATGTCTCGATTGAGTTCAATTGTGGCTGAGATGGGTCAATTAGGTCAGGAGTTATGCCCCTTTTAATACAAAAAATGCAAGATTTCACTTTGTTTATTCTCTACCAACTTCATTTTTTTAACAATCATTTTTAAACTTTAAGACAATGTTTATGCCCATAATCTCACAATCGGGTTCAATTATAACTGATATTGACTTGTAAATTTCGGAGTTATGCCCATTTCACCATAAAAAAAGCCAGATTTCACTTTTACACTCAAGCATCTTTATTTCTTAAGCAATCATCTTTCTCAGGTGAGCGACCAAGGGCCATCTTGGCCCTCTTGTTTTTTATACCTCATATACTTCTTTTTATTAAAACACAAGAAAAAGTGGGAAGAAAGTGTCACGCGAAATCGCGGAATTATTTTTACTGATGGGGTTCATATGAATAGATACAAGTTAAAGCATGTTCCAGTGCCAAACCACCGGACAGGGGCCTTGGGTTTTACATTAGTTGACTGGCCTTTGTGGCGTTTGGCTACGAAATCGAGGGTTCGATGTCTACTGGGGTCGGGCACAATCTCCGTGTTAAATGACTTTCAGTTTCTTTCCGATGGCCATTCGTGTTCCACCGCTGTACTTTGTTAACTAGAGAGATGCGTGTTAAAGTTTCAGTAGTCAGAATCCTGGGGGAAAGTTGTGTGGTGAACTTGCCATCTGTTAGCCTTTGATGGCATAAAATGGCGTTAAATTATTCGAATCAATTCAATTAAACTTATAATTACAAGGGACGCATTCCTGTCACATGTTTAAAAGTGGGTGTCAGAGGATAATAGTTGCAGCATTGGAATATAATGCAGAATAGAATAATTAATAGAAACAATCGCTGTGAACAATACGTTTTCTTACGACATGCAGAGCAGAATTAAACAAATTCTACAGGAATGAACAACGAATTGAAAAGAAATCAAAGCTGTCCATTAAAAAATACAATATTAATTCAGATACATTTATAAAACATCCGAGATTACTTTTTTGATATAAAACCACATCAAAATTACTAATTCCTAGAATGGTTTGGCTATCGGTTTCAAAAGACAGAACAAACTTTCATAAAGCCAAATATACATATAAGTAATATAGAAACGTGATCAATAAAATAACTAAAAGAAAGTAAAACATATAAACATTTAATAAAAAGGATAGAGAGAAACGTAATAAATATTGCCATAGTTAAAAATGGAAAACCCAAAGAATACTTCAAAATGATTAACATTAAAGAGGTAATAAAACTAAGGCTAATGGAGTGGTAGCCTAACTACCTTCAGATATAGCCGATGACAGAAAAAATGACTGAGTATTGAAATATGAATGCCTAAGCATTGAATTAACACTAAACAAACGAAAACAATTATTTTTGGTGCTTATAAACCTTCATCACAGAGTAATGACTGTTAAATAGCAGACTTTACAGCAACTTCTGATAAATGTAGTGCAAAATACGAAACTATAGTGTCAAAGTGGACCGGAACTTTGATCTTATGGTTTCGTTAAAACATAAGCCAATTCTCGATATTTTTATTACAGATCCAACGTTTGATATAGACTATAAAACCTCACTGTTAGATTTCTTTACAACAAACAGTCCAGAATGTTTTAAATTGATTATGAATTTTTTACCGTGGTTTAAGTGATGTAAACAATGTGAAAACCTTCCAATTAAAATATGTAATTCCATCTCAGAAGGATAAATTAATGGTGTAATTAAAGAAGTTACAGAAATTTCGACACCGTTTGTTTTTTTTGTCAGATCTACAGTCTGGCCTTTCTAATCTTAACGAGGAGACATCTGCCTTCAATTCTATGTACATGTTTAGCACATCTTACAAATAAGCATGCCCCCTTAAACGTAAACTTGACATGTCTCTTCAATATTATATGAATAAAACTTTGAAACAAGCCATCTATAAGTAAAATAATACTACATGATAAATTTAACCTACATAAAAGCCAAAGAAACGGGGAGAATTTCCGTAAACAGACAAACTTAGTTAACATCTTAACTTTTAAACGTAAATCAATAAACACTTACTTTATTGAATGTCGTGTCGGGGGCTGCAAAGTGCTGTTGTCGCCAAGGATACTGAGGAAAACTCTACACCTAGTGAGAACTAGAGAAAATTGTTTTCGTAGAAAACTGATGTCTCCCCCCATCCCCTTCCTCTCACACACATATATGTGGCATATGCAAATAGTTAAAGTTAATAGTTATTGTTAAAGCTCCGTACAGAGTTATGGACCATGTATGTGACGTTTACTCTCATCAATTTCTGTCTACAACTGGAATTTTGTTCAATTGCATAAGTAGAGTTATCTTGCAGTCAAGAAATTGGGAAAAGGGGAATTAACTCCAAAAATACTGAGGTCAGAGTTATGAACCTTGTGCATGACACTTTTTCTCATTAATTTCTTTCCTTAAATGAAATTTAATTTCAATAGCATGAGTTGGACTGGGGTTATCTTAATGACATGGAATTGTATAAAAGCGGAAAAACCCTAACTAGAAACATTGGAAATAGATTATGCTCTAGTGTACAATTCTTGTCCATAACATCTACCCACCTATGAAGCTTCAATGTACATCTCATAGTGCATGAGTTATGCTTCAGACAAAACTTAATTGAATATGACTTGACTTACTATTTGGGTTTACGTCGCTTCGACAGTATTTCAGTCATATAGCGACGTCCAGCTAATTACAGGTGGAGGAAGACCTAATTGAATATGAAATTTAACAACGGGCAGTAACTCCAAAAAGATGATTTGCAGGATTAAGGTTCTTGTGCACTGCACTTCTCCTCCATGTGATCTATCCAGGTATGAAGTTTCAAGGTTATATGTCTTAAAGTGCGCGAGAAATGCTCTTGACAAAAAATTACGAAATTTAACAAAGGTCAATAACTCCAAAAATATGATTCTCAGAGTTACGGTTCTCATGCATGACACTTCTCCTCAATAAGATCTATACACCTGTGAAGTTTCAAGTTAACAGCTAAGCTACAAAACGTTTTAAGTTGTACTCTGGACAAAAATAAAGTATGAAATGTAACAAAGGGCAATAACTCAAAACTTTGATGTGCAGAGTTACAGTTCTTGTATATAATACTTTTCCTTGTTGAGATCTACCCACCTGTAAAGTTTCACATTAATAGCTAAACATTTTGAGTAATGCTCCGGACGAAAATTAAATATAAAATTCAACTAAGGGCAATTACTCCAAAAATATGATGCGCAGAGTTACGGTTCTTTGCACTGCACTTTTCCTCCATAAGATCTATCCATCTGTGAAGTTTATGTGAAGTTGATAGCTTTAATACTTTCTTAGTTATACTCCAGACAAAAAGTGTGACAGACAGACATCTCCGACAAAAACAATATGTCTCCCCCATATAAATATGGGGGAGACATAATAACCACCCTTGCTTCAAAAATGATATGACAAACGATTGTGATGACAGACTATGTTTCAGTACTGTTTGCAGCTCCTTCATTTGTAAACAACTGGCCAAGACGACATCCTTGCTTAACTACTTCAACTATTAAAACCTTTAGTAATTGGGCCTTTTACCAACATGGTGAACTTGAGATTCTCATCATCTACTTTCCTATCAAGCCTTATAACTGCACAAGTAATCCCGATACACAAAAAGAATAGTACACCCGATAAGTGCAATTATCGTCCTGTAAGTATTTTATCCATTGTATTAAAATTTTCTATAGATCCAACAAATAGTCAAGGTTCATAATTTTTCAAAAAAACAATTTGATCCATTAATATCACCTTTTAGACCAGGGTATGGATGTAAAAGTATCCCTTTTAAAGTAATTGAGGACTGGAAAAAGGCAATAGACAGTAACAAGTATGTTGCTGCAAATCTGATGGACCTTAATACTCCCGCATGATCTTCTTTTACTGACACTAAAGAGTTATGGTTTATCAGAAAGTGCTCTTAGGCTACTTAAGGACTACTTCAGTAAAAAGAAACAGTGTGTTAAATTAGGATTTAACCCACGTGATTTTAGAGATATTTATAAATGTGATCCCCAGGGCTTTATAGTTTTGAATACTTCTACTATTTCTTAGACTGTTTTGACCATTTTGGCACCTTTTCAACTTGGGTTAGTTTTTGCTTGGGTCTGTTTTGACGGGTAACCATAGAGATGGCTTGGAATTTATATGGGATTGACTGAAAACCATTGAATAAACATTTGAGTCATTATCCAGTTTATTTTTCAACATTTTCAATGTTATAATCACTGTATGGTAAAGTTTTGCCATCTGTATAATTATAAAGTCGACATTCTCTGACAAAATTAAAGATATCATTAATAAAAAAAAATTAAGAGTGAGCTGCATTTCTTGTATGGGTCTTGCACTAATATGGCAGACGAAGTTGTTCCAGACGACCAGGTGGAATCAGACGGAGATTCAGTTGAATCTTAGAGCCGGTCCTTTATAGAACCATAAGTGACTCTAGACAGGTATTCATATATCTTACCTATACAGTTATGGAATTTTTATCTTTCCATCCACCCTTTAAAATGCATACAAAAAGGCTTATTACAAACATCCAATATACTTGTTGGCCTTTGAGATGAGAACAGCGTGAAGATATGTTTTAAAATGTGGGAAAAAATTAAAGGGAATGTGCTAAATGTCTTTCTGATGTTATTAATGTGTCTTATGAAGTCAAAATTTATATCTTTCTATCTATGTACAAATATATATATACACATGAAAATATATTTATAGGTCCCTGGGGGTTCGGTCATTTGACGATGACAACGAGGAGCCCGAGTCGGACTTCGTTGTTGAGCACCTTTCTTTTACGGTCATGTAATGTAGAAAAGGTAAGATCTTTCTATCTGGATATATTTTTCTCTATCATCATGCATTTCTGTATGTATGTTTCTACCTATATTTTGTTACAGATCTCTCCAAGATCCAGCACCCGTAGAGGACGAGTTTGATGACAGACCAACCACCTTTGAACTTATCTCAGGTTGATGGCAGAAGGGGATTCCACTATGCTTCGCTCTCATGACGGGTCGGTCAACCGACGACTATGTGAAAGTTTTGAAGGTAAGTCAATTTGCAGCTGTTAATGAAAGTAAAAAAATATATATATATATGTATATGTATATTATTTCATAATCCGGGGATTAATAAATATATGCATAAATGTATTTTCAGAAAATCGAACATCTCCTTGGTGGCTAAGAAAGCTAACAACAGCCTTGCTTTCCTCCGACGAAACCTGTCAAGCTGCCCTCAGAACATCAAGGCCCAGTGTTACCAAACCCTTGTCAGGCCAGTCATGGAATATGCAAGTTCTGCCTGGGACCCCCACACCAAAGCTGGCATCAGCAGCCTCGAAGCTGTACAGCGTAGAGCAGCACGCTTCGTGAAGGGGAATTATCTCACCACGTGCAGCACCAGCCAGATGGTAGCTGACCTAGGATGGCAGCCCCTTGACGAACGACGCTCCCATGCCAAGCTAGTTATGGTCTATAGGATTGTTCATGGCCTCATTGACATCCCTCCAGAAACCTTCCTTCACCCATCAGCCATAAATACCCGCGGGCACGGCACCCGCTACCTCTTACCCTTTTGTCGTACAGACGCCTATCTGCACTCTTTCTTTCCCTCTGCTATCAGACTGTGGAACCAGCTTCCCATGCAAATTATCTCTGTCGATAGCGTAGAGGCTTTCAAGAGAGGCCTGGTGACGCTGGGGTAAACTGAGAATTTGCCTGTTTTAACTGTTTTTACTCTGCACTGTACATACATGCGCGCCGTACACACATCTTTGTACATACACTCATGTACGACAATACCCCAGAGTGGGTTATGTACATCAAGGAAGAAGAAGAGTGGCGAATGTGTGGTGAAAGGACTCGTCGTGGACTATGAAAAGGCGCTGTGGAAAGCTGCTCGACATGTGTTCCAAGGAGCAGACATTGTTGGCTGTGTCTTCCATAAGTTACATAAATGCTTTTAATCGACGAAAACAGTAAAACATACCAGAAATTTATCATGTGAAAATATAATTACAGTCAAGGTGTGTCTACCAAGTATATGCTTGACCAGGGCACGCAGGCATTCATAAGGAAGTTGTTGAGTCTTCCGTTCCTGCCGACAGAGCACATACAGTCGATATTCCTGGCACTGGAGGACCTGAACAGCGCAGATAACCTCCACACTCTGTTAGCCTACCTGGACAGGACCTGCGTTCTTTTATCCTTTTGACCCCGGGAGTGAGGACCAATAATACTGTCGATGGTTAAGTTAATTGCACGCAGGCTTTTCATATAAACATAAAGGAATACATGTGGGGGTTTCATATAATACTTTAGATAATTTTAAAAAGAAGTATCACATAGACAAATACAAAACCGTGTCGCACCTTTCTATGTCTTCGTCAACCTGCTGTTCGCCTTTCATCAGGTGTCCCTTGTGACAGAGTTGAGACTGAAGAGAGTTCAGACATGCACAAGCACAAGATATTATTCCGTTTTGGACAGATATATCGCACAGGCAATACACATATACACGTATCCATTTATATAGTATTTTTTTAAATTAAAATATTTAATGAAATATATGAAATAAAATACTATATATTTAATATATAATTAAGCTTCAAGCTCATATAAATCATAACGTCTTTAACTTAATAAAGTACATAAATAGTTGTTGCAAAAACATTTGCTTCATTCTTTCTTATCTTTACTTTAGAGGTACAAGGATGGCAGCCTTTCGGCGACCGAGCTTCTGAAGGCAGTGTTAACCATCTTCAAGTCGCGTCGAGGACAACCAACCGAATCGTCTGAGGACCAACGAAATCGACTTGTGATTTACCTGTGATTGATCGATTGATTTTTAATTTACCGTCGCTGCGACAATATTTCAGTCATATATCGATGTTCAGCTAATTACAGGTGGAGGAAGACCCCGAATGCACTGAAGCATCCGGGGAGAACCACCGACCTACCGCAAGCCAGCTGGAAGGCTTCCAAATGACCCTGTCGGGACTCGAACCCACGCGGTGAGGGGCTTGATAGCGACTTTACCCTCTCGGCCACGGATGCCCCCCTGTTTACCTGTGACGTCTGATCAGCTTGTGTTGACCATTTCGCATCCAATATAAAAACATTATAAAATGAATAAAATATGATAAATGAAAAAGTGAATACATGTTTATAGAAATATTTTTGTTTCTTGTGACTCTATCCCCAGTTTTGAAATAGCATGCAGTATAAATTCCAATTCAAAAGAGAGAGAGATGGTGATGGTTGAACTTGGAACACACACACACACACACACACACACCTTATGATAAATTCATCTTAAAATGAGTGAGAGAGAGAAGGATAGGGGGTGCAATTCAAATTATTTATATATGACTTGTACGTATACGGTTTAACTGATTTTCAACTTAATTTTGATGTTCATATACCTGAATTGTGTAAAAAGGCAGCATGGCAGTTAAATGTTCTCAAAAGAAAATGAGGAAGCCTTCGTAAACTAGGAAAACTAAATATTATTATTCATTCAAACTTAACTAATGTCCTTTTGGCATTTCTGCGGGGAAGTTTACACAAAGAAACTTGAAAAAACAATCAGGAAAGGACAGTAACTTATTTTATCTACTATGGTTCAAACTATGAGACCCTTCTAGCAAAGTATTAAGCTTCCTTCACAGAAATTGTGAAGGATGAGGACAATTGCATAAGACATTCATAACATTATTCATAAACAGGGCCCAGCAAACTTACATTATCTTGTTTGCCTTGAAAATGACTTTCACTTTAGATACAATAACTCATCAAATATACCAAGTACTGTCAACCAGTTATGACAGCAACTCTTTTCGCCGCAAAGCGCCAACTTCCCTAAACATTTCAGGGAAGAGGCTAGTTCTGACCTTTCCAAAAGTATGATTACCGCCTGGAGTGGGAAGAGCTCGTTATGTTTTTCCTGTTTGTGATCTCTGGCAGTTTTTTTTGTCTTTTCAATTCTGTCTAGCAATAGATGTTGTTTTAATGTCATTTATCTAAACCTACATTTGTTAATCTTGTCCTCTAACTGCATTTCAAGCCTTCAAGTTAAGGTCCATCCACTTAAGCAACTGTCCAAATATTGAAGAATCCAACGACGGGCATAGAAGTTATAACATATTTACGAAAAATGTCAACCTCAGCGGACGCCCGAACATCATCAATTTAAAAGACGGCGGGATTTTCCATGAAAAAACACTTCCAAAAATACAACGAGAAGGCCATTTGGCTCCAGGTCGCTTACCAGAGTACATAAGCTTATTTAAAACGATTCAAGTCACTTGTTTTACTTGGTTTCTTTCTGCAGCAACCAGATACAAAAAAATACGATATATACGTATAGGAAGTCGACCAACTGGAAGCCTAAATTTTCAAGGGATCAAAAATGCTTAAACAATTATGGCATAGGACCATGAGGTTATCATTAGTGCAAAACACGAATGCATTTTGAAATTGAGTTCCAGAAGAGATGAATTTTGAAATTGTTTATATAAAGAAACTAGCCGACCCACAAGGGACCTCATTTTTCGAGATATCAACTTTTTAGCAATTATGGTAGGCAGTCATGGAGTGACCATTCTTGCCAAATAATGCAAAATTTTGTAAATAGTCATGAGGTTACCATTTACTCCAAATGAAATCAAATTCTGACCATTGGTTTCAGAGGAGAAAAACAGTTGTTGTTTTTAATGAAATTATGTTATGGCAACTAGAGTTCTGCATGGATCAGGTTTATTTAAGCAACTTTGGCCACCTAAGGATAATTCATGCCAAGCTTCATCAGTTTCTACCAAACAAGCTAAGAGGAGTCGTCTGTAAAAGAAAATTGTTGAGAAAGCACAATGGACAAAGGGTGATCACAAAAGCTCACCTTGAGCACGTTGTGCACTGATGAGCTAAAAATACTTTAATGTGGTATACATTCAAACAATGAGAATGAGAAAATTATCAATTGACAAGAAATTGTACGTTTGTTCTTAACGCGTAAATGAATCACGTTTGCATCCAAAGAGAGTGATGCTTGATTTTGAAATGGCATCTAGATATGTGTTTTCTCTGTGTTTCCAATGAGGACAACGAAAACTGTTCTGATGCAGTTGTGAAGTTCAAGGAGTTTAACACAGACACTTGGGGGAGAGTGACTGTAACTTATGGCACCACTTCATCGCAGACGGACCGAACTACGTTCTGCTGCAACTCATCATGAAGAAGAAAGCTGAAAAATTAATTAAGTGAAACTGGTCCAACACAATGCTGGCGGGAAGAGGCGTCCAAGGATGGTCACATACAGAAAACTTAATGAGAGATAGCTGCAGCTGACAGGAGATACACTAAGGCGCAACATCTTACTTGATCAAGCTGGCTTAATCACATGACAGCAGAGGCGTCATTATGACGTTTGTAAAAATAACGGAGTTTAACATGATCTTAATAAAAATAATTTGTGTGGAAGTACAGTTATGGCTTTAGAAATATAACAGTGCGTAAGTGAAAGTACATATATAGGTGTACATATATAGCAATGCATGCTTCTAAGTAGGAACAAACCGTTGAAGGTGGTCTCAGATTTTGGTTTTCTGACGAAGTTGTCGAGTTAAGTTGGGCGCTTTGTCAAATCTGACAGCTGATGCACACTGGGCCATTCTAGAAAGTATGCACCCAAATGAGCAGGTCCTCTGTATGGAATTATGACAACGTCAATGCCAAGAGATGATATGCTAATATTGGGATATTTTACTACATGTATACATATTTAAACGGCCCGCATGCGTCAAACCAGCAGCGTCCTGACTGGAACCACGTCCATTTTCTTCGCATAGTAAACAGCATAGATCGGGACCACATAATATGAATCGGACCGCGAAGCAACAAGTAAAGTCTTTGGCTCATTTAATTATCTGTCTTATGGTCTACATCTTTTGTACACGTATTACAATTTCAATTAATAAAATGGATTACCCTTATTTGTTTGGCAATTTATGTACACATGTATACCAAGGAGCCTGTCTTTCTCTTGTGAGGGATTCACCCCTCCGCCGCACTCGTTCGTCTCTTCAGACCACATCTATGAATTTTCAGAATGACATTTTCAACTACTTTGAGTCGTAGGTGTCTTTTTGGTTCATTACTTGGCATTATTTCTTCTCTGCTTACCGTTTAAGAGGTATAGGCTCCTCCTAAAAATATAGGATTTAGCTATCTTTTGTTTATGAGGCTACCATCTCTGCTTTACCTATGAGGACGCATGTCTTGTCATGTATCATATCAGTGACCCTCTCGACTTTGTGGCACCATTCAACGAAAAGCAGGAAAAGGGCTGCTACTGGGGGTTGCGGGACGGAGAACACCATTCAACAAATACACGAGGCTCCTGCCCCAGTAGCTTCTTCGTCGAGCACGAGGGGTCTTCCCCTTGGACACTCCCGCAGTCGAATGTCCAGGGTGGCTCCTTCCCCTCTCCAGTCGGGGCTTCCAGACGATAATCACCAGCATACATGTACCTCCTCGTGTGAATACCGGGGATCACGTCGTAAATCCAGTCCAGCACCTTCCAGCTAAGGTCCCCCACTGCCGGTCCTGCCACAGGCTCACCCACTCCTTCACCAGTGTCCAGGTAATCAGATTCATGACTCCGCTGGACTGAAATTACGACGAACAGCTACAGGACTTTCCGATGGTCCTTGCGACACACAACCAACAATTGCTGGGAGGTAATGGGTTTCCATATGCTCTACCCATTTCCAACGCTCTCTTCAAAAGAAAATTTGGGCAAATAAATTTGTAGACTTTGCAATTTTGCTCCAATCTGGCTCACTGGTACCTCAAACGAATCAGATCTGGTTTTACCGTTCAAGTGTTTACCAGCCAGCAGCCTTCTTTGCCTTTCTTTGTTTAGAGGCTTGTCAGCGAAGGCTGTTGTTGGATCATTAAATATTAATTTTTCACCTCCCCCCAACCCCAATCGTTAACTTTAAATACGTACGTTACCCACATCTTCATTTTAGGTATCACTTTTGTGTAAATATCAAAATGTATATAATGGAAAATCCTAGGTATGTCAAATTGTATGTAAGTTCTTATTTTGGAGGAAAATATGGAAAACTTACCGTATCTTTTTTGTGTCTAACTATCAATATCTATGTTTACTTTCCCCAGATATGGAAAATATTAAGTATCTTTGTGTACATATCAAAAGGTATGTTCGTTCTTCTTTTACGTTTTTTTTTTACATCCAACCCCGTTTTTCATGGAAAGTCAAAATGTTAGGTATTTAATGTCAGATTAAGAGATATAACGTTCAGTTATCACAACTGCATCTAAGTGCGAATGTTAACGTTGTAATTAAGATGACAAGAATACAACAACAGAATAGAATAGAATATTGAAGAAGCAACAACAACAAAGACAGTGGGTTATTTGCTAACACATATTCAGAAGATTTTTGTCAACGCGACGGAACTTCAAAAACAAAACCAATACATGTATTGTGTATGAAAAATGCGAGAACAACTTTTTCATTGCTTCGAAAATGGAAAAATGGCCGCTTACCCATAAGAAAAACTGTAGAGATCAACACCCTTTCAAGCTAAAGTGCGAATGTGAAATGCCCGAACTTGCCGACAATACGATTGTCTGAAAATAGAAAGTGTCGAAAATGATTTCATTAAACATGTGTTGGCATTAAAACTGTACAAGAAGATCTATTGCTAAAAACACTGGTCTTGGCAGTGTAGGTCTGGTTCTAATATAAACTAACGTACTCTTGCATCAAATGCAATACAAAGTAGATCGGCTAACGTGTGTTGTCATTAAAATGCCATAACTAGAAGATCATACGCTAAACACTGGGAGAGTAAGTTTTGTTAGGCTAATGCGTGTTGGTATGAAATGCTGTAAAAGAGGATTTAGCGCTAAACACTGCGCATGGCAATGTGAGTATTATAAACGGATGTCGGCATTTAATGCTGTAATAGAAGATCGAACGCTGGCAGTGTGGGTCTTGTTCTAATACTAGTATAGGATAACGTGTGTTGCTCCCGAAATTCTGCCTACGCGAAGACCCAAATGATTCTGATTCGATAAAAGGCAAGCATCTCCTCTTAGGAATACCTCTCCTAGTAAAAAGGTATAAACTTGAAATGCCATCTGTAAAATCTTCCATTAAAGCCCCAGTGCGATTTAGCTCAGAATTTGCAAGGGAAAATATATTTTTCAAAATTTCTAATTGGCAAGTCTCAAATGATGTTTGATTAACTTCTTAATGTTTAATTAAGCCCACATTATGAAATATTCACCCAGAAGCCTTAGTTACTGAGACAGTGCAAAATAGTGAGAAAATGGGCGGAGCTTGTTCTGAAACACACTGTTCAGTAAAACCACGGATGTCTCGGTGTACATGGGGTGTTTCAGAAGTTTATGGACTTTTTCTATAGACTGAATAAATATTGATACACAGAAGTAGAGGATATAGGAGGAAATCTACAAAATTCTGAAAACCCCTTGTATGTTAATTTTATACAGCCATTGTTTTGAGCTAAATATAGAACGAGACAGCCACAATTTGTATTTTTTCTAATAGAATATTTCCTGTAAATTAGGCATTTCTCAAGGTCTTTCAGTGATGAAATTAAAACTGCATTATATATGCTGTAAGTGAATTCGGATTTAGGTCTAACATCTATAAGAAACTGGGACTTTAAGCGGGAATTCCAGCTCTTTGAAATACTACAGATCCAAATAATTTGTACAATCTTGGTAGACACAGCCTTAAAACATCTGCGCATTAGACTTCGTTTCGCGGGCTACAAAACGAAACCGGATGTTACGTTTTTGTTGAATATAGGATATGTCAGGGTCGAACAGTCAATTCCGAAATCTATGTGTTTCCTATTTTTTAGCGTTCTACTCTTTCAGTTTACCTTAAAAAGGTGCAGTGTCATACTATTCGAGACAACTCGTTCGCAGGGGAAGAAAACTTCAACTTTTAAAACAAACAGAGATCTAAAGAACTCGTTTCCACAACTTCTTTCTTTTCTTTTGACTAATTTTACAATGGCCAATGGGAATTTAGCAAAGTATATAATAACCAATGAAAAGCCTAATTTTATTCCGCTTCATTACTGTGTGTTTCACAGGAAGTCAGGGTGAAAATAAACGGCCTAACGGCCGAAAAACCCTCTTACATTTAGGCAAACCAAGAAAATGTCTTCTTGTTTAAAACTCGGTTATAGACAAGTTTCTTCCTTTTCACTGTTCTTGTCGGTGGATGTTTGGCCTTGGTCGTGGTGTGTGGTCGTGGAATATTTGCTGCATATCCCTCTGGCTAAACATAACATCTCTCCAATAAACAATACAATAAACAGATAGGGAGATAATATGTTTTCTGGTGCTAAATTGGCCTATACAATTATTATCTCACAAACTCTTTGGATTATTCGAAAATTCAATACTTTATCAAATATATACATTATCGTAAATTAAGATATTTTTCACAAAATTTGAACTTTTGAAAACTATTAACACAACTTTTAAAGGGGTGAGGGTCACACCCCGGGGGTCTGTGAAAAATGCGGTAGGTCGCGGTCGGGCCCTCATTAAACTCTAATATTAACTAAGGCCAGGCACTAATATTGGGGGACTTGAATAAAAGTTAATACTGGAAAGGATCAAACACTTCTTATTATCTATTTTAGAAAACAGATACACATTCCCCCATACCACAAAAGTGACCAGCAAATCGCTTCACGACATTGTTTTAAGAGTTCTGTAGTGAATGTACAGATCTGAAGGAATGTTGTCTTCTTGACGCTTAATCGGCTTCAGCTGTGGCCTGCCATTTTCATATTCTGTGTAGGCTATTCGACGCTTGGGTCAGTGATGGTCATTTGTCCCTGATTAAATCATTACAATCTAATGCATTTAGTGCGGTTTAATATTGAGAATTCCTTAAAAATGTATTCGGCCCAACTTTCAAATAAATATTGGATATGAATTAAAAGTCATCACTTTTTGAAACATAAAAGCTATAAAACGATATCTACGTAAATGTACAAGTAACAGACAGCCGGTGATACTAGAGTATTCAAGAAGTATAACCTTGTCACGGCGTCAGCCATTATCGCAAAGGCTCGCTGATAATTGATTTTGCATACAGTACCGTGGGATCACGGGGCAAAAATATCAATTATAGAAAATGCCTGAACAACACTCTGACAACGCCGAAAATGAAAGTTCTGTGTAAAGGAAAGGTAAAAAAACACATCTTAATACAACATAAGCATGGGGAATTTGAGGTATTCATGCTTCCCTTTGTTGAAGTTACAATACCGAAGAAACACGAGGAACTACAACTCTGCATGGTTGGCTTGTGTAAACAAGCGTGTTTAATGTTGGTATGCTGATACAGTCCCCCACAACTAAAACTAAATTGGGCGAGAAAAATGTGCAGCCAATTTTATGGCACGCCATACCTGCCTTAACATAGGCAAACACATTTAACGATATGTTTTTGACATGCTATAATGCAAACAAAATACAATGTGGTGTTATTTTCCATTACATCATGCCCATTTGTCATTAGGTAATGTGCGTTCGTCTCTTAATGCTGTCAGACAGTTGTTATATGATGCTACTGTGTCGTTACATGGTGTTCAAATATCGTAATATTATACATATTACGTTATATGATGCTCACATATCGATATATGATGTTCAAATACCGTTATATAATGTTCATTCTTTACCAGAATGTTTTGTCCGTTTATTTCGGCATTACATACTGCCCCAATCTCCAAGGAGAGTTCGTTCCTCACATAACATCTCTGCAATGGGCTCAACGACAAGAATCTTGTCAAAACAGAAAACACTCATTTAACGAGGATTTAAGTGTATTTTAAGGATTCAAGGTTTAGAAACATTGAATAAGAGCTTTTTGAATCATTATAAAACGTCTGTATAATAATAATTTTGATTGTTATTATGCCTTATTTCGCAGATGGGAAAATTCCACAAACGCTCGTCTGCAAATGTAAATATTTACAGGATCAGCCGGATTTTGTAATTTAAGACCAGCTTTTTTATTTTCATAATTAGTAATTTTAATGACCATTCCGATAAGGTTCAGTGGTGCTATTTATATATATTTCACATTTTTGGAGCCTATCTAGTCGTCCTTCAAATTAAATATTTGAACAACAGTCTGATGACGTCATTTATTTGGAACTATTTCTGAGCCCACTACAGAGCACTCTCTTACATATCGGCTTACACTACATTCACCTCTGTTGTGTGCTCAGAAAGTAGTTCCAAATATATGACATCATCCAGACCGTTGTTCAAATATTTAATTTGATATATAAATAGCACCACTGATCCTGATCGAAATGGTCATTAAAATTACAATTTATGAAAATAAAAAGTTGGCTATATATATTACGATATCCGGCTGAATTTGTAAATATTTACATTTGCAGACGAGCGTTTGCGGCTTGTTCCCATCGGCGAAATAAGAAAATAGTTCCGATAATAACAACTGAAATTACACACGTTTTATGATAATTTAAAAAGTATTTATTCAATGTTTCTATCATTTTTATCCGTAAAATACACTTAAATCCGCGTTTAATTAGTGTTTTCTGTTTTGACAAGATTCTTGTCATTGAGCCATTGCAGAGATGTTATGTGAGGAACGAACGACAACTCTGCTTCGAGATTGACTATAGAAGTGAATGTAATGTAAGCCGATGTGTAAGAGAGTGATACTGCCCTTCAATATTTATTGAATGTGTCTTTGCCATTTTAAGTATAATGTGTTATTTCCACCTGTTGAATGCCTGTCTAAAGACCGATGCACATTTATGAAACGTTTTCTGCATTCAATATACACGATACGTAATAAAAACCGCAAAGTACTGACAAAAAAGTACCGAAGTATCATTTGCGCTTCTATCGATCTATATGGATCGTTTATTGTTTTACTTGGCCGGATTCAAGTATACCAGAAAAATTTCAACTAATACAATATAATATTTTAAAATGCATAGACACGCATATAATTAATGTGTTTTAAGTAGCATGTATTATAAACAATACCAACGTCGTTAAAGTGGCATGGGTATTACTCCTTTACTTGTAGCTTAGCATATAAGGGTAGTTCCAGGACTGGTTGGCACAGTGTCAGGATAATGTGACTGGGTGTGGTATCATCCCACATGTCTACGGCGTGATACTACAGTGTGGCAGCACTATATCTGTCTCAAGTATAGTCATAGTCCCCAAATGACTGAAGTACTGTAAATGGGACGTTAAACATAACAAAATAAACGAACAAACAAGGGCTATAGTTTAGCCGTTGTCAGGATAATGTGACTGGGTGTAGTATCATACAACATGTCTACTATGCTGTTTGGCAGCACTATATCTATCTCTTACATACAAATGTCTCGCAAATGACCGAAATACTGTCGATGGGAAATCAAAGCAAAACAAACATGATTAATGGACAAACCAGGATCACATCGGTTATTACATGGCGTCTTATCACTGCTAGTCGGTTACAAAACAACAACAAAATATATATATATAAAAAAAAACGTGAGAAAAAAATGAAATATCATTATCAGGACAGTGGCAAAAAAAATGTTTCTTTTGGTTTTTGGCGCCTCTTGATACCGTGTGGTACCCGGTCCCGACTATTACCAGGTTCTCACAGCCGGGAACCACAGACCATCATAAAAATGACGTTTGCATATCATGTAATGTCAAAATCGCACCAGCGTATGTGAAAATACAGTGTAAATTTAGTTTTAGCAGGATATAATAACCATTTGTGAACACGCAGTAACTTCGACCATCAAATCATTGTTGAAGGGCATCATAAAATAACAAATATCCATATTATTACATAAAATGAACACAATGTTAGAAAAGACTAGCATCGTATACTCTGTTTCAGCATGATAAAAGGACAAGCAACCACCCATATAATAAAAATAGCATCATGTCCCACCGACAGTATTCCAGTCATTTAATTATAATATAAAACAGCATCATTTAATATCAAAATAGCATCATATAACACTAAAATATCAACATATAAATATTAAAATGGCGTCATATAAAACCAAAAACGTGGGCATCAAACAGGCCGCTATCACCAGAGAAGGCTAAACGAAAATCACATAAAGACGACCATCATAGCATTAACAATAGTCAACATGTAATGTCATGTGAGCATCATTAAATGTAGACTGATCATTATATAATGCAAATGGCGATTATGTATTTATGAAAGATCATGACATCTTTACTTTTGAACAATTATTACTACGAATTGCACAAATCGTCATTGTGAATTATAATGATATAATACATTGGCTCAATGGCGTTCCAGGCCATTTATTGCCCATTAATATCGTGGCATTCCGATCGTTTCTGAATGCGATGGGGTTGTTATTGACTTTGTTTGGTAATCATCGCGTATACTAGTTGGCGTTTTTCTTTTTAAAGATTTTCGTTATGTAAATATATCTTTGTTTCAATTTTCAGGGAATACATGTATAAATTTTGCACGCTATATTTTTACAAAGTATACGCTTATCAACTTGACGACAAACCAGGTATATCCCCGCCAAAATTGTTTGTCGGAGGTTGTTGAACTAAGGTAACTTTTGAAAGCAAGATTCACGTGAATTTGTTTGTTGGAGTTTTGTACAGCTTTTTACTTGTTTAACCGATATGCAATGTTCATGTTTTGTTGGATGATTGTTCCGATTAACTTAAAACGGAGGCCGAAGCTATGCAGAATGAGGCTGCAATTAAGAAATTGTCACAGGCGTAACAAAGTTGTGTAATATTCAAAACCTCTTAGCTGATTTTGGATTGGAATCTCTAGCGTCCAGATGAAGGAAGAATAGACCAAAACCTCCCTACAGTATCTCTAAAACGTCATGCCTGTAACCACTCAATCTAGATGTCAGTTTTGAAATGCTGACCACAGTCTTCTTGTACTCAACTCAGCTTTCTTCCTGTTACTATTCATGACTTAGATGCTCTTCCTCAATCTGTAAGGAACAGTACTTCCATAGAAAGGTTCAGGTCTACTATAAATCATAACACTCGTAAAGTTCCCTCTCATTATCACTAGGTTCGAACAGAGGACATATTCTCCACATTCATCTTAAACTAAGTTCTCCGTTGTGCAGGTCGGATTGAGTCACGTAAATAATTTTTACTCGTCGCCTCGGGAGCGGGAGGTCGTGGATTCGATCCCCGGTCGCGGCATACCAAAGTCGTAAAAAATGGTACTGTTATAGCTCCTATGCTTGGCGCTCAGCATATAGGGGTAGTTGAAGGACTGGTTGGCCCAGGATGTGGTACCATGCCGCATGTCTAAGGCGTGATACTGCAGTGTGTCAGCACTACATCTATCTCAAGTAGACATCGTCTCCAAATGACTGAAATACTGTCTGTGCGATGTTAAACCCAAAAAACAAACAAGCAAACTTTTCACTCGTCTGAAGCATAACATAACCACCTAAGATACTACATTCTATCCGATATCCCCTGTCCAGCAACAATAGAAACCTCCTTTTTATCAATGGCCATCACACATTTGAACCGACCCGAACAATTTTCCAAAAGGTCCAGCACTTCATACTGGCATCAGGACGCTTCAAGATTGACCCTCTCACAATTTTCATTCCCAACTTCTGCTGATTCTGGTCAGATAGGGCTTTTATGTCTCTAATGTCTCAAACACATCACGCAACACATCAAACTCCGCGCACCGGTTACGTCACGCTACGCTACTTTAACCACTGCCACCACACAAGTCACATGATGATAAATGAAATCATGTGACCAACACCCATAATTTTATAAATTAATGTTATTTGATTTGATTGTTTTACTTTTCTCATAATCATGAATGTTATTTTTGTGGAATATAACGAAACTGATATGATATATCCAAAACTGAAGTCAAACGTGAAAAAGTAAATCCGGCCTATATCAGCCGAATCTTCTTGTGATGGCAGTGGTTATCTACAACTGTAAGGGGAGGTAACTACTGCGGCGGGTATGGCAACACATGAGTCCCCTACCGGTGAGGTGCATAATATTTCTGTTACCATAGCAAACAGAATTTTGATCCGAGGGGAAAAAAAAGAAAAAAAAGTGATGTGCAGAATCTCCATATTGCCATCTATTCAATATACCAATTTTCAAAATATTATCTTAAACGGTTTTTAGGTTATTGCGGGATACAGATTTCCGAACATCCGGACGGACAGACAGACGGACGAACAGGCAGACGGAGGGCAAACCTATAGTCCCCTCCGGTGTATACACCGGTAGGGGACAAATAAAACTAAACATATTAAGACTTGACTTTCGATTTTATTTTATTTTTTACTTTTTTTAGGTTTTCGCCTCTACAGGGCGAAAACCTATTGTTCTTCTTCTGTTGATTTGTTTTTTTTTTTTATTTTTATTATTTTTCCAATTCCACCCATTTTTGTGTCCAGCCTAGCGGCCAGATGAAAAAAGCTACAGCTATGAAATTTTGGGCATGGAGTCATCTTTATCTGAACATGTGCCTAATTGGTCAAACTTTTCACTTTTGTTTCTGATTTAGCCACCAGGGGGCGCAATGCATGTAATCACTGTTTTGCTAATAACTCAAAAATTTGAAACCTGATTTAGATGCGGTTTTTTACATAATGTTCCTTGTTTACAGCCCAAACAAATATGATGGAAATCTCATCATCGAGTACGGGAAAAAAATTGTTCTAGGAGAGGTTGAATGTTCGAACCTTAGAAAAAAGTGAAATAATGAGGGTAGGTCTACGAAAAACCTTCCCACTTTTGTTAGAGATCAGATAGAAGAATTCTGTTTGCTGCATACGATTTGCAAGACATATACGCACAAAATATATGGGGTGGCGAATTTAGGAAATGCGTGGTTTGTCCTCTAGAAAAGGTCAAACTTCACTAAATTTTAGGAAAAATTAAAATTTAAAAAACATGTTTTTGTCGCTCCTGACTTTATTTTCTGTTCATTCTTCATGAAATTTTCACACAATATGTATTTTCATGTTTGAAAGGGCCTCACAATAAAAAAATTAAAAAAACATTGAAAAGGTCAAGGTCATATTACGATTATTGTCTTTTTATTCGGCCACAAATAGCTCCAAAACTAAAAATATTTCATTGAGAGTATATGAACAAAAGTTTTAGTTCTTAAAGAGCTCTTTCCAGTGATGTTTAGTTTTGGAAGATCGGACTTGATTTGGTCATTATACGGCAGTCCAAAGTTTGATCCTTTTTTGGAATAATTGTAAATCAGGTTTTATGCTTCAAATTCTGATACACAAGAATAAAAAGTTTGACTTGTGCGACTAGTATACTTGATTGAACTATTTGCTGCTTTGCTAGGTACCAAACAGTAAAATTTTAATCAATTTTCTATCTCATTTTGCCGCTAGGGGGCGCTTTTCTTGAAATCATTCTTTTGCTTATAACTCAAAAAGTTGAAGCCTGAACCAACTGCGGTTAATTGAATTATGTTCCTTGTTGATAGCCTTATAAAATATGATAGTTTCTAGGTATGAGTGGCTGAAACTTTTTGAGCTAGTAACGGAAGGTTGAAAGTTCGAATCTCGTAAAAAAAACTGCAAATGAGGGTAGGTCTACGAAAAACCTATCCATTTTTGTTAGAAATCAGATAGAAGAATTCTGTTTGCTGCAAATGATTTGCAAGACATATACGCACAAAATATTTGGGGTGGCGAATTTAAGAAATGCATGGTTTGTCCTCTAGAAAAGGTCAAACTTCACTAAATTTTAGGAAAAATTAAAATTTCAAAAACATGTTTTTTTGTCGCTCCTGTCTTTATTTTCTGTTCATTCTTCATGAAATTTTCACAAGTTATGTATGGTTATGTTTGAAAGGGCCTCACAATTAAAAAGTTAAAAAACATTGAAAAGGTCAAGGTCATATTACGATAATTGTGTTTTTATTCGGCCCCAAAGTGCTCCAAATATAAAAATATTTCATTGAGAGTATATGAACAAAAGTTTTAGTTCTAAATAGTTCTTTCGTATAATGTTTAGTTTTTGAAGATCGGACATGATCTTTTCATTTTACGGCAATCCAAAGTTTGATCCTTTTTGGAATAATTGTTTTTCAGTTTTTATGCTTAAAATTGTGATATATAAGAAAAAGAATGTTCGATTAGTGCGACTTATATACTTGTTTGAACTATTTGCTGCATTTCTAGGTACCTAATTGTAAATTTTTTATCATTTTTTTTCTCATTTTGCCGCTAGGGGGCGCTTAGCTTGAAATCACTCTTTTGCCTATAACTCAAAATATTAAAGTCTAATTGAAATGCGGTTTTCAGCATTTTGTTCCTTGTTGACAGCACCACAGAATGTGATGTGATGTGATGATAGGGTATGGGAAAATATTTGCGCTAGAAGAGTTTGAATGTTCTAACATTGCAACAAAAAAAAACTGTGCAAATGAGAGTAGGTCTTCAAAAACCTTTTCGTTCTGTTTCATATTGAAAATTGTGGCTGAGTTGAAATAAAGTGTTCAAGTTGATTAGGTTAAAAGCGAAAACCGAGATACCGCTTGCGGTTCTAGTTTTTATTATTTTTCCAATTCCACCCATTTTTGTGTCCAGCCTAGCGGCCAGATGAAAAAAGCTACAGCTATGAAATTTTGGGCATGGAGTCATCTTTATCTGAACATGTGCCTAAATGGTCAAACTTTTCACTTTTGTTTCTGATTTAGCCACTAGAGGGCGCAATGCATGTAATCACTGTTTTGCTAATAACTCAAAAATTTGAAACCTGATTTAGATGCGGTTTTTTACATAATGTTCCTTGTTGACAGCCCAATCAAATATGATGGAAATCTCATCATCGAGTACGGGAAAAAAATTGTTCTAGGAGAGGTTGAATGTTCGAACCTTGGAAAAAAGTGAAAAAATGAGGGTAGGTCTACGAAAAACCTTCTCACTTTTGTTAGAGATCAGATAGAAGAATTCTGTTTGCTGCATACGATTTGCAAGACATATACGCACAAAATATATGGGGTGGCGAATTTAGGAAATGCGTGGTTTGTCCTCTAGAAAAGGTCAAACTTCACTAAATTTTAGGAAAAATTAAAATTTCAAAAACATGTTTTTGTCGCTCCTGACTTTATTTTCTGTTCATTCTTCATGATATTTTCACACAATACGTATTGTTATGTTTGAAAGGGCCTCACAATAAAAAAATTAAAAGAAATTTGAAAAGGTCAAGGTCATATTACGATTATTGTGTTTTTATTCGGCCACAAATAGCTCCAAAACTAAAAATATTTCATTGAGAGTATATGAACAAAAGTTTTAGTTCTTAAAGAGCTCTTTCCAGTGATGTTTAGTTTTTGAAGATCGGACTTGATTTGGTCATTATACGGCAGTCCAAAGTTTGATCCTTTTTTGGAATAATTGTAAATCAGGTTTTATGCTTCAAATTCTGATACACAAGAATAAAAAGTTTGACTTGTGCGACTAGTATACTTGATTGAACTATTTGCTGCTTTGCTAGGTACCTAACAGTAAAATTTTAATCAATTTTCTATCTCATTTTGCCGCTAGGGGGCGCTTTTCTTGAAATCATTCTTTTGCTTATAACTCAAAAAGTTGAAGCCTGATCCAAATGCGGTTAATTGAATTATGTTCCTTGTTGATAGCCTAATAAAATATGATAGTTTCTAGGTATGAGTGGCTGAAACTTTTTGAGCTAGTAACGGAAGGTTGAAAGTTCGAATCTCGTAAAAAAAACTGCAAATGAGGGTAGGTCTACGAAAAACCTATCCATTTTTGTAAGAAATCAGATAGAAGAATTCTGTTTGCTGCATACGATTTGCAAGACATATACGCACAAAATATATGGGGTGGCGAATTTAAGAAATGCATGGTTTGTCCTCTAGAAAAAGGTCAAACTTCACTAAATTTTAGGAAAAATTAAAATTTCAAAAACATGTTTTTTTTTGTCGCTCCTGACTTTATTTTCTGTTCATTCTTCATGAAATTTTCACAAGTTATGTATTGTTATGTTTGAAAGGGCCTCACAATTAAAAAGTTAAAAAACATTGAAAAGGTCAAGGTCATATTACGATAATTGTGTTTTTATTCGGCCCCAAAGTGCTCCAAATCTAAAAATATTTCATTGAGAGTACATGAACAAAAGTTTTAGTTCTAAATAGTTCTTTCGTATAATGTTTAGTTTTTGAAGATCGGACTTGATCATTTCATTTTACGGCAATCCAAAGTTTGATCCTTTTTTGGAATAATTGTTATTCAGTTTTTATACTTAAAATTGTGATATATAAGAAAAAGAATGTTCGATTAGTGCGACTTATATACTTGTTTGAACTATTTGCTGCATTTCTAGGTACCTAATTGTAAAATTTTTATCAATTTTTTTTCTCATTTTGCCGCTAGAGGGCGCTTTGCTTAAAATCACTCTTTTGCCTATAACTCAAAACGTTAAAGTCTAATTGAAATGCGGTTTTCAGCATTTTTTTCCTTGTTGACAGCACCACAGAATGTGATGTGATGTGATGATAGGGTATGGGGAAATATTTGCGCTAGAGGAGTTTGAATGTTCTAACATTAAAAAAAAACACACACAAAAAAAAACTGTGCAAATGAGAGTAGGTCTTCAAAAAACCTTTGCGTTCTGTTTCATATTAAAAATTGTGGCTGAGTTGAAATAAAGTGTTCAAGTTGATTAGGTTAAATGCGAAAACCAAGATACCGCTTGCGGTTCTAGTTTTTTTTTTTTTTTCTCCAAAATGTTTTTATTCAAATTAATTAGTCTTTACTTTCTTACCTTTTTTCTCCAAAATGAATATCATATGATAGGATTTATGTTTTTCCCTACCAAGTATGAACAAAGTTTAAGATGCAGCACAAGTCGCACAACTAAAATATAATTGATGTATTTCATTTTTATTTTTTTTTTTTTAATTTTTTGATCCAGCTCTTTATGTTAATAATGCACCCCATAGTCTACTAACGAATGAAAAAGAAAATGTCCATAATATAAACATAGACAGGAAATTATTTAAGTTTATAAAACTTGTTTTCCAATCCCTAAGTATTATATATATGTATTTGTTGAGTATCACTTACACATTCATTATTGAATAAAAAATAAGGCAATTGTTTTGAACGTAGAGAATTTCCCTATATGTTACATATACTAC
>CM037778.1:23604909-23654909 GCA_021229015.1 Solen grandis
TCAAAGCACCATCCGCTATTTTCCCGTAGCGTTGCATGCTTAGATAAGCAACTTTAAAGGCATGCTACATTAAATTTTACATTAAAACAAATCTTGCTTTTATGCAGAAGTATTGTTTATGTACCAAACTTACTACCAGTTACAAGAAATAAACCTTTCGGATCCTCAATACTGGGAATTAATCATAATTAGAATGTGCAAATTTTGAGAAAACACCTTAAAATTTAAAGTCAGCTAAATTCAGAACTTTGATCTTCAAATATTTCTGTTTTCTAAATGGAATACTTTAAGGATATTTGTGACGATGTCGGCCTGTTCATGGTAATTTTTTTCTGTATTGATCACAAGATTTAACTGCCATTTATAAAATGCCATTTCTTGCACACAAAAAAAACACTTTTGTGAATTTTGCAAATAATGACAGGAATTGGTTAAATCGTTGTAACTCATTTTTGAGTCTCTTTTCTATCATTTTGACAAAAAAATATGCGTAAAATTGATTGTCAGCTAACGCTTACCTTTCAGGTACATAGCATTACATTCAGGATGTGTTTTCATGTGACTCTATGGGAAAATAGCGGGTGGTGCTTAGCAAACTTTGAGTAGTATATTATCTGCCTTTTCTTCTTTGCGTATGTAGTCTATATAACAAAGTTAGGAATCTAGGTACATTATTTGAATTTATTTCTTCATTTTTAAATGAACTGTTTTATCATTTTATATATCTGTCTGCCTATGATTTGTTTGCGCTTCTCTTTGTGTTTATTCTTTTCTTTTGTAATATGTCGAATACCTAATGAGCGATGATGAAGTGTTGATCCAATCAGTGTCATTGCAATCACAATATACAATAGTTGTCATTCACATGCTCAAGTCCGCCAGCAAATTCTCTATACACAGATTGTCTGCGTTTTCCTTCTTTGCGTATGTAGTCTGCAGATCCATGATTGTTTTATCTTATTAAAAAGAACATCCGTACCTGAATTAATCAGTAGGTGTGTGTGTGTGTTTGTTTTGCGTTTACGTTTTACCGCCAATAACCTTTTTTTTTTGCCGGAGGATTGATGTATTCTGCGACTGTCATGTTTGTATCAAACTTTATTTCTTTCGCTTTTGGTCTTACCTTACAGACCTGAGAATTTCGTGCACGCACTGAAAAAAAAAGACATTTCGTGCACTTAATATATTCAACAATCATCGATACACAGTACATGTTTATCCTCTCGCCCGCAAGGTACTAAGCATAAAATGTCAGTTTTTGCACGTGGACCTCGTGAAAATTGAACAGAGTCCGATTGAGTTAACGTGTCCTTAATTAAAACATGGTCTAAAGGCATCCGCGTCCAATGCAGTTTTTTTTTTTTTAATATATTGACAAAAATGGAAAACTAAAACTAGCCATGATAATTTTCTTAAACTTGGAATGGTTATAGAGAATTACACTAGAAACATGTTTATGGGGAAAAAAGTTGGGAGTCACCGTTCTACATTTTTAGTTATCTGCCCCTGAAAGTGAGCTATTTGCTCTTTTCTGTCATTTTCAAGGGCAGATAAATCAATATTATGGGCTAGCAACACTTCATTTAATTTCAACTCGATGTTTGGTACTATATTCCCTGTCACTGTGTAAAAGTTTTAAAATTATTATACAACAGATTTTATACTATAAGACGTTAGTCACATACGCTGAAACATAATGAAAAATCTATTAGAATTGTTTTTAACTTTGCATAATGACTGGAAATGAAACAATATACAATAATGTGAAATAAAATAAGGTATCGGTAGGTTTGATTTTGAGTTAGCCGATAATGAAAATGACAGAAAAGAGCAAAAAAAACCTCATTTTCAGGGGAAAATACCTCAACAAGTAGGACGATGATCCCATTTTTCCCATAAATTTGTTTCTATGTAATTCTCTATAATCATGCAAAATTTAATAAAATTATCATGGCTAGTTTTAATTTTCCTTATTTGTTTGTTAAAAAAAACTGTATTGGGTGTGTATTCCTTTAAATCACACCTAAAATGGATTTGTTTTACAATGCCGCGATTGTCAGAGGGCGAGCGGAATCGAGCTATTCAATTGGGATGATCCAGCGTGGCACATCCGCCGTTGACGTCAGTAGAACGTGTCATTGCAGTTGCAATACAGCTCATGAGATTGTCAGATGTTTAAGGATTACAGGTGATGTGCACGATTGTTCAAGATCAGGTACATCAAGGACAAGCAGCCAAAAAGGACGATTGTGCCTTTGCCTTAATGCACTTGCGTAACGAGTTCAGGCCCGCGACGTTGACGGCACCCGTGTAAAACAATTATGCCCACACTATTCGCAATCGCTTGCGAACACAAGGGCGCCCAGTCAGAGCGCATCGTCGATATACCGGTGGTTTACTGACTGACGTCATCGTAAGGCACATATAGGATGGGCACGTGCGCATCGACACTGGGTGGACGAGATGGGAGTACGGTATTGTTTTCTCGTGACTCGCTAATAAGCTCATGAAACCAAGGAAAAGTACTTCGTAGTACCAGTATTACATTAAAATGTGCCAAATAAATCAAGTTTAGGTATATATAATATATATTGTACTCATTTATTTATTTTTACAAATTAACTACTTAGAAATATATACATTTGTAAGGGTATAAAGTGATAATGAAATTCTTAAAGCTAGTGTGCGTGCATAAACATGCATCAGCATATAGCTAACGTGAAAACATACATGTGCATTTGTGTAACCACATATGTGTATACATATTGTCCAAGGTCAAGGGTAAAAGACGGAGGTCGGGTCGAATTCGTATGGATTAAAGGAAAAACAAAACACATGGCCTGAATGAAAAACGGTCATTTATTTTAAATGCAGATTTCATCGGCTAGGATAACAATTTTACCAGGTCACCTTTAGCAACAACCAGATTCAAATATTCTTAAGTTTCTATATAAATAATATAAGACAAGAGGCCCATGATGGCCCTAAATCGCTCACCTGAGATAAAAAGGTTGACCCAAGGAACATCTGTACCAATTTATTTTAAAATCTGGCCAGTAGTTTTGAAGGAGATGATTTTTAAAGTTTTCTTTTTTTCTTCTTCTTTTTGTTGCCATGGCAACCACAGTTCTACATGGATCAAGTTTATTTTAGCAACTTTTGTGAAGGTTGACCCAAGGATCATCCCTGCCAAGTTTAATCAAATTCTGTTCAGTGGTTTCAGAGGAGATGTTGTTTAAAGGTTTCTCTATATACATATAAGGCAAATAAGCCCCGCCCCTGGCGGCCATGTTTTTTTACGGATCGGAATAATTTTAGCAAATTTGGTAGAGGTTGACCCAAGGAACATCTGTACCAATTTATTTTAAAATCTGTCCAGTAGTTTTGAAGAAGATGATTTTTAAAGTTTTCATTTTTTTTCTTCTTTTTGTTGCCATGGCAACCACAGTTCTACATGGATCAAGTTTATTTTAGCAACTTTTGTGAAGGTTGACCCAAGGATCATCCCTGCCAAGTTTAATCAAATTCTGTCCAGTGGTTTCAGAGGAGATGTTGTTTAAAGATTTCTCTATATACATATAAGGCAAATAAGCCCTGCCCCTGGCGGCCATGTTTTTTTACGGATCGGAATTATATTAGCAACTTTGGTAGAGGTTGACCCAAGGGACATCTGTACCAAATTATTTTGAAATCTGGCCAGTAGTTTTGAAGGAGATGATTTTTAAAGTTTTCTTTTCTTTTTTCTTTTTGTTGCCATGGCAACCACAGTTCTACATGGATCAAGTTTATTTTAGCAACTTTTGTGAAGGTTGACCCAAGGATCATCCCTGCCAAGTTTAATCAAATTCTGTCCAGTGGTTTCAGAGGAGATGTTGTTTAAAGGTTTCTCAATATACATATAAGGCAAATAAGCCCCGCCCCTGGTGGCCATGTTTTTTTACGGATCGGAATAATTTTAGCAAATTTGGTAGAGGTTGACCCAAGGAACATCTGTACCAATTTATTTTAAAATATGGCCAGTAGTTTTGAAGAAGATGATTTTTAAAGTTTTCATTTTTTTTCTTCTTTTTGTTGCCATGGCAACCACAGTTCTACATGCATCAAGTTTATTTTAGCAACTTTTGTGAAGGTTGACCCAAGGATCATCCCTGCCAATTTTAATCAAATTCTGTCCAGTGGTTTCAGAGGAGATGTTGTTTAAAGGTTTCTCAATATACATATTAGGCAAATAAGCCCCGCCCCTGGTGGCCATGTTTTTTTACGGATCGGAATAATTTTAGCAACTTTGGTAGAGGTTGACCAAGGAACATCTGTACCAAATTATTTTGAAATCTGGCCAGTAGTTTTGAAGGAGATGATTTTTAAAGTTTTCAAATTATTTTTCTTTTTGTAGCCATGGCAACCAGAGTTCTTCATGGATCAAGTTTATTTTAGCAACTTTTGTAGAGCCTCACCCAAGGAACATTCCTGCCAAGTTTCATTAAATTCTGTCCAGCAGTTTCAGAGGAGATGTCGTTTAAAGCAAATTGTTGACGACGGACGACGCACGACGACGGACGAAGGGTGATCACAAAAGCTCACCTTGAGCACTTTGTGCTCAGGTGAGCTAAAAACTAGCCAACCAAATGGTAGCCTAATTTTTCAAGGGATCAACAATGCTTAAACAACAACAGCATTCAAATACCATGTTTTGATAATTTCAGAAAACTGATGTTCAACTCAAATTCCATACTTAGTACAAACACATTGTCACCATGCTTGTTTATCTGTCCGTCTGTCACAAAAGACGTTGTCATTCCACGTTTTTCAAATTCTGCAGTTGATTTCCACAAGCCTTCCGGATCTTCTGTACAGTGGCCGGGGCAAACAAGGGGCAATACTCCTGCACGCCTATCTGGCTCCTGGCCGCGGCCACCGCTTCCTTTATGGCCATGATGACTGACACGGACAACAACAGAGGTGGTTCTCCGATACCCTGGGGACATATGGGGTGACAATATGCTACACATCTAATTACAGTTCAACCTCAAAAAGTAGATTCCTGTGCTAAGTAGTCAATCTTTATCAAACAGATAACTTTTAGTCAGCATTATTTTTAAACAAGACTTTGTTAGTATTACAAAAATATACAGAAGTCCCAAACCGGTGACCCCCACAACCCCCAAAAAACAGAAACAACTAGGAATGTGTCCATAGGACACAGATGCCCCCACCATTTTGTTTATAAGATGATATTTTTGTCAGTGAATAGGATGAAAAATTGGAAATATAAAATATGATTTTAAGATCAAATGAGTGCTGTGACCCTGACCTAAACCAAGTGATGTGACTTTGACCTTCAAGCTAGCAACCTGGTACTTGTTATGCGACACATTGTATTATCCTAAGCATCCCTTGTGAAAATACAGCCTAAATTAAATTTTAAACTCCCTTCCTTAAGCCTGTTTCTTGTTTGAGCCAAGTTATTTCAAAACAAAACCATTCAAAACAAAGTTAAAACTGGAACATTCTAGCTGGCTTGCGGTAGGTCGGTGGTTCTACCCAGGCACCTCTGTGTACTCGGGGTCCTCCTCCACCTGTAATTAGCTGGACGTCGCTATATGATTGAAATACTATCACAGCGACGGTAAACCCCAATACAACAACAAAAGCTGGAACACATTTTAAGGTCAACCAAGTGCTGTGACCTTGACCTTCAAGCTAGGGACCTGGTTCTTGTTTGCAACTCGTCTTGTCCTCAAGATCACTTGTGCCAAGTTATTTCAAAACACAACCATTCACAGCAAAATTAAAGCTGGGACAAAATTTTACGGTCAACTGAGTGCTGTGACCTTGACCTTCAAGCTAGCAACCTGGTTCTTGTTCACAACACATCGTTTTGTCCTAAGGATCACTTGAGCCAAGTTATTTTAAAGCACGACCATACATAACAAACATGGACAGGTGTAACACTATATGCCTGTCGCCATTTCATGGCGGAGGCATAATAAGACCACTGGAAATGGGTAAGTTTCCCAAACTGAGCTTTGTCACTTTAACTCAAAACTAATGAAATGCATGGTAATGGTTCTTGTACAATGCACTTCTCTTCCAAAAGGTCTATATATCTGTGAAGTTCATATGTCATAAAGTCTATGTGTTATGATCTGGACAAAAATTAAGGATGAAATTACCAAGTCACTCATTTCATGTTGACTGGGACAAAGAGGACGTAAGGACACTTGCATACCTTTTTGTAAAGACAAAAGTAATGTTTTATGAAAATCTTTCCATAGACACAAAGACATACCCTATGAATACCAAAGACAATTTATAACTACTCCAATGACCTTCACCCTTTCAGGCATACATATGGATGAAGCGCGCAACACATCTTAGTGTTACGACAAACACTTCTATTAAGTTTAATGAAAAACTATCAATAGATATGGAAAGTTATAGAGCGAACAGAAAGATGTAGAGTATAAATACCAAAGACAACTTCTAACAACTCCCAGGACATGACCTTTCAAGGACACATATGACTGATGCATGGGATACACCCTTGTGTTATGAGAAACACTTCTTGAAAGTTTTATTAAAATCCATACATAGATGTCTAACTTATGGAGCGGACATGAAGATGTAGCCCAAGATCACCAAAGACAATTTCTAATATCACCCATGACCTTGACCTCTCTAGGATGCATATGGTTGATGCACATATTATTTTATTATGGGCTTCTGAAAGTTTGTTTCATAAAACATATGAACTTTTAGTGCTGGTACTGCAAACAAACTATGACCAATTACACAGCAAATTAATCATGCAATACTACCATTTAGCTCTTAAAATTAAAAAAAATAAATAAATAGATAACTGATTTGTTTTTAGGTTTTTGATCAATCACAAATCATAAAAATACATATACTTAAAAACAAACTAATTTGCGACTTCAAAGTTGATGATCATTAAATCCAATATTCTAAAACAATCCTTAATTATAAGAGAAAACTTTACTCTTTAGAAATTCAAATTCTCATACGATACTATGAACATATACTCTTAATATTTCCTTAACCCTTTCCCTCATATAGACTCATTTTGACACACTCAATAGGTACCACATAAAGCCTGATCTGCAGAAAACCACAGTTAAACCTTACCAAATTTAATTATAAAGTCCTCATTTCCAGACCACTGAGGAGCAGCGAACAGCATTAAACTTGATCAGCCTGCGAGTAACTCGCAGGCTGATCTGGTTTTATGCTTTTCACATAGGTCTTTTCATGGTGTCCTCTATGAGGGAAAGGGTTATGGCCATTTTACTATATGTGTACCTTAGACGAATAGACAGTGGTGAGGGTGTCGTGGTTCTTCAGCAAGGTGACATTAAACTTCCTCGGGATACTGGAAACATTTGGCACCTTGTAACTGACCGGGCTGCAGTTCTGCATCTTTCCATTCTTGTCTACGAAGATATCCTCTGATGTCACAAGTCCTAGACCCTGTCAAGAGGGAAGATCACATTTTATCCTGTTCAGGGCAAGTTGAAACAAGAGCACCGCATGCGGGTGCCAACGCTCGTCTGTTTTTGCCAGCGTTACACATTTTTGTTAAACACTAAAAAAACTTGACCTTGAAAATCACAACTAAAACTGTAAGCCTTTAAATGCAAAGTTGAAATATCATACCCTATAAATTTGACCTTTGACCTTGAAGGATGACCTTGACATATGCATGGAATAGATTGCATACAACACAAAGATGAATATATAAACGATAGAGATATGACACAGAAGGTAAAAAAGATGAAGATGGTAGAGAGTAAACAAAGTGAAATCTTGCATTTTTTGTATTGAAAGGGGCATAACTCCTGACCTTATTGACCGATCTCAGCCATAATCGAACTCAATCAAGACATTATGGACAAAAACATTGTCACAAAGTTTGAAAATGTTTGCACAGAAGATGAAGATGCTAGAGTGTAAACAAAGTGAAATATGGCATTTTTTTATATTAAAAGGGGCATAACTCCTGACCTAATTGACCGATCTCAGCCATAATCAAACGCAATCAAAACATAATGGTCATAAACATTGTCATAAAGTTTGAAGATGATTGCTAAAAAAATTGAAGATGTTAGAGTGTAAACAAAGTGAAATCTGGCATTTTTTGAATATTAAAAGGGGCATAACTCCTGACCTAATTGACCAATCTCAGCCATAATCAAACTCAATCGAGACATTATGGTCATAAGCATTGCCATAAAGTTTGAAGATGATTGCTCAAAAGATGAAGATGCTAGAGTGTAAACAACATGAAATCTGGCATTTTTTAAATATTAAATGGGGCATAACTCCTGACCTAATTGACCGACCTCGGCCATAATCAAACTCAATCGAGACATTATGGTCATAAACATTGTCTTAAGGTTTAAAGATGATTGCTAAAAATATAAAGGTGATAGAGTGTTAACACTAAAATTGTTGACGCTGCATGACGCACGACGTACGATGGACAATGGACACTCGCGGGATCACAATAGCTCACCCTAAGCTTGCTCAGGTGAGCTAACAAAAAATCACAATTGCTAATCCATTGAGTTTTTGATGATCAACACAAAACTGTAAAATTTGAAGACATTTAAAAAAAATGTTCTTTTTTATCTGCCTAAAGATCATGACCAAAATCACACCTGCACAGGTTCATATGATGACAAACAAGTATATAGTACAATTTTTTTTTTTTTAAAAATATTGAAAACTGACAAAGAAATATCTATTATAAAACCTGTCCAAAGTTATGGCAAAATAAGGTCAAAGTTTAAGGTGATAGATAAAATATTGAGGTTATCTGAAAAACCATTGTCATATAAAAGTAAAAGGTTATGGCCAACGATAAAGTTTTTTGTTAAACATTTCAAAAATAGGTCAAAGTTCAAAGGTCAAGGTCAAAGTCCAAAAGTGTAACATTGATGGAAAGGTCTTGCCACAGTGAATTCACATGTGAAATATCAGTGTCCTGTTGGTAACGGTTCTAAAATGACAGGCATTTTAAAGTTTTCAGAAGTTACAGCAAAAATAGGTTAAATGTCAAGATCAGTAGATGAAATATTAAGGTATATCTGAATAGCCCTTGCATAGATGAATATGCATACCAAATATAAAAGTTGCATGTCAAATAGAAAAAAGTTATGGCCAAAGTTGAAGTTTTTGTTAAACATTTCTAAAATAGGTCAAAGATCAAAGGTCAAGGTCAAAAAACCAAGAGTTAACATAGATGGAAAGGTCTTGCAATAAGGAATTCACATGTGAAATATCAGTGCCCTATTGGTAATGGTTCTGAAATGACAGGCATTTTAAAGTTTTCAGAAGTTACAGCAAAAATAGGTCAACGGTCAATTTCAATAGATGAAATATTAAGGTATATCTGAATAGGCTTTGCATAGATGAATTTGCATACCAAAAATAAAAGTTGTATGTCAAATAGAAAAAAGTTATGGCCAATGTTAAAGTTTTTGTTAAACATTTCAAAAATAGGTCAAAGATCAAAGGTCAAGGTCAAAATACAAAGAGTTTACATTGATGGAAAGGTCTTGCCACAAGGAATTCATGTGTGAACTTTCAGTGCCCTATTGTTAACAGTTCTGAAATGACAGGCATTTTAAAGTTTTCAGAAGTTACAGCAAAAATAGGTCACAGGTCAAGGTCGATAGATGAAATGTTGAAGTATATCTGAATAGCCTTTTAAAATGAATATCATAAAAAAAAAAAAATTATGGTCAACGTTAAAGTTTTTTGTTACATATTTCAAAAATAGGTCACAGATCAAAGGTCAAGGTCAAAAGTCCAAAAGTGTAACATTGATGGAAAGGTTTTGCCACAAGGAATTCACATATGAAATATCAGTGCCCTGTTGGTAACGGTTCTAAATGACAGGTATTTTAAAGTTTTCAGAAGTTAAGCAAAAATAGGTCAAGGTCAAGATCAAGGTTGATAGATGAAATGTTGAGGTATATCTGAATAGCCCTAGCAAAGATGAATATGCATACCAAAAATAAAAGTTGTATGGCAAATAGTCAAGAAATTACGGCCAACATTTAAGTTTTTTGTTAAATATTTCAAAAATAGGTTAAAGTTCAAAGGTCAAGATCAAAAGTCCAAAAGTGTAACATTGATGGAAAGGTCTTGCCATATAGAATTCACATGTGAAATGGTAACGGTTCTGAAACGACAGGCATTTTAAAGTTTTCAAAAAATACAGCAAAAATAGGTCAAAGGGCAAGGTCAGTAGGTGAAAAATTTGCATATGTCTGGATAGGCCTTGTCCAGATAAATATGCAGACCAAAAATGAAACACGATGACAACGCGGACGCTGGAGTTACAATAGTTCGTATTTTTTTTTGAAAAAACAGACAAACTAAAAATAAACAAACAAAAAAACACAACAAACTCTTGTTGTTTGATATAAAGGTCATGATGATCAAACCAGATGATAATATGAGGTACATTTCATACATTCGAAATCATCGGCTTTGAATGTGTGACCTGAAACGCGATACTGAAATGCGATATGTTAATGCCAAATTAATCCATCCTATTCAATTGTTTATTGGTTGGGTTTTATGTCCAATCAACAGAATTTTAGCCATTTGTAGATATATACAGCTGCCACACTGCAGTGAGGTAACATATAATCACACCCTGTCATTTTCCTGACAGTGGGCCAAAGGCCTGGTATACCCATATCAATGCTGAGTGGCATACTATATGTAACATCTTAACAACTTTAGTATGTTGTAGACAGTGATCAAACTTGTGACTGGGTTGACCCTAAGGAGGACACAGTGACCTTTCAGCCAATGGGAAGGATCTTCTATATGTACTTTCTAAGAGCGACACATTATGTTACCTGTATAAATCCGCCCTCAATCTGTCCGACATCAATGGCAGGGTTCAAACTCTTCCCAACATCAAACACGATATCAGTCTGTAAGACCTAAAACAACACAGGAATAGACAGCTATTTAATAATATTGGCAAATGTTTGAAAAAACAAGCAACTGGTGTTGCACGCAACACATGAGTCCCCTACTAGTGAGGTGCATATTTTTTCCGTTACCATAGCAACCAGAATTTTAGTCCGAGAAAAAGAACACAGTGATGTGCAGAATCTCCATACTGCCATCTATTCATATACCAAATTTCATAATATTTTCTTATATGGTTTTCAAGTTATCGTGAGATCCAGATTTCTGGGCATCTTGACAGACGTACGGACAGACAGACGGAGGGCAAACCTATAGTCCCCTCCTGCGTAAATACTGTTAGGGGACTAAAAAAGAAGAGTAACTATTGCTGTTGACTAAATGTGCCACCATAAGTGTCAAATAAAAGCATGTCTAGATGTTGACATTCATGCAATATCTATAATTGCATATTTCAAAATATTTTAGAAAGTAAAGAATGCACCTTCACATAATGATGTAGATTTACGTATGTATTAGGCATATAAACTTATACATACTGAAAAAGGTTATCAGCAAATTGTATCTAAAAATAATAGTGTTGCCCCATCTGTTTACCTCTCGTATACATATCTAATATGAAACATAACGTGACCAGTCACAAACAATGGAGCTTACATTCAACTGGTATGTTACAAACAGAGCTCACCTCAGATGGGCATTTTATAAGATTGCTGCACACAAACAAACATTACTAGAGAATAGCTGTTTGTTTGTTTATTGGGTTTAACGTTCAACCTACTCTATTTCAGTTATTTGGAGACCATGATCACTTGAGACAGATATAGTACTGCAACATAGAACTATCACCTCATAGACTTATGGCATGATACCACTCGCAGTCACATTATCCTGACACCGGGATAACCAGTCCTGGAACTACTTTGTGTATTTACTGAGCACCAAACAGGGAGCTA
Source organism: Solen grandis (assembly GCA_021229015.1). Lineage (NCBI taxonomy): Eukaryota > Metazoa > Mollusca > Bivalvia > Adapedonta > Solenidae > Solen > Solen grandis. The sequence continues at coordinate 23,616,837 of CM037778.1, forward strand.
CCAGTACTTTTTGTAATGACTTTGATATGTCACAGTCAGGGATTGATTCCATGACCTCCAACTCCCAATGCGGACATGATTATCCTGGGTGTATATAAAGTATACAAAGCATGGATCCATTAAACACTGTTCTAGGATCTAAACCTGAGGTACCATGTTATAATGGACTTTGGTGTAATTGTGTAACAACATAAATTAGTTGTTTGGGCTCCATATTATATTTGAATTCACTACATAATGGAGCATACATTAGTGGAATCTCACTGTGTTTATACCTGACTCTCTCCGGTAAGAACGTCTATTTCAACTTCCGAACAAGCAACACCAAAGGAGAAATAATCAAATGGTCCCCCCTTCTTTTTTTCTCTGTTGAAGTCTTCACCCTTCTGCTTCCTAGATAATGAAAGTTAGATTGGTAGCTGGAATCTTGGCATAAATATATTTAAATATTCAGAGAGATGAATTCAGTATCTTTTCAATCATATATCAATCATTTAGATCAATGGAGGAATAAAATATTAAAGTGGTAGTGAAATGAATCCTATGTGGAGCTGCAGTTTCTTCAAGCAAGATACATCAATGTTTAAATTGTTTTAAACACTTGCAATAGCAATATTGCAAATTCTTAAAGATAATTATCATATCTTTCTTAATATATATATATATATATATATATATATATATATAAAGCATTTGTATGCATGGAGGAGTAGATGCATTATAACAATATTTGGTGGGGCCACTGGGGCCAGCAGTCTGGGGCTACGATTTACACTTTGCCTGACTGAAAGAATCAGTCCTTGAACCATGTAAGGATACCAGTAATATGTTTCACGACAAACATTGTGTCAGTGAGCACTTTGATGACCTTCCTCCACACACTCTAGGGACGGTCACTGTAAGCACCTGGCTATAGAGATTGATATGTGGAAATCTTACCACTAAATTAAGCTTTTCCTACCCTAATAGAATAATTTCCTCCAAAAACATACAAGTAAATTGACAATATTAGCTTAACAATCTATGTCGAACTATGTAAACCCAATGGAAATAGTGATAAGACGAATAGTGACTTAAGTTCTTATCTCCCCTGAAAACTTAAAAATGTTTTTCTTTTGACAGTGAAGTTTGTATTTCTTATGAAATTTGAAACAGAATCATGTAATGGGGCTTTCTACCATGAGATTTCTCAAGATTCAATTTCATTTTTTCACATTTAAAGAAATTGTTTATTTTCCAAAGTTTCCACCGTTAAATATGGATGATCTCCCCGTGATCTAACAAAGTTTGGAAAAAACTTTCAGTGAATAAAGATACAAAGTATCATATAAATATAAACATCCAATGGCATGAATAAAATTCCACCAACAATACTTAGTGATCAGTAATACTTAAATACTTAGAGGCAAATTTCGTCATTTTAGTTTCTCTAATAAAAATAACCATATAGCTTATTCTTTTTAGGAAATAATGTTAATGATTAACCCTTTCCCTCATATAGGCTCATTTTGATGCACTCATAGGTACCACATAAAGCCTGATCTGCAGAAAACCACAGTTAAACCTTACAAATTTAATTATAAAATCCTCATTTCCAGACCATTGAGGAGCGCGAACAACATAAAACCTGATCAGCCTGCGTGTTACTTGCAGGCTGATCTGGTTTTATGTTGTTCGCATAGGTCTTTTCATGGTTTCCTCTATGAGGGAAAGGGTTAAGGTAATACTGCATGTCAATCTAGTCAAATACTTGAATATTTTGTATCAAATATTTTTATTAGAGAAATATGACTGATGGACTTTGCTGATAAATATGTAAGTATTACTTTGTACAAAGTACATGTATTGCTGGTGGAATTCGAGCTAAATATGAAATATGGCTATTAGAGTGGGATTACTTTAGAAGACAATTCTCCACTTAGTGCATGATATTTCAACATTTGTAAAAACACACCATACCTTTTGAAATCTGTTACTGAATATTATGGGTACATACATCAGGGTAAAAAAATATTAACACAGTTTTAATACACATGATGTTAAGAATCTTGAATAAATTACAATTTAAGGTAGGTATTAAATGAAGTTTCTACCTGGAAAACCCTGTCGCAGTGAGTTTCACGCGCATAGAAAATGCAAGTTCAATCTGAAAAAGTAAGAAATAAAAAATAAAGACGACAAAAACATACAAGTTCATTTAAGATGGAGGTTAAAATGGATAACAAGAGGCCCATGATGGCCCTAAATCGCTCACCTGAGATAAATAAGTTGACCCAAGGAACATTTGTTCCAATTTATTTTAAAATCTGGCCAGTAGTTTTGAAGAAGATGATTTTTAAAGTTTTCATATTTTTTTTCTTTTTGTTGCCATGGCAACCAGAGTTCTACATGGATCAAGTTTATTTTAGCAACTTTTGTGAAGGAAATGTTGTTTAAAGGTTTCTCAATATACATATAAGGCAATTAAGCCCCGCCCCTGGCGGCCATGTTTTTTACGGATCGGAATAATTTTAGCAACTTTGGTAGAAGTTGACCCAAGGAACATCTGTCATACATGCCATATCTCCCGGCGGGAGATTAAATTTCCGGGATTTTTACTTGTCTCCCGATCACCCGCCGGGAGGTGAAAATCTCCCGGTCTGACTTAAATCAAACTAGTTTCCCTTTGAACTCAGTATAATCCATTTTATTACCGAGCTATGATACAGCAGTAGGAAGATTACGTAAGAACATGTGTTAGTATCAATCCTGACCAGTGTGCTGTACACAGCCACAAGCAATGTGTGATCGTCCTTATCCAATCAAATTGCTTAATTCAGACAGGTAGCAGATTGGACACTCTATCAGTTGAAACAATTATCGTCGGGTAATTAGCAGCTATCAAGGCAATACTAAAGCTAGAATGAGTAAGGTTAGGATGGTACATGTAATAAAGACGTAAATCTTATCATGGATAAAAAAAGGTCCCGGAGAATAGGTAATCATTACTTACCGGAAGTGTAAACAATAAATGGTAATTAGATCAACTGTTTACTAATCATTTAAATCTTAACCAAACTCATCATATTGACACATCATAGAAAGTACACCTCAGCTAGCAATAAATTGCAAATGAATTGCAATTTTCACACCGACAATGACTTATAAACAAGGGATATCGTCTGCTGAGTAATTTACTATAAAGAGATGTCATGATCGGAAGAATTAGGTAACCACTTCATATCACCATACCGTACACGATAAATATCTTAAGCTAAATAATATTTTAGCTAAAAGCAATTTAATTCAGAACAAGGCAGTCCAAAGGACAGCTATATCCCCCGCCACTGGCCAAATATTAGAATTTGTTTGGTCATAGGATTATGTTCACCTTTACCTGGCATGGTTGTAGCAGACATAGAAGATCAGTTTAAGACAATTTAACTTTCCGGAGTTATGTATGAATCTCAGAATTCGGAGGCACATATATTAAAAGTTTACTGACAAGTTTTACATGGGAAACAGTACAAAAAGTGAACATCAATGAAGTATAGGATGTGTTAGGTAACCACAAAATACATGTGTAACTCAATTAAAAACTTTATATATCATGACGAAAATGTGTCCAAGCGTTCATGAGATATGGAGCGGACACGAAAATAACATTTGACCTGCAAGTATGACCTTGACCTTGAGCCAGCGTGACCACCTCATGCCTTCTGCACATCAGCTCAATGAGGTTAACATTTAAGCCGAGTTTGGAGAAAATGTGTCCAAGCGTTCATGAGATATGGAGCGGACACGAAAATAACATTTGACCTTCAAGTATGACCTTGACCTTGAGCCAACGTGACCGCCTCATGCCTTCTGCACATCAGCTCAATGAGGTTAACACTTTAGCCGAGTTTGAAGAAAATGTGTCCAAGCGTTCATGAGATATGGAGCAGACACGAAAATAACATTTGACCTTCAAGTATGACCTTGACCTTGAGCCAGCGTGACCGATTCATGCCTTCTGCACATCAGCTCAATGAGGTTAACACTTTAGTCGAGTTTGAAGAAAATGTGTCCAAGCGTTCATGAGATATGGAGCGGACACGAAAATAACATTTGACCTTCAAGTGTGACCTTGACCTTGAGCCAGCGTGACCGCCACATGCCTTCTGCACATCAGCTCAATGAGGTTAACACTTTAGCCGAGTTTGAAGAAAATGTGTCCAAGCGTTCATGAGATATGGAGCGGACACGAAAATGTTTCGGACACACTGACGGACTGACGGACGGACGGACTGACGGACGGACGGACGGACGAAGGGCATTCCTATAACCCCCCTCCCGCTTCGCGGCGGGAGATTAAAAAAAGAATACACAGACGGAAGGTGAAAGTATTATTACGTAAATATGATCTAACTTTTTATTTTTATTCATCCCCATTAATTAAAACCATATGATCAGAAATCATTCAATAAATCAAAGATACTGTATCAATTTAAATGTGTTTGATGTAAATGGAATGTTCTCCAATTTGTTACAAGTTAGTGTTGCATTTAATGTAAAACGGTGCTTGTGGAAAGATAAGTTTCTATTTGAATTAGATTTTATTAATAAATTTTGTAATTTTTTTACATATAAATTTCATATGGTATTTTCATTAAATGCAAAAAAAATTTAATGAAGGAGTATTCAAATGTGTTTTTTTAAATTTTTTTTTATTAAGAACGTCTCTTCCATATATGTCGTAAAATCTCCCTGGCTGGACCCCAAATCTCCCTGTGAAAATTTCAAAATCTCCCTGGGAGACATACTGAAAATATGGCATGTATGATCTGTACCAATTTATTTTAAAATCTGGCCAGTAGTTTTGAAGAAGATGATTTTTAAAGTTTTCAAATTATTTTTCTTTTTGTAGCCATGGCAACCAGAGTTCTTCATGGATCAAGTTTATTTTAGCAACTTTTGTAGAGCCTCACCCAAAGAACATTCCTGCCAAGTTTCATTAAATTCTGTCCAGTGGTTTCAGAGGAGATGTCGTTTAAAGCAAATTGTTGACGACAGACGACGGACACCGGACGACGGACGACGCCAGACGAAGGGCGATCACAAAAATGGATAAATCAAAAGCAGGGAAATTATACCTACATATATTAAAGCAGCTCGTTCACAGATGATCGGAAGATATATAAAAAAATGTTATTTCATTTCTACTCTCCCTCTAAATATTGGATAAGTCTAAGTTTCCTAACAAATAAACTCTGATAATGTAGGTCACATTGCATGGGAAAAAAGTTATGTTCGTAAACGCCACACTGGAGAAATTGCTTAAATACAGAATACAGTATCCTCAAAACAGGTGCTTGCCGTACCACGTGACACGCTCTGCAACAAGCTGTCTTAAACAGTTCCAGGTAGCGAGTTCAGCCTGTGAAATGAGTGCATGCGCAAAAAGTGAATGTGATCAGTCATGTGAGGGCACAAGAAAATAGTCATTCTAAATATAGGTTTTATAATTCTAATATAGGTACAATACCGTTGTAACACTATTGCTGTGATTGGGAAACCACCCATTTTTTTTCTGGACAGTATTCAGTACTGTATATACATTACTGTTATTAAGTAGTGTATATATATTAGTATGTCCAATTAAAATGGGTTTACACTTCCGTTTGCGCATGTGCAAATTGGTATTGCAGTCAAATGTAAAGTTGTGATAGTAATTTTTCAGTTTTTTTAAAATTTTTTAATTTTATGTAATTTTATACATATCAGTCATGACCTACTTATCACTTCCCTCGTTGGTCTGGACATTGCACATTTCATGTCCTCTTTATTGAGCTTGTAATTATATATAGTAGTTTAATTATTACATGATGGGTGGGATAAGTAATGCATTTTGTTTATCTTGGAAATATGTTACCGTAATATAAAGAACCCTTAGTGTAGATATCAATACAGTACAATTGTCTGTGTAGTGCTAGTCCTGCTGTTTTTGATCAGATTGATTATTTATAGCCTTATTTACACACGTCATCTGCACTTGTGGAAATAGCTCAGTTGGTCAGAGTGACGGTACTCCCCCCCCCCCCCCCTCAAGAGGTCATGAGTTCGTTTACAGCTGGGACCTTTTTTTTTTTTTTCTAAATTCTTATTTTTTGGAAATTCTTGAGTTATATTTGTATAGTTTGTTTTAAATAGTAATTTTATATATCCTTTATTTTGATTTTGTTTATTTGTATTTGCTTCCTTTTGATTTAAACATAAAAATTAACCAAAAATAATAAAAAATATAATATAAAAAACAGCCTCTGTATGTAATATTAATATATGGAGAGGTCGATTTTTTTTTTAAATTTAATTCCATTTAAAAAAAAGGTTAAAAAAATAACCTCTCCAATTATTTTTTTTACCCATGCACTTATCATCTAGATGTAATGTTTTCGCTGTCAGGATTCAAAGTTTAAATATCAATGCAGTCACAAGATGCCATAAAATATATGGAAAATGCTACTTAATTGGGAGTCATATTTTCAAAGCCTAGAGAGACTCGGGACTCATGCAGGGAAAATTATAAAGTAATAACTGCCTCTCTATGTATAAATAATATTAATATTAAGAGAGATCATTTTTATTATTATCAATTTATTTTTTTATTAAATATTCAATATTAAGTTCCTGTGCATAGACAGGTTAGGTTATAAGGTCAAATCAGTCAAAAAGAAAAATAGAGGGTGACAGTATGCTTATTATAAGCCGTCCGTTAAAACATTTTGTTTTAATCTTTTCTTGTTCTACATGCAATCACACAAGGTTGCATTGGGTAACAATTCACATGTAGATGGGTATAGATAGACATAATACAAACACATAGTTAAAATCATTTTCTTAGTGACCATCTGTGAAGAAGCTGCTTTAACTGTAAATGCATTTATTCATTTTTAATTTATAATCTAATAAAGGAATATATGTTTTTTTTCCACAGATAAAATAATATAATACACTATAATTGTATAGATTTAAAGTCTTCATCAATTTAGTGGAGTTGTTATTATTCAAAGAAATACACAATAACTATAAAACAAGCAGTGAATATAATACCCTGAAGCACCACACACGAATTATCTGTGTATCTATCCACACACACACACACACAAATTTATGGTAGAAAACTACTCATTACTATTTTTTCCCATGAAGATTCAGGATGTTTCTCTCGAAGTTGTTGAAGCCTTTCAGCCAGAATGGTGCAGGCCTCCTAGAACATACAGTGTACGATTAAAAGATCATCAACTTTCCAATATTGCACCGAGATAGTTGTCACACCAGCATCTCTAACTGAACCTCAGTACATGTGTACTAGTTTTTGGTAAATCACACCACAGTCTATCTATAACCATAGTAATAATGTAAGTGGTCCAGTAACTCAGAATAGCACTAGCTCTAGAAGTGAGGGGTCCTGGGTTCAAATCCCGGTCTGGCTTCATGTTTTTCTTTCTTGGTTACATTCAACACCCACCACAGGACTGTTACATTGCAGTTCTACAACATATACCTCCCTTGGGTTCATTTAGAACCTAGTATTTTTTTCTGTGTCCTGTTAATTGCAACTTGAGTGAAGAGTATGTAACATCCTTAGAGAAAAATGTTGTGTAAGCAGTCTGGCAGCTCAGTTGCTAGACAACTCGCCCGTAAGCAAGGAGACCAAAGTTTGAGTCCCAGACTGGCTACACATATTTCTCACCTGTTTGAATTTCCATGATATGTATTTAATTATAAACCAACTGGAAAGATAATTACTTCAATTCAAACTCATTTATTTCAGTTCAGCTTTGAAACTTTCAATATACGGTTGCTTATTTGTGGTTTCCATAATTTCAATAAATTTAAGCATTTTATAAAACACCCATTATACAAAATATCATCAGAATAAAAGAACTACCAAAACAGCTGGTCCTTGAAAGTCTGTACCAAGACTTCCGCCAGTGAATATTGGGTTTGGTATGGTTTTGGTGGAGGTATCACTTATGTAGATCTTCCCAATGGGGACGTCAAGGGCACGAGAGGCAATCTACGGGAAACAAAAAAAATATCTGGTTAAAAATATTTTATCAATGAAATTCAAATACACTTGGAAGAGTGATTTGCTTCGGCTGCAGTAAAAAATTTGCTGGCTTTCTTGGTTTTAAAGGCAGTATTTCAGTTAGGGTGGGATGTCTGCATAAGAAAGAATACTTACAGTCTCAAAGCACTACTACATCAGACAACATATTCCATAGCTTGTTTTGTCCCTGTGCATATGTTGCACTTACATATGTGTTCTGTACAATACGGAATATATCTGGACTTGTATACAGCTTGAAAAATCCTATTGACTGCTGGCGGCTCATCCAGATGATTATCAAAGCAAAGGGGTCTGGCACATAAGTTTGGTTTGTACGCCCAGTCTCCAATGAAAATAGTCATTACTGGCAGAGGACAAGGTTATCCGATGCATAATACCACTTAAGAAATTAATCTCACATTGGAATCCATAATCTCTCCTTGGCCAAAAGGAATTCAGTAGATATTGCCAATTTCATTCATTAGCATTTTTTCACTTCTTATAAGAATCACATGACATTAAGGTAACCTGGTGATATCTACTGTATTTCTTGTGGCCAAGAAAAGATTATGCATGCTGATGTGAGCACTTAATTTGTTATGTAGGTTTACCTCAGCCTTTCACAAAAACAATTGTTTACACTGGGAGACCAGGTGTATGAAACCATGTCAATTTCCTAAATATTGGGGTTAGTTTCATTGTATGATAGTTGCATTTGCATGGGTGAAAAAGTTGTGATTTTTTGTTACATAAATGTATATGCTAGCGAAAGGTGCAAATTATGTAAATACATCATCATAAATAAGAGATATTGGCATTTTTTCAAAGAGAGTATGAATCCTGTTCAGTCAGGAGTAGTATCTGATATATAGTGATTATGACTAACTTAAGTCACCTTGTTCAGCGTTCAAGATATTACAGCCAGTAACGCAAAGTGTCATTAGTCAACCTGTAAGTAATGGTGTACATCTATGATCAGGCAGTAACAGTTTAGTGTCATCTTATGATCAGAGCTGTAAATAATGTGTCAAATATTTGTCGGCTGTAAACTCATGTCAAATATATGATCAGAGCTGTAATCTATGTGTCTATCATATGTCAGCATGTAAGCTATAGTTCACATCTTATATGAGCATGTTAAACAGTTGTCATATTATATGTAGCATGTTAAGTCTATATTCAACATTATATGACGAGCTGTAAGCTAATGGTCAACATCTTATGTCAGCATGTTAAACAGATGTGTAACATTTATGTCGAGCATGTAAAGCCAATAGTGTCAATATATTGTCGAGCCATGTTAACAGCTAATGTGTAATCTTTGATAGCATAAACAGTATGTGTCACATCTTATTGATCAGAGCCATGTTAAACTAACATAATGGTGCAACATCTTATTGATCAAGCCATGTTAAAAGCTAATAGTGTCAACATCTATATTGATCAGAGCCATGTTAAACAGCATAATAGTGTCAACATCTATATTGATCAGAGCCATGTTAAACAGCCTAATAGTGTCAACATCTATATTGATCAGAGCCATGTTAAACAGCCTAATAGTGTCAACATCTATATTGATCAGAGCCATGTTAAACAGCCTAATGTGTCAACATCTTAGTGTATAATTAAGCCCACATAATGAAATATTTGCCCGGAAGTCTTACTTGTTCAGACAGGGCAAAATAGTGAGAAAAATGGGCGGAGCTTGTTCTGAAACACGCTGTTCAGTAAAACCACGGATGTCTCGGTGTACATGAGGTGTTTCAGAAGTTCATGGACTTTTTCTATAGATGAATAATAGTGATACACAGTAGTAGAGGAATAGGAAGAAATCATGACTTTGAAAATCCTTGTATGTTAATTTTATGCTGTCATTGTTCTGAGTAATATAGAATCGAGCAGCCAATTGTATTTTTCTAATAGAATTCCTGTAAATTAGCATTTCTCAAGGTCTTTCGTGATGAATTAAATGATTTTATTTTGTAAGTGCATTCGGATTTAGGTCTAACATCTATAAGATACTGGGAGTTTAAATAATCTGATAGTGTTGACACTTGTTTCATATTTACATCATGTTTGTATTTTATTCCTGAATATTTACCTGAATCATCTTGGTGTTGATACCCTGCCCCATCTCTATACCTCCGTGTGTGACCAGCACTGTCCCGTCCCTGTAGATGTTCACCAGGGCACTGCTCTACACACACAATGTCTCATATGATCATGTATTGAATAGTATATGTACATATAATGCATTGAATCAACATGCATATACAAACTAGTGATAGAAATCAGTTGATATTTGTCAAAGTACGATGATTATCGGTTCAATTGGATGGGGTATAATCGATAGCTTTCCAATTAATAATCACTTGAACCAGAGTAAAATTCAAACAAGGCGCTTAATCATACACTGTTACATAAACTTCAAGAGGTAGTTTTCAACACAGTTTAAGCTTATAATGCTGGAGCAGTTAATAGGTTATATTTAGTTCAAGGCCTCATTGCTTAAAAGGGGATATTTAAAGGTTTTCCTATAGAAACCTGGGTAAAATCAAGAGATTCCAGACTGATGTGCAGTGTTCACTAGACAGACAACACATGATATATGGTATAAAATTTTACAATGACGTTGTTGAACGGATATAGGTAAATTGATTATTGTCACTCTTCAGTAATGGAACTGATAGTCCGTGACTAGCCACAATCAGAACATCACCAATACAAATGTTTGTTTAACCCTTTCCCTCATAGAGAAAACCATGAAAAGACCTATGCGAACAGCATAAAACCAGATCAGCCTGCGAGTAACTCGCAGGCTGATCAGGTTTTATGCTGTTCGCTGCTCCTCAGTGGTCTTGAAATGAGGATTTTGTAATTAAATTTGGTACGGTTTAACTGTGGTTTTCTGCAGATCAGGCTTTATGTGGTACCTATTGAGTGCGTCAAAATGAGTCTATATGAGGGAAAGGGTTAATACTTTATTTCATGAATATTCATGTTTAAGATGATGATGAAGATAATGAGTATTGATATTCATAATGTGTGTCTGTCTCTTTCATAGTGTAATGAGCAGGTGAGGCTTGAGAAGATCAAAGACATGGACAAGGCTGATCAGACAGTGGCATTAGAGTCATCCCAGGACTATGTTAAGGAGAAGGAAGAACAGTCCGTGCAGAAGATTAATGACTTGATGAACATTGATTTACTGAACTTTAAATGGTATGTAACAATAGATTTTTCTTTGCCATGAGCTGTCTACTCTGGGTCTGCTCTGTTTGCCAGTGCGTCAAAACGAGTCTAAATGAGTTAAAAAAGCCATATGCAACTGTTGATGTGGCATTTGCCAAAAACAAAATAATTTGCTCTGTATCTTTAAATGTTGATCTACAATGTAAATAGCTATCAAAACATAATGAGATATGACTAAATATAGAAGTTAACTTTATAATCAGTGTCAAAGTCATCACAAATTAAGTAACTTTACTTTTTTCCAGAAATGCCCAAGACATGTACATGCATAACGTAAAGCATGGTATACACGTACTACTTTCAATTGGGAAGAGTCATAACGTATTCCGTTTTGATCATCTACCTTTATGGTGTCAAGAACAGTTTAGTGTTAAGAGAGACAGGCAAGAATCAAAATTTATTCATGTACTTAAATCCTTAAATATCAATAAATATCAAGATTATTTGTTAGGTTGTTTTCAGGGTTTAATGTCCAACCAACAATATTTCAGTCATATGGAAACAATGTCTACTGAAGACAGTTATGCAGTATCAGGCTAAAGTCATTGTGACATGATACCACATTCAATTTACATTTAATACACAGACACCTGTAGCAGTTAGCCTTTTATCCCTTATTAAGAATCAAACCTGCATCCTCTGCTATCTTAACTGATGCTTTAACCATAAAATCACAGGACCTGATTTCATCTGAACTAAATACCAAACGTACCTGGTAAAGAATAGCCGCTCCAACTCCAATGCCAAACTTCTCTGTTGTCATGGCAACCCCACGCTTCCTCCACTGGTTCTCCCTATAGATGAGTATATAATTCATTTGAAGAGTAACATATGTCTATATAGGCACTGGGCTGGTTTGTATATTCTATGTTTTCCTACCAACATAGCACATATCAACAATGCAACCTGGGAATGAACCATATATAGTGTTGTTAATGAGTTGTTACACATCTCTGAATTTCTGTTAAATTCTATTTGAGAATATAAATTCCAAGGAGACGGGTGGAAAAAGTCGAACCAGAACTATTAACTTATATCATCATGCAGTATGTCACCTTTACACTTATACAGCTTTTATGAATATGAATTATGCTTTAAACATATATTTTTTTTGAATTACCTATTAAATTTCTCTATGTCCAAAAGACGCTTTTCAAAATTACTATCTTCTTTGCATTTCACCCACAGTTCCTTAATAGTGCAGTTCTTGATTGACATTCCATATGGCGTGACATCTCCCTCTGTGTAAAGATTTCGTTCTCTAACCTGGAAAATTCAAGAATAAACATGACGCCTACCACATGTCCCTCTGCACCATAAAGCCAGGCAAGTTGCTCAGACAAAGTGTTGCACCGTCATATATTCCCTTCAATTTGTGCTATATGCAACAATTTTATTCTTTTGTAGCAATAAAATTGTTTTCAAGATGGTGTTTAACACACTATAAACAACATGTAATTATCTTCCATTTAAAACAAATACAATTCTGCAAGATTTAGCAGATAATCCATGCAATTAACTGATACATGAACACCAATTTTCATAACATCAAACAGAAATGACAAACAAAACATTTTGGTTTTCATTTATTGATCAATTAAGAAATATCCTTTTCCAATCTGAAAATCAAAAGCCTTGCCAAGAATATTTGTTTACCATGTTACTGCACAAGGCAGCTTTGATGAGTGCCTTCCTTTACCTCCAAGCTTATGTTTGCAACATCTGCTTGCATACAAATCCAGTATAAAGTGCATAGAACCATTCATACTATGACTTTCCAATAGAGTTACTCAGATTTTTCAAGCGAGAAAGCTTTCCATTTGGCTTGTGGTAGGTCAATCTGACTAAAGTACACGATCTTCCATCATAGCGTCGCATATAGAGGAGATTGGCAGATTGGCAGGTCACAGGTTTAACCCAGTGCCTCTGTGCACTATATGGGTCTTCCCCCATCTGTTAAAGGTATGACTAAGATACTGTCGCAGCGACGGTAAATTTCAACATCAACAACATACCAATGATTATGTCTTAACCACATATTCATGAGTTTCTATCGAAATTGATGTTACGGTTCTCTTCATAATCTCAAAGGAACTTTGAAAGTAAGAACGCATGAGATGGAGCAATACCTTTTGCTGACTGATCCCTAGGCAACTGGCTACCTTGAAGATCACCTCCTCTATAAACAGGACAGCCTGGGGGCCCCCAAACCCACGGAAAGAGGTGTTGGACGGGATGTTCGTCTTGCACACCCAGCCTTCCACTTTCACATTCTTGATTTTGTAGCAATTGTCGAAGCGATCTACGAAAGACCCCATCACCTGAAGCAGAGAAGAATTTTTATCGATGTATACACGTCTTTGAGTTTCTGTATTAATTCATACACTGTTCAGTAGTTTGTTCAGGTTTAACATACCAGTGACAGTATTGCAGTCACCTGGGGACTTTGTCCACATGAAACAAATACAGCACTGCTGCAATGTGATATCATACCCTACACATGTGGCATGATACCACACCCATTCACATTATCCTGACACCATGCCGGCCAATCCTGGAACTACCCTTATATATTGAGCAACAAGGAAGGGAGCTATATCAGTGCCATTTTTTTTTAAGACTTTGGTAAGTTAGAGCCAGGGTTAAGTAGTTTCATACACTAAAAGTATTTGCTAGCACAGATAAAAAAGGGGCCACATTACTCATTTTTTAAATGTCTTTTGCCAACATGAAAGCTTATCAATGCGATCAAGTTACATGTTTTAGTTATTATTTTGTTTTTGCAAAGAAAAACAATATTTAACATATATAAGTTTTCATCCAATTATCAATACATTTTGACTGAGGGACTACCTCTCCTGAGTTGTCAAGGCTGCATCCAGCATTGTTGTAGACATTTATCTGCAGGGCATTGATGGTTCCATCTGATGAGAAGCCAACCTTGTACTGTCCAAAGAAGGCATTGCGCTTGCCTGTAATTTGCATATCAACTTCTCGAGGTAGAACACAACGCACTGGTCGTTTTAATCTGTAAGTTACAACCAGCATAACCTAATACAACATGTAATTGGCATTAAGTCAAGATATATCAAAAACTATTGAACCGAAAGGAAGTTTCAGACTGTAAAGTCCATTGGTACTTACATGACTTTTTTCTTTCATTTTAAAACACACATAATTTTTAAAACACACATAATTATGTGAACAATATTTGACTTTTATAGTATACAGATTGTTACTTTTAATGCAGTGTACTATAAGGTATGCATATGCTTCTAATTTGGAATTCAAGTAAATGTTATCTTAGTTAAAAATGATTGTTTACTGTTTACATCTTTGCAGAAACTGGATTATCTATCAGTTATAGCATGCTCACTGGGCCCTATCACCATGTAATTGCAATGCATTTAAGAGGTAGAAATGTACATGATTCATACACGTCTATTTGTTTAAAACAAAATACATTTCAAGAGTCATAATCATAATTTATTAACATAAAATATGATATGGTCTGTTCTATTTGATTTCGTTCAATAATTCTGTATTATCACTGAATATTTATAATTGCAGATCCAATTATGAAACTTCTTCCTGTAACAATTAACATTCATCCCAAAATAATAATTTTACAGCAGGTTTGTTTGTTTTGCTGGGTTTAACATCCCTACCATTACCATTTTATCAACATAGATATGTCACTGGTGGGGAATGAACCCAAAACCTCTTGTTCTCAAAGCAGACACTCTAACCCTTTGGCCACCAAGGACTGTTTTTACAGCAAGTGTTCTCTTCACAGTGAGATTATCTTATGAGCATAAAAACCAAATAATATATAAATCATACTCAAATACAGGGCTATGTTTTTTTATTGTAGAAGCTGGAAAGTCAATACTGAGACTCAAACTTGCATACTTGTGGGCGGCAATAGCCACTGGACCTGACAACAAGGGGCTGCGTGTGTCTTTTCCGCCAAAACTTCCACCTGTGGTTCAAAAAACATTAATGTATCACTAATTAGTGACCCCCATCTGCCATATTAGCATAAGATGTATTATCAAATTAATCAGGTCTTGGTTGTGATGCAATACATGTAGCTAATGTGTAGTCAAAAAAGTATTTTTTTGGGTTAAAAATAATAAGAAAAAATAAAAAAAAATAATATGTCGGTTGTAAGCACAACAAGGTGGTTTGCAGAAGTCTTAAATTTAGTTTCAGCTTAGATAAGCAAATTGATGATACTGCAACTACTACTACTACTACTACTAACAATAATAACTAAAACAATGTGTATATGGCAATAAAGTGTGAAGATAATACTCACCTAGTCTCCTGACCTTTATGGACACCTTGTTTTGTGTCACATTGATCATCTTGCACAGACACTCCTGGAAATGGGTCATGTATTTCATTTGAAACTATTTTAATGCACATGTATTTAAAAGAAAGTTCTATCTTATAGCCATACATGTTACATTCTCAAAATTCTTTGCCATGTGTTCTAATAAATTAACCCTTTCCCTCATAGAGGAAACCATGAAAAGACCTACGCGAACAGCATAAAACCAGATCAGCCTGCGAATAACTCGCAGGCTGATCAGGTTTTATGCTGTTCGCTGCTCCTCAGTGGTCTTGAAATGAGGATTTTGTAATTAAATTTGGTAAGGTTTAACTGTGGTTTTCTGCAGATCAGGCTTTATGTGGTACCTATTGAGTGCGTCAAAATGAGTCTATATGAGGGAAAGGGTTAAGAAGTGTTCCTAAGAACATGTGTCACCTGCCGAAAGAAGCGTGACAGAAAAAGTGTGACAGACAGACAGACAAACGGATAGATGAATGACAGAAAAGTGATACCTATGTATCACCTATGCTTACAGCAAGTGACACGAAAATGGTTATGGTAATATCTTTTTGAACTGCATTTAGCTGTGATCGTCTGCAGACAGTTTTGTTCATAACCCCATGAATAAATGAACAACAAAATGATTTGTTTACAATCTTAGGATACAACTTCAGTTAAACGTCCAGACTAGGGATCAAATCAGGAACCTCCTTGTCATATTGAGTCCAACTGACCACCAGAAGTAGTCCCCTGCATTATTGTTTGACATTATGTAAGAAAGCGTATTGGTTGGAGCATATATAAATTTCCCTAAAACAAATTGTTGTTTGAAAAAGATTCATAATAGAACTAAGATAAAAAGCTTCGTAAATTGAAAATGAGTTCTGAAAAACGAAACTCCTCTCTGTCTTGATAAACTATGTGTAAAAAGATTGTCAACTAAAACAGTGCTTGGCCTGTTTCCAATCTGGAATACTCAGACAGCTGTTGAGGGAATCATTAAGTTTCTCTCTTTTCAACAAAAAAACTTGTATATTCACAATTAACAGATGTAACAAAGTATTATTTCCGTGATTGTTTTACAGCACAATAAGTGTTAACTTTGTTTAATGCAGCAAAACTGGACAGCTTTCTTCATTATGTATATAAGAAAGAAATTTACGTAGGACAACAATTTTTCTATTTGAGATCAAATTTGTTGTTTAAATCTCAAGTTTATTGGGTCCCTGATGTTTAGATCAAAAGATAAAATACTTTTTAATCAATAATTTTTGTGGGACAATAATTTTTGTTGATTTCTTGTAGGATTCAAACTACAAAAAACTATCCCCATGAAAACTGTTGTTCATATATTCCCCAAGTTTTCTAGACCATGAATCTATGAATAAAGATACCTACCATTAAACCCCCTTAAATACAAAATCAATGAAATTTAATATCAACACAGATAAATGATTTTACAGTATTTATACTGATACCTGAACGTTCATGATGAACTGTGAAGTACAGTGCACCTCTAACTCGTTATTCTCCACCATTGGCACGGCACATGCTGCGTGGGTTTCAATATACAGGTGCTCCTGAAATCCAGACTGCCACTCCCCTGGGGTACCCACAATACATTGCGTTCTTATATAATGCTCATATGTTTAATAGAATACTAGCTTAAATATTTTTTAAAAATACCTTTAAGTTGTGTGTGACGCCAGTCACTCCCAAATAAACTACCAAATTTCTCTACTTTGAAAACTGAAGAACCTCTCAATTTTGTAAAAATGATCAAATGTTTGAACATAACTCTACAACACAGGGATGCTGAGTTAAGTAATTTTTTTAATGACTTTTTATGAGAATTATTATACATAAAGTATAAGTAAATATTAGTGCCACTTGGGGCATTGAAAAATTCAATATCCTGCTCCCAACTTATTAATCTTAGTTTGTAAACAATATCAGAATACTTAATTCTGTATTAAGGATATTTTAATAAGTGTTATATTTCTCTCAAATATGTTTTTGTTACAATACAGAAAATGACTTCTAAAGATGAAGAAATGCACATGAAAAGAATAATTTTGAGAGAAAGCACACATAGAACAAGAGGCCCATGATGGCCCTAAATCGCTCACCTGAGATAAATAGGTTGACCCAAGGAACATCTGTACCAATTTATTTTAAATCTGGCCAGTAGTTTTGAAGAAGATGATTTTTAAAGTTTTCATATTTTTTTTCTTTTTGTTGCTATGGAAACCAGAGTTCTATATGGATCAAGTTTATTTTAGCAACTTTTGTGGAGGTTGACCCAAGGATCATTCCTGCCAAATTTAATCAAATTCTGTCCAGTGGTTTCAGAGGAAATGTTGATTAAAGTTTTCCCTATATACATATAAGGCAAATAAGCCCAGCCCCTGGCAGCCATGTTTTTTACGGATCGGAAATTTTTTAGCAACTTTGGTAGAGGTTGACCCAAGGAACATCTGTACCAATTTATTTTAAAATCTGGCCAGTAGTTTTGAAGAAGATGATTTTAAAAGTTCTCATATTTTTTTTCTTTTTGTTGCCATGGCAACCAGAGTTCTACATGGATCAAGTTTATTTTAGCAACTTTTGTGAAGGTTGACCCAAGGATCATCCCTGCCAAGTTTAATCAAATTCTGTCCAGTGGTTTCAGAGTAGATGTTGTTTAAAGTTTTCCCTATATACATATAAGGCAAATAAGCCCCGCCCATGGCGGCCATGTTTTTTTACGGATCGGAATAATTTTAGCAACTTTTGTGAAGGTTGACCCAAGGATCATCCCTGCCAAGTTTAATCAAATTCTGTCCAGTGGTTTCAGAGTAGATGTTGTTTAAAGTTTTCCCTATATACTTATAAGGCAAATAAGCCCCGCCCCTTGCGGCCATGTTTTTTTACGGATCGGAATAATTTATTTTAGCAACTTTGGTAGAGGTTGGCCCAAGGAACATCTGTACCAATTTATTTTAAAATCTGGCCAGT
This sequence comes from Solen grandis, assembly GCA_021229015.1. NCBI lineage: Eukaryota > Metazoa > Mollusca > Bivalvia > Adapedonta > Solenidae > Solen > Solen grandis. Next base: position 23,635,499 of record CM037778.1, read on the forward strand.
AGTTTTGAAGAAGATGATTTTTAAAGTTTTCTTCTTTTTTTTTTTTTGTTGCCATGGCAACCAGAGTTCTACATGGATCAAGTTTATTTTAGCAACTTTTGTGAAGGTTGACCCAAGGATCATCCCTGCCAAGTTTAATCAAATTCTGTCCAGTGGTTTCAGAGGAGATGTTGTTTAAAGTTTTCCCTATATACATATAAGGCAAATAAGCCCCGCCCCTGGCGGCCATGTTTTTTTACGGATCGGAATAATTTTAGCAACTTTGGTAGAGGTTGGCCCAAGGAACATCTGTACCAATTTATTTTAAAATCTGGCCAGTAGTTTTGAAGAAGATGATTTTTAAAGTTTTCTTCTTTTTTTTTTTTTGTTGCCATGGCAACCAGAGTTCTACATGGATCAAGTTTATTTTAGCAACTTTTGTGAAGGTTGACCCAAGGATCATCCCTGCCAATTTTAATCAAATTCTGTCCAGTGGTTTCAGAGGAGATGTTGTTTAAAGGTTTCTCTATATACATATAAGGCAAATAAGCCCCGCCCCTGGCGGCCATGTTTTTTTACGGATCGGAATAATTTTAGCAACTTTGGTAGAGGTTGACCCAAGGAACATCTGTACCAAATTATTTTAAAATCTGGCCAGTAGTTTTGAAGGAGATGATTTTTAAAGTTTTCAAATTATTTTTCTTTTTGTTGCCATGGCAACCAGAGTTCTTCATGGATCAACTTTATTTTAGCAACTTTTGTAGAGCCTCACCCAAGGAACATTCCTGCCAAGTTTCATTAAATTCTGTCCAGCGGTTTCAGAGGAGATGTCGTTTAAAGCAAATTGTTGACGACGGACGACGGACGACAAACGACGCACGACGGACGACGACGGACGCCGGACAAAGGGCGATCACAAAAGCTCACCTTGAGCACTTTGTGCTCAGGTGAGCTAAAAACACGTGTGTATACACAGCGACAGTATAGTACCTGACACCACGTGATCGGAGCTACTAAACGCCTCCTCTACATCCCCGTCTGTCTGCCTGACTGGCTCTCCAAAGAATGATTCTGCAGCAATAGCATCCTGAAATAGCCATGCTTAATGTGTTTCATGGTTATCAAATGTACATTATACATGAAACATGTAGTCCTATTACGTTCTCCTGACTTCCAAATTCTCTTAACCCTTGACTTCATTAAAGACTTAATTTTGATGCATTGGCAAACAGAGCAGACCCAGATCAGACAGCTCCTATAGGGTCTCCTTTGTTTCCTCATACATTATTGTAGATCTGTGCATGGCAAAGAAAAGTCCATTGTTTCATATGCCATTTAAAGTTTAGTAAATTACCGTTCATTAAATCATAAATTTGTGCATGAATACTGATGAGGTATAGGGTAAAAGTTCATAATCCCTAACCTGATTGTCTGATATAGGCCATAATCCATCTTGAACAAGAGATTATGGTCGTAAATATTGCCTCTAAGTTTGATCAGAATTGCTAAAAAAATTAAGATGCTAGAGTGTAAACTGAAAGTGGCAATGGACTCAAGGTGTGAAAAATGAGCATCCAACAATCATTAAAGCTTATTCAGACTAATCCAAATCCAGAATGAGCTAATACAAAATGACATAAGTGCATGAAATAAAAAACTTAGTTCAAACCTTGATGATACAAGTGATTATAAGGAACATTTGAGCTTAAAAAGGACACATACTGCATTAGAAAATAAACCGAAAATATATCAAACACATGTGTTTAGAGGATATTTGTATGATTTGAGTGGATATGGTATATTCCCGTCAATGTCTCACTTTGATCCTGTTCACACGCGAATGAATCCATTTATGTGAATATTTTGCCATTTACAGGAAACAAAGGGAGGCAATAAGTAAATACTGCTACATATCCATATACACTTACTCCCCAATCATTGTTCTTTATATATAAAAAAGTAGTTCCTTCAGACTAATATCACTCACAGTATGAATGATATGGATTTTATTTCACTGATAGAACACACTTTTTCATCAGTTAGCATAAAAATATCATATCATTTCACTAATGATATAACTTTTCAAAACAAAGACAAGCTATGCTAGATATCATTGAAGATACAAACAAAAAATATACATATGTAATATTTTACTTCTTTATTCACAGAAGACTGAATGTTATACCTGGATGGTAATTATGGCTGGCAGATCCTCATAGACAACTTTTACCAGGAAGGTTGCTTGCCTTGCTGTCTCTCTGGTGTCTGCTAGGATAGCCCCAATTGGTTGTCCAACGTACAGAACCTGTAATGTTATAGCGCCCATATTAGATTTTGTGGTTATATGTAGAGATACATAAACAAGAGGGCCATGATGGCCCTGGATCGCTCACCTGGTATCATTAGGCTATGTAAAATCAAGTGACCCCTTGGGCAGAGCCAATTTTCTGAGAAGAAGATTTTTCAAGTTTTTCCTATATAAGCCTATGTTAAATCAAGTGACCCCTGGGGCGGGGCCAATTTTGACCCCAGGGTCATGATTTGAACAAACTTGGTAGAGATCAACTAGATAATGCTACACACCAAATATCTTAACTCTATGCCATGTGGTTTCTGAGAAGAAGATTTTTCAACTTTTTTATCCAATATCAGCCTATGTTAAATCAAGTGACCCCTGGGGCGGGGCCAATTTTGACCCCAGGGTCATAATTTTAACAATCTTGGTAGAGAGTCATAAGACCATGCTACATACCAAATATCTAAACTCGAGGCCTTGTGGTTTCTGAGAAGAAGATTTTTCAAGTTTTTTTTTCTATATTAGCCTATGTAAAATCAAGTGACCCCTGGGGCGGGGCCAATTTTGACCCCAGGGTCATGATTTGAACAAACTTGGTTGTGATCCACTAGACAATGCTACATACCAAATATTTAAACTCCATGCTTTGTGGTTTCTGAGAAGAAGATTTTTCAAGTTTTTTTCTATATTAGCCTATGTTAAATCAAGTGACCCCTGGGGCGGGGCCAATTTTGACCCCAGGGTCATAATTTGAACAATCTTGGTAGAGAGTCATAAGATCATGCTACATACCAAAAATCAAAAGGCTAGGCCTTGTGGTTTCAGAGAAGAAGATTTTTTCAAGTTTTTCCTATATTAGCCTATGTTAAATCAAGTGACCCCTGGGGCGGGGCCAATTTTGACCCCAGGGTCATAATTTGTACAATCTTGGTAGAGAGTCATAAGATCATGCTACATACCAAAAATCAAAAGGCTAGGCCTTGTGGTTTCGGAGAAGAAGATTTTTTAAATTTTCATTTCTAAAATCTATTTTTAGCTCCTGTGACCTAATTATGCAATGGACCAGAACCATTTATACAACTTTAGTAGAGCTTTATCCAAGGAACATTCCTGCAAAATATTTTTCAAATTGGCCAAGCCGTTTAGGAGGAGATGTTGTTTGAAGCAATTGTTGACGCCGGACGCACGGACGCACGCACGCACGGACGACGGACAAAAGGCGATCAGAAAAGCTCACCTTGAGCACGTTGTGCTCAGGTGAGCTAAAAAAACATGAAAATTATAATATGTAGACAATTTTGATACTAAGTTACTAAGATTATTACTTAAAAGAATATATGATTATCATAAAGTACTTTTATTCATTAAAACTTTGACAAACTTAAGTAACATCAGTATAAGATGGCAAACTTGCATTTTTGGAGATAATCAAATAGCTCATTTTGTATCATTAATTCATCTATCAATATTAAAAATTTAAACTTTACTTATTTTTCATTGGTTATGAAACAAGTTCTTACAATTCAAATAAATCATTCTCGATGGCTCTGATGATGGCGTATATGGTCATTATTGTGGGAGGAAACTGGAGTACCCGGAGAAAACCCATGTTTCTGAATGGGCGACCACTGTACCCTCTCACGTACATCATCCGGGATCAAACCCGCAGCGCATTGGTCAGAGGTGAATAATGTTATCACTACACTATTCAGGCATCAAAATAAAAGTTTCATTAAAAACCCTTAAAACAAAATACAATGAAAAGTTGAATTAATCAATTAATTTATCAATGAAAAATAAAAATAAAAACCTCTTTTGTTGCAAACACCTCCTCATCCTTCACAACTGGTCCCCACAGGTTGGTACCCGGTATATCAGAGTGGTCAATGTAGCTGTGAACGCCAGGAACCTTGAGAGCTTCACTGGTGTCCACACTGACAATCTTGGCGTGGGCTCTCTGGCTTGTTACCAGGCTAAGGAACAACTCTCCTGGAACAAAAACCCTTGTGTGACTTTCGGTCTCATTAAAGAATGGGTGCAAAGCACTGGTATATTTTATGACCATATTAGAAACTGTACTTTATATAATTTTCTCATTATAGTAAAGGCAGACACAGAGTCATACTGGTGCTTAGGATGTAGGTTTGATCCCTGGCTACGACATACCAAAGTCGTAAAAATGGCACTGGTATAGTTTACTTGTTTGGAGTTCAGCCTATAAGGGTAATTCCAGGATTCGTTGGCCATAATCTCACAAAAACATGCAGCATATTGCCCATTTCTTGCAAAGTCACGTTTTCAAATATCTCCTATTCTATTGAAGATATGGTAAAACAAATTATATGTGAAAGTAAATTATATCTAACAATAGAACATTACATTACCATCAACATGATATCTTTTTTTATTGAAATAAGTCAATAAATAAAACAAGAGGGCCATGATGGCCCTGAATCGCTCACCTTAGGGCTAGTTGATTAAAGATATTAGTAGACATGATAAGCTCAATTTTATGACTTGACATATTCAAGGGCCATTATCCAGTCATGCATGGGCAGATCTGGCTGGTTTTCTAAAGTACCTGAGCTCTAATGGACATCTTACTGCTGCATAAGTTTGATAAAGATACATTCAAAACTTTGTTGCATTCCCAAACAAGTGTTTATGGACAGATGGAAGATGTGCCACGGCAAAAGCTTTTCTGGTTTTCGGCCTGTATGAAATTGCTATAAAGATATTTTTTCCATAATTTGAACAATCTTGGTAGACACTTACTCAAGGAACATCTGTGCCAAACATTTTGAAATTCAGCCAGCAGTTTTTGAGGAGAAGATTTTTTTAAGATTTGACTATAGACATATAAGGAAAACTAGCCACGACCCTGGCGGCCATGTTTTTTTTCGGATCCAAATAATTTTAACAATCTTGGAAGACATTTAATAAAGGAACATCTGTGCCAAAACAATTTGAAATAACGCCAGTGGTTTTGGAGAAGAAGTTTTTTTTCAATTTTCACTATAGACATATAAGGAAAACTAGCCCCGCCCCTGGCGGCCACGTTTTTTTATGGATCCAAATAATTTGAACAATCTTGGTAGACACTTACTCAAGGAGTATCTGTGCCAAAACATTTTGAAATTCAGCCAGCAGTTTTGGAGGAGAAGATTTTTTAAGATTTGAGTATAGGCATCTAAGGAAAACTAGCCACGCCCCTGGCGGCCATGTTTTTTTACGGATCCAAATAATTTGAACAATCTTGGTAGACACTTACCAAAGGAACATCTGTGCCAAAACATTTTGAAATTCAGTTGGTTGTTTTGGAGAAGAAGACATTTTAAGTTTTTTCTTTCCGTTGCCATGGCAACCAGAATTCCAAATGGAATTCAATTCTTTGAACAACTTTGAAAGGGGACCACCCAAGGAACATCCCTGTAAAGTTTTATCAAAATTGACCAAGCGGTTAAGGAGGAGATGTCGTTTGAAGCAAAATGTTGACGGACGACGGACGGACGGACGACGGACGGACGGACGACGGACGAAGACCGGTCACAATAGCTCACCTTGAGCCTCTGGCTCAGGTGAGCTAAAAAAAAAAAGTTTTACGTTAAATAAAAAATACCTGCATGAAAAGAACTATGTAATGTTTGTTGTTTTCCTACTACATTGGTTGAATTTTAGTCATGATTTAAAAGAGATTTTAAAATAAATCAAACTGAAGATAATTAATATGACACCAAAACGGCCCGAAAGAATATGCATATCGATTTAACCAGTGAAAAGCAGTACAATCCTCAGACAAACAAATGCACGTGAATCTTGCTTTCAATAGTTACCTTAATTCAACAAACTCCGACAAACATTCGGGGCGTGGCTATACCTGTTTTTGCGACAAGTTAATTCCTTGCATTTGGGAAATTATCATTACATAAAATGGTCACATTTTTCCTCTATGCTTTTTCCATACTTTATTGAAAGTTTGCAAAATTCTGTAGTCTTCTGTAGGCCTGAAAAACATTTTCCACTGGCTATTACAGGAATTTCTGTTTAATGGGACTTTGATAACACAATATGAGCCATTACCCTCAAACTTTGGCATATCATCCAAGTAGATGGCTTCCCCGGACACAATGGCTTCAGAGCTAACATTAGGGACAGGTCTCCCAAGGGCATCATTATCTGACTGGCCAGGCTCAGTGCATGGGTCAAACAGCTGTACACCCTCAACTGGGGCTGTTGTCAATCCTTGTATTGATGCTGTGTCATTCTGAAAAAGAAACAAGAGTGTTTTTTGGAACACATGTGTCACCTGCTGAAGCGTGACAGAAAAAGTGTGACGAAAAAACGACAGACAACGGACAGACAGACAACGGAAAAGTGACCCCCTATGTGTCACCTCTGCTTACAGCAGGTGAAACAAAAAATATTCTTTTAAACAGTACTGAAATGTACTTGCTGTTTAACACAAACTGTCCATGTTAATACAAATATAAAATATGGCATGGCCACTTGGATTGTTCCAGTTAGAAAGCTTTCCATCTGGATTGCGGTAGGTTGGTGGTTCAGCCCAGATGCCCTGTGAACTAAGGGCCTTCCTCCACAAGTAATTAGATGGACGTTTACGTGTGATGGAAAAATCAAACACAACATCAATATAAAATAAATTTCATTTGTAAGAAATGATATATATTAGTTTGGACAACAGAATGTCATTTGTTTCTAAATTATAAGATGTACAAGTTTCAACACAGTAAAATATATACTTGTTTAAAGAATATATAAATAACAAAGGGCAGTAACTGTTGTACACTGCACTTCTCCTCACTGAGATCTATCTACCTATAAAGTTTCATGTTGATACCTCTTATACTTTTTGTGCTATGCTCCGGACAAACTATAAGTATGAAAAATAACAAAGGGCAATAACTCCAAAATTATGCAAAACAGAGTTGTGGTTCTTGTACACTGCACTTCTCCTCATTGAGATCTATCTACCTATTAAGTTTCATGTCGATATTTCTTATAGTTTCTGTGTTATGCTCTGGACAAAATTATGACGGACGGACGGACAGATGCACAAAGCGGCAACTATATGCTCTCCCTTCAGGGAGCATAAAAATGTAATTGTTTGAATAATACAAGAGTGTTCTTTGAAATGGTTGTGTCACCTGCTGAAGCATGACGGAAAAAGTGTGACAGACAGACAGAAAGATGGACAGATAGACGATGGAAAAGTGATCCCTGTGTGTCACCTCTGCTTACAGCAGGTGACACAACAAGAGCTGTCTTATGACAGCATGATCAACTATTCAAATATAATAATATAATTCATGTCATTCAAAAGTCATAATTGTCAAAATATAGTCAGAGTTATAAAACATGGCCAGTGACTTGAGGTAATGACCCCCAACACTGGTACGAAATTTCAAATTTTCACCTTTCTTGTGTTCTGATACATTGGAACACAACATAGTTTACTTATATTACATTAATATTTGTATATTGTATTTTGGGACAGAGGCCATATAATTATATAAACAAGAGGCCCATGATGGACCTAAATCGCTCACCTGAGATAAATAGGTTGACCCAAGGAACATCTGTACCAATTTATTTTAAAATCTGGCCAGTAGTTTTGAAGAAGATGATTTTTAAAGTTTTCAAATTATTTTTCTTTTTGTTGCCATGGCAACCAGAGTTCCACATGGATCAAGTTTATTTTAGCAACTTTTGTGAAGGTTGACCCAAGGATCATCCCTGCCAAGTTTAATCAAATTCTGTCCAGTGGTTTCAGAGGAGATGTTGTTTAAAGTTTTCCCTATACACATATAAGGCAAATAAGCCCACGCCCCTGGCGGCCATGTTTTTTACGGATCAGAATTTTTTTTAGCAACTTTGGTAGAGGTTGACCCAAGGAACATCTGTACCAATTTATTTTAAAATCTGGCCAGTAGTTTTGAAGAAGATGATTTTTAAACTTTTCATATTTTTTTTTTTTTTTTGCCATGGCAACCAGAGTTCTACATGGATCAAGTTTATTTTAGCAACTTTTGTGAAGGTTGACCCAAGGATCATCCCTGCCAAGTTTAATCAAATTCTGTCCAGTGGTTTCAGAGGAGATGTTGTTTAAAGGTTTCTCTATATACATATAAGGCAAATAAGCACACGCCCCTGGCGGCCATGTTTTTTTACAGATCGGAATAAATTTAGCAACTTTGGTAGAGGTTGACCCAAGGAACATCTGTACCAATTTATTTTAAAATCTGGCCAGTAGTTTTGAAGAAGATGATTTTTAAAGTTTTCATTTTTTTTTTTTTTTTGTTGCCATGGCAACCAGAGTTCTACATGGATCAAGTTTATTTTAGCAACTTTTGTGAAGGTTGACCCAAGGATCATCCCTGCCAAATTTAATCAAATTCTGTCCAGTGGTTTCAGAGGAGATGTTGTTTAAAGTTTTCCCTATACACATATAAGGCAAATAAGCCCACGCCCCTGGCGGCCATGTTTTTTTACGGATCGGAATAAATTTAACAACTTTGGTAGAGGTTGACCCAAGGAACATCTGTACCAATTTATTTTGAAATCTGGCCAGTAGTTTTGAAGAAGATGATTTTTAAAGTTTTCATTTTTTTTCTTTTTGTTGCCATGGCAACCAGAGTTCTACATGGATCAAGTTTATTTTAGCAACTTTTGTGAAGGTTGACCCAAGGATCATCCCTGCCAAGTTTAATCAAATTCTGTCCAGTGGTTTCAGTTTTTTTACTTTTAACTTTGGTAGAGGTTGACCCAAGGAACATCTGTACCAAATTATTTTGAAATCTGGCCAGTAGTTTTGAAGGAGATAATTTTTAAAGTTTTCAAATTATTTTTCTTTTTGTAGCCATGGCAACCAGAGTTCTTCATGGATCAACTTTATTTTAGCAACTTTTGTAGAGCCTCCCCCCAAGGATCATTCCTGCCAAGTTTCATTGAATTCTGTCCAGGGGTTTCAGAGGAGATGTCGTTTAAAGCAAATTGTTGACGACGGACGACACACGACGGACGAAGGGCGATCACAAAAGCTCACCTTGAGCACTTTGTGCTCAGGTGAGCTAATAAAACTACCTACTATACTTTGAAAAAAAATACTCTGATAGTGTATGACCTAATTCAAATATTATATTTTCTATTCAGTGTATGCTTGACAATGTACATAGTGAACATTGGAAATTAAAACATGCAGTATTATGTGTCCTATTTTGTATGCAATGCAAGTGTTTTCCAACGAATACACACGTATGTATACGCCAATTTCAAGAACAAGAGGGCCATGATTGCCCTTGGATCACTCACCTGAGAACCAGGTATTAGTGTGAGGAAAAGAAACAGCAAATATCTTATGATATGGAAAATGGGCTCTGCCCTGTGCCAGCCATAAATCAAGTGAGTACTTTTGGACAGGAAGAATTTTCAAATTTGTTCAATATACATATAAGGAAAATGGGCTTAGCCCCCTGGCGGCCAAGTTTTTTTACCAATCCAAATAATTTGAACAATCTTGGTAGAGAGTGACCTAAGGAACATCTATGCCAAATAACTTTGAAATTCAGCCAGTACTTTTGGAGAAGAAGATTTTTGAAATTTTTACTTTATACATGTTAGGAAAACAGGCTCCACCCCCTGGTGTCCATGTTTTTCAACAAATCAAAATAATTTGAACAATATTGGTAAAAACTGACCCAAGGAACATCTGTGCTAAATAACTTTGAAATTTGGCCAGTACTTTTGTAGGAGTAGATTTTCAAAGTTTTCATATGTTTTTTCTTTCCATTTCCATAGCAACCAAAGTTCTGCATGGAATCAAATCCTTTGAACAACTATGAAAGGGCATCATTCAAGAAAAATTCCTGCAAAGTTTCTTTGAAATTGGCCCCATGGTTTTGGAGGAGATGTCGTTTAAAGTTAAATGTTGATGACGGACGACAGACATTCATCAGTAACAATAGCTCCCCTTGTGCACGTTGTGCTCAGCTGAGCTAAAAACTATATAAAGCTTATGCAATTGGCCTTATTCTAAGCCAAATACATAACTCTTGTGACCTCAGGATTCAGTTTCAGGATATGTGTCATATATATTTGCAACTTCAAAACTACCATTAACTATTTCAAAGAGTTCCCGTTTTAGCATCTTCGTTTGTGAAAGGATATCTCAATACACATTACGATTAGTGCTTGTGTTTGTCTTTCTATATCATAGCTAAATATGTTAAGAAAATACTGAGCAGACGTACCAACTCTGCCATCACTTTAGAGAAGAATTTGAAGAAGAAAGCAGAGGCCACAGCTGCGGTGGAGCCATCATCTGCTGCGTCCGGACATTTAGTTGTCAGATCCTTTGCCAGGAAATCCAGTACATCGTCCAACAAATGCCTGTTCCACACACTGTTAAACATATAGAAAAAAGTATCATACACTTATAACTAGATGGTGACACAATAAGTCAACTGAGTTTTCGATTGCTTGCTTGGGTTTTACATCCACTAAACAGTATTTCAGTCTTTTTAGGGACTTTTTCCAATATAAGACAGATATAGTACATGTATTACTGTGGTATCATGCCGTAAACATATGGCATTAAACCACACCCTGCCACTTTATTCTGACAGAGGCCAACCAGTCCTGGAACTACCCTTATATGCCACATACCATTTTAATGACTCTGGTATATTGTGACTGGTGATCGTTATTATATCTTTTACACAATAAAACTGTCTGACAATAATTTGATTATTACATTCTTGTTAATACAATACAATACTACAATACAATACTATACTACAATACAATACTATTTTAATTAAAGCGAGAGCAAATGTCAAAGCAATGTAGTCCCATAAGGCCAACCCTCCCCCTACAAAAAAATCCCATCAAACATAAAAACATATTGAAACAATTCTATAAGGACCAAACTTATTATAGAATATGAGAAATATATACATTACCTGTCTGGAGTCAGTTGGAATTTTGTAGACAAAACTTTTGTTTTATGTATCCCACCAAAACAAAGCCTGCAAAATCATTTAATAACCTATTATCAGTGTTTTGTACATTAAGATATCTTTAAAGCAAGCTACGTCGATTATATATCACATGCCATGTAGTTATATAGGCAGTGATATACAGTTGAAGAACTAAAAACCCCATTTGAGGGAAAAGTAGTATTTACAGAACCTATTATATTACAAATAATGTCAATCAACAACGTTATAACAAATCCTAACTTCCCCTACGTAATGGCACCGCACTCAAGCATGGCACCAACAATGCACATTTATACATGAGAATAGATTATTGTTTTAGTTTCTAAAACATCAATATAAAAGCTAAAGAATAGTATGAACTCTTAGTTTAAACAAATAAAATAACATGAATGTATATATTTCATTAGTACTATGTTTATATTATACTGTTTAAGAAATACAGAGATATACATGTATCAATATTTACCTTATCTCCTGGACAACCTTCGATGGAGACAACTTCACATACATTCCGCTGTTCATAATTGCAAGAGAGAATGTTCGTCTTGCAGTTTGTTTGAAAAACCAGCTGTATGTTCCCTGAGATGAATAGAAAAAAAAAACATTTTTCTTTTATTATCACTAATTGACCATAAATCACTACAAATTTAACATTATGTAATTGCTTTTTTTTTTCAGGTAGAATGAATGTAAAAACTGCCCGTTTTCTTATTACTTTTTACACAAATGAAGCTAGATGAAATACTATCTATCTTCGACAATACTGGACACATTTGACAACAAAATTGCATGTGGTATGTCCTCCATATGTGTTTAAGAATGGGTATTACATAAACTTACAGTAAAACCTTGCTTTAAGACCACCTCGGAATTAAGACCACCTTGCTAAATGTAGAACCAAATTAGTTTAAGTCCTGCTCTGATTATATTGGCAAAATTCACAATTAAGACCACCTCACTATTAAGACCACTTTTCGGAATTTTAAAAAATTTAATTTCCCTTCACAATCAACTGCACACGAATTGTATCACAAACAAAAATGTGTGCTGTGTTGTGTAAAACAGATCAACCATTGACTACCTATTGTTCTAGAGTAGGTCTTGGATAATCTGTGCATCCAAAAACATCTGTTACTACTGGAAAGGTCCATTGCAGTGCTGCATAAAAAAGTCCTTACCTCCTCACTAAATGGCAGAAAGACGGACTTCAAAACTTCTCCATCTTTTATGTCAAGACTGTCCAGTGGTATAGTCTGCTCACCTTTCACTGCAATGATTAACCTTCAATTCATATAGACTAATTTGAAGCAACTGCAACCAGAGCAGACCCAGATCAGACGGCTCCTTCCAGGATCCGTCTGATCAGGGTCTCCTCTGTTTGCTCATAAAATATTGTAGCTCAGATTCTACAAAGTCAGAATGACAAAGAAAAATCCATTGTTACATATACCATTTAAAGTTCAGTTAATTAATATTCATCAAGTCATAAATTTCTGTATGAATATTCATGAGGTAAAGGGTTAAAATTGACCACTCACCACCCTGGAACAACAGTTAGATGGGACGGGAAAACACATGTAATGACAATATAGCTGCCATTTCTCATTGTGAAGTGGTGGTATAAAAGAAAATAAAGGATTGTCAACAAGATTAGAAAAGAGATAGCCATGCATTTCATTAAGCTTTTACATTATGCATAGCCACAAAATTAAACTGACCATTTCAAACACTTAATTTGAATAATAATTTGATTAATCACGGAAATTCAAGGACACAGTGTTCATTTATAAACCAAACTAACAATCTACTACACATAGTGCTGGTTGCTTTAATTAGGTAGATTCTGGGCAAGTCGTTTGTATTTATATAGTTAAGTATTTAGAAGTCCTACATTAATTAAACAATGCACATACTATAATCTGCTGCACATTTAAATCTTGCAAACCTGGAAGCTTTCTTAAAATTCCACAAATATTTCTTTAAGATGTTTATCAAATTGAAATCAAACTATAAAATAGTAACATAAGAATATTATGAAATCCTTCAATGTAAGCTAAAATTATTACAAAATCTTTCCATAACTATGCATGATTGAAGTTACAAATGGTCTTCCTCCACTTGCAATGAGCTGAACATTGCTAAGTGACTCGAAAAATGGCATACTGTGATGGTAATCTCCAACATTACACCAACAATGAGAGTGATACAAACCAGTTGCTATGGTAACTGTAGCATTCAAAGCCATCATTAGCGCCACCACGTCAGAATTGGACCTCCCAGATAGTATACTGCCTCCTAGTGTCTGTAAAATAGTATCATTTGTTATTTGTTCAATATATTATTCAAAGATAAATTTCAGCACAAAAAGGCCATATTGCTGAAGGAATTTCAGTCCTGTTATCTTATAATTGGTTGAGCTAAATTGGAATGCACCTGCACTAAAAAAGCCTCTTTGTGAATAGCATCCCCGAAATACCTCGAAAAATGCCTATTTACATGAAAGATACCTGATGATAAGAACTATTGCAAGTTGTTGCTGTCTTGTTCTATATTTAGCTCACAACTTCAGAATATCATTTGTTTAAGTTATAAAAAAGTCAATGGATTTCAAAACACCCCTTGCACTCTTTGATTTTACTGCCCTGTTTGTCTAAGAACATGCCCCACCTACTTTTCCCACTTTATTAGCATATAATGCCCTGTCTGAACAACTAAGGGTTCCAGGGGATTCTCTCATTACATATTTCATAGTGTGGACTTCGGAAGTGAATTAAACCTCATTTGAGGCTTTGCACTTATGAAATATGCGAAAATATATTTTTCTATTTTAAAGCTAATTTTTTAACTTAATTTTAGGCTAAAACGTTTTGGGACTTTAATGTAGATAGTGTAAATACACAAACTGTAAACTTACTGCAACATTTCTGACTTGGTCTGCTCCATATCTGTCTATCATGTGAAGCAAACTTGCAAAATGCCGTGTTTTCATACCTATAAAGTATATTTTATTCAAATGTTAATATATTATCTAAATGAATACATTATGTTATACAGAATACATATGCAAAATTAAATATCAATAATGAAAAATAATGTCAAATACCAAAAATCAAAATCTGAATATGCAAGGGGAATAAACAATTTTTACTTTCAGATGGAACAGAAAATATGAGAAATCTTTAAGCTAAAGATCTAATTCATTTTATATATTTTTACTGATCTGGGGAATATAATCTATTGAAGCTTCATTTAACAATTCCTCTTTCACTCAAAATGCATGTGTTGCAAATTAAATAGTTTGTAAAAGTAAACAACTGACCTTCAAGATGTTATTAAAACAGCCAACAGTAAAATAATTGTGTTCCTTAAGGCTTTTCCTAAGGCTTTCTTAAGGGACTTCATAAATGATATAATTCAGGAAAATAAATCTCATAAAATAAGTAGTTCATTTTATAGTATTCCTGGAAAAGAAACCATGAAAATCCATGAAACTGCCTTTGATAAACAAAAAAATTAATGAAAAATAACCATTTTAGGCCAAAATTAAAAATATGTTCATTTGTAGTGCTCCGACCTACCCATTACAATGACCCCTACTCAATTTTTTTTTCAGGTCTTTGAGTTGAATTTCATTTTTTTTTATATATTTTTATGTCCATTGCATTGAAAAAAAGCACTTTCGGCTATATTTTTTATCATTTGAAAAAAAATAATAAAAAAAAAACCTACTTACCTACCTACCCACCCTTAAAAATAAGGGTCAAAGCACCACAAATAAACAATTTCTTTATGATGGCCTCACTCTTATTAGTTATTGTTCACAACAATACCTTCTAGCTCTGGCATAAGTCGACTTAAATGTTTTCCCAGCTCAGTAATGGTGACAGCAGCCCCAAATGTTATACCGTCGTCCGTGACATTGACCTGCTTCAAACACGCCATCCCTCCACCATACAGCAACACTGGGGAACTATTGAACTTCCCCAGCTTGATCTGGAGAGCTAGTCATACCATGAATAAATATAACAATTTTGAACACTGGGGCCAAAAAAATATAGTTCCATTTCTGGTTGCCTGATCGCCCTCTTTTTTTTAAGACCGACCTTAAAGTCTTTTTTAACCTTCCTGCCTTTAAAAAAAAATCTTTACCCTTTTTTTTACCTTTCATTTCATGTTAAAAAAAAAAATAATAAAAAAATAAATAAAAAAAATCCCGACTTACCAACCCTCTTTTTCATTTGCTGGAGACCAGAAAAGGAACTTTTGTTTTTTGGCCTGACTTTGTTAAGAATCTTCTCCAGGACAGTAATATTCCTTAAACACTCACATAAACACCAATAATAAACATCAATATAAACATGTAACACTTCAACATAATCTTGTAGAACATCAATGTTCAATGAAATCACAAGATTGTAATACAAAATTAAAAAAAACACTCAAAGATCTAACATTTTTCAGAACTGAGCAATAATTATCGAAAGACAGTTAATTTAAAATTCAGTTTATTATTCCAGTCACCAAATTGCTCCTATATATTCCAGATAGGTTGCATGATTTTTAACCAAAGAAAATAAAATCCGAAGTGTTGCTGCCTCTCATAATTTTACCGTTATTGCGATGTTGACAAATCAACTGCGTCGCATGTCTGATAGTGTGTTTGTTTGAACTATCATTATTTTGAAATAGCTGAAAAGTTCACTAAATTAATGTTGATTACAAAGATATATTTCTATAACAAATATAGGACTTGTTTTCTTCTTTTATTCTTGTGTAGATGACCACTAATTTTTTGACACACCTTGTCATAAATCATTTCAAGGGCTGACTGCGAAATCTTTCTAAGTGCATATGGATATAGAATGAAATGAAACAGTTTAAAGGTCAGCCCTCGATTTCAAAAATCAAAATTAGAGTTTTGGTGAGTTTAAATGAATATTGTACATAAGCAAGAATATATTAACTATTTTATCTCAACAAATTTGATATTAAAACATAACATATACATGTAGGAATGAGATTGAATGACATTTACTTACAGCAAAACATCTATAGCAGAAATTCAAATCATTACAAAAATTATTACTTTAAATATGATGTTTTCCTGATTACACTCTTAATAGAAATTATCTCCCTTTTTCACTAGATAATCTTAAGACATAAGTGTGCCACAAGCAATATTTTCCTTCATATGGCAAATCCAGACTGGCCTTTCTTTATTTATGACCCAAATTAAATTCTAAAAAAGAAAACATAGGATATACCTGCTGTTGTGTTACCCATGATGACAGGGGCTGATGGGTGCTTATTTTTCAGGTCCAGTAACTCTTGCCAGGTGGAGGGTCTGATCCAGGTCCATCTTTGCCCAGTGAATGTCAATGTGTGACTGTATGATTCATGATTCAGCTGTAGAGAGACACCCGTAATGAATGATAAGGAAGTGATTTTACTCAGTGGGAATAATTATATTATCGTGAGTAATTTCATTTTATTTAATGTTTTAAATAGTGAATATTATTTTTACAATTTTAACTTTTTTTTTGTAATGGGACTACATTTTACCCTTTATGGGACCCTAAAAAGGCATGAAAGCATTAAATAAAAACTAGATGCCCAACGGCAACCTGTTGAGCCTGCGGCCTAAGGTGACCCTTTTACCTCTAACTGTGACCCTGACCGTTGAGCTTAAGGCACCCAACTCTTTAGTGCGACGCATCATCTCATTGAGGCAAAATTGTCACAAAATAATTTTGACGTGGCCTGAAAATAAGCATAGATTTAGAGTATGTTGTATTTGTCACGTAGGCCAGAGTGGAACTGTGTTAGCCGATTCTGGTTATATAAGGTTTATCACAAGTTTCTTTTATTACCTTTTGTTCAGAATGAGATATGATTAGGGTTTGAGATGGTTATATCTACTGTTTTGCTAAGATTTAAGTGTATTAAGAGAGATGTTTAAGGCTTAGAAGTTTAAACCTATAGTTTCTTTACATAGGGCCTTTTTATCAGTATACCTCAGTGTTGTCAGTGTTTTTCGGGATGTGCGAGATTCAGCGATTTACAATAATATTGGTTTTTTAAGAGTAAATCATGGGGTTTTAGTATATAAGTTGATTTGTATGGAGCCTCAGTGTCAGATATCTATGGGAGCTACGGGAGATACCTAGTCCAGTCTAGAATTTTCTGACCAAATTACACTACGGAGCTTGTGTGAGTAAAATTTTATTTTTATTTCATTTTTTCAGGTAGATATGAAGCTTAGATTTTATTTTAAATATTTTTATTTTGTATTGTTTCTTCTCAGGGAAACAAGTGTCCAATCTATTTAATTTTCGGTAGTTTTTAAGTTTTGGTTCTATAAGCCGAGGAATCTAAGTACATATTCTGCATTAGTATGTATATTTGATGTAATTTGGTTTTTGGAATTTTTTTTTTGTAATTAAGAAATGTGGAGATGTATGGAATATCTGTTTGATATATAATTGCAACAAGGCAGTTCTCTGGTTAATGCACTATGTAAAACCATAATATTGTTGTATGGTATAAAATGCATGTATGTAATGCCAGAGATTTGTTATTTGGTATGAAAGTAGTATTATGTAGTAATACAGTGTCTGCACTTTATATTTGGTGTTATAAGTAAATTAGAGCTATTTATTGTTTGTAGCCGTATTTAGTT
Organism: Solen grandis; assembly: GCA_021229015.1. Classification (NCBI taxonomy): domain Eukaryota; kingdom Metazoa; phylum Mollusca; class Bivalvia; order Adapedonta; family Solenidae; genus Solen; species Solen grandis. Next base: position 23,653,470 of record CM037778.1, read on the forward strand.
GGGGCATGGTGCCTATGTAAGCTGGATGATTACAGTTGATACAGGACCCCGTTGGTAGACTATGTCGCAAGGACGGGAGAATCTATGTATGCGTCATATGGTCGACAGGGTGTCTACGGTGGACTAAGTAGTAGTTATGTAATCTGGGTGGTCAAAGTCGATACGGGACCCCATTGGTAGACTACGTCGCAAGGACGGGAGAATCTACGTATGCGTCATATGGACGACAGGGTGTTTACGGTGGACTAAGTAGATCACATTTACTGAAGGGACAGCGACGACAGGAAGTCGGTCCAGTGTTCATCGATAAGAGCACATGATATAGTTTATGAGTACTGTGAATTTAGGAATCATTTTGTGAGTGTGGCACATTGAAGTGCATTCATATCAGTAAGCCACTGTGTAGATTATTATGCGGGCTTAGAGTGAAGACAGAACATTCAGTGCAGCTATTATTGTACCAACAGATAAAGAGACAGTTAGCCAGCAGTTTTTTTTTCAATATTCTTTAATTCTTTTTCTTATATTCTCATAGTATATATTTTTATGTTAAATATAAAGTATATATTTTTATGTTAAATATAATTTTAAAGAAAAGTTGTTTGGTATTTATTCTACCTTAGAGAGTTGTCAGCCCTTGGCCATTTTATTACAAAAATTTACTGTCAAATCATTTGAGAATTCTGATCCAGAGAAAATTTACAGCCCAAAAAAGCAAATCCAAGGCGATGAACTTCTCTTCCAATTGTGACCTTGACCTTGAAACTATGGATCCAGCTCTTGTGCTTAACACTCTGAATCATTTAGGCAATCATTACTGCCAAGTTGTTTAAAAATCCTACTATCCATATCTAAGTTACAGCCCAGACAAACAAATCCAATTCCATTACCTTTTACCTCTTGGTATGACCTTGACCTTTGAGCTAGAGACAAAACTCTTGTGCCTAACTCTAGTCTAATAGAGGTTAACATAACTGCCAAATTTGAAAATCCTGTGATCCATGTCTAAGTTACAGCACAGAAAAGCAAATCCAACTGCATGACATTTGACCTCTAGAAGTGACATAGGCCTTTGAGCTAGGGACCAAACTCTTCTGCAAGACACTATGCCTCATTGAGGTTAACATAACTGCGAAGTTATTTGAAAATGCTGCAATGCATGTCTAAGTTACAGTCATGTTAAGCTAATCCAGCTCCATGACCTTTGACCTCAAGGTATGACCTTGAAATTTGAGTTACAAATCTGGTTCTTGCGCGCAACATACGGTCTCACTTAGCTTGACATTTGTATCAAATTATTTGAGAATTATTTTAGAATCCCTCCATCCATGGCAAAAAACAGCCCAGAAAAGTTAAAATGAACTTGTTTTTGACATTTAACCTTAAAATATAACCTTGACGTTCCAGCTGAACACACGGTTATTGCGCCTGACACAGTCT
>CM037778.1:23655009-23699663 GCA_021229015.1 Solen grandis
AGCTGGCAGACACTGGGATACTTTGTCGTCGTCGTCGTCGGCGTCGGCGTTGGCGTCGTCGGCGTCACACTTTCTTGTCCGGAGCATAACTCAAAAAGTTTTTGGGGTTTATCACCTTGAAACTTAAAACATGGATAGATCACATTGAGGTGGAGTGCAGTGCACAAGAATGATAACTCTGACTTTCATATCTTCTGAGTTATTACCCTTTTTTTGATTCTGAGTTTAATTTTGTCCGGACCATAACTCAAAAAGTATTTGAGGTATCACCTTAAAAAACTTAAAACATGGATAGTCACATTGAGGTGGAAGTGCAGGGGCACAAAAATTGAAAACTCTGATTTTTCATATTTTCTGAGTTATTTGCCCTTTGTTGATTTTCAGTCTTAATTTTTGTCCAGGGCATAACTCAAAAAGTATTTGAGGTGCTGACTTAAAACTTTATAGATAGAATAGATCTCATTGAAGAGGAGTGCAGTTCACAAAAATTGATAATCTCACTTTCTTTTTCCTGAGTTATTGCCCTTTGTTGATACTCAGACTTCATTTTTGTCTGGGGGCATAACACGAAAAGTATTTGAGGTATTACTTTGAAACCTCACAGGTGGAAAGATCTCATGGAGTGCATTGTGCAAGAATGATAACTGTTGTATTTTTGGAGTTATTTCCCTTTGTTTAATTTTTTGGATTTAATTCTTGTGTGGTGCATAACTTGTAAAGTATTTGAAGTGTTGCCTTAAACATTTATAGTAGATAGATCTCATTGGTCTGAGTGCAGTACACAAGAATGATAACTCAATAATGATAATGATTGCAACATATATATAATTAACGTCATAAGTGCTTAATGACGTCATAATTTTTCTTACAGTTAATGTTTTGAATTCATAGTCATTCTGACACTCCTCTGATGAAGACTGTATAGTCGAAAGTGCTCGGAAAATTATACATTTTGCCTGTTTGAATATTTTATTCCCCCCCCCCCCCAAAAAAAAATAATATATATATATGTGTGTGGGGTGTGTGTGATTTGGTTTATTTTTTTACCCAAAAAATAGATTATGCTTTATCAATAATTTGTCAAAAGATCGATTTTCTAGTCAATTCTTTCATCAAACATGCTTAAATGCAGGCGACACAAGTGTTCCGAGGAACACCCACATCTAGTGTAATTACCAAAGTTAAAATGCATCAAGCCCTCAAATTGTTGAATTTTATTAAATAAGAGGAAAGTCCTAAAATGTGTAAGAAATCCCAGGTTATCTGCATGAAGGGAATTCGGACCTGCCCACTGACGGGTGGGAACCTCCTGGAAACCTGTGGGTCAGGACTTAGGTGTGTTTGAGGCTCTTTATCTTTAGAGTCCTCCAGACCACACTAAGGAGAGACGTGGGAAGGGTGGGAGGGGGTGCTCCCCAAGGACTGGCCCCTCACATCGTATCATGTAAGTCCTGGTGGGTTCCTAGACAGAAGGTCTCAGGAATATCCTGGTATGTCAGTCTGCAGGGTGAGCGCAGATTTGGTATGAATGTTGGTTAAATGAGAGCTTTGAATGGGGATATGAATGTTTTAGTTATGTATGTATTGGTTAGGTTGAATGAGAGAATGGAATGGGGAAATATGAGAGATTATTTTATGTATTTATTATATAGTTGAGCTTTCTTTTAAGTAAACATATTTATTCTGTCCTGTTACTGTAATTACACTTCTCAGGAAAATATAATTATTTTAAACTTTTTATTTTTTAGCTAGATTTTTCGAAAAAAGATGAGCTATTGGAATCACCCACTCAGCATCGGCATCCGCATCCAAAAAAATTTGTTAAGGTTTGTTTGACATTGCTATTATCTCCATTTTTACTCAATGGATGTCCCCCAAATTTAACACGTGTATTTATCATCATCAGACTAACTGGAGGAAACAGGAACAGTAACTCTTCACAATATTTATGCATATTTATGGCCCTTTTTGGACTTAAAAAGAATGTTAAACTAATGCTTAACATTTTCTCCACTTTTACTGAGGGATGCCCTCAAACTTGCAGTAAAAACAGAAACAGGAGCTCTTCAAAATATTTTTGCTTATTTATGGGGCCTTTTTTGACTTAGAAAAAAATGTTAAAACTTTTGTTTAACACTGCTATTATCTTCAATTTCTTTCATGGATGTCCCTCATAATTTACACATGAAATTGTATACCTGTGTTGGGGGTCAGGCTCTGTAATGAATTTTAAAATAGTTTTTGCTCCTTTTTTATTTAGAATCTAGGTAAAGGTTTTCACACCACCTCATTTTTCACTTAACCCTCTGAGATATTACTTTGAAACTTTGAATACCTGTTTATGATCATCATCCCTACTTGTACATGGTAAGAATACATAAATCTGTCTTGGACTTTCGCGTAATTTTTCCCCTTTTCTGACTTGCTTAGTCTTTTTGTACGACTCTCTTTTTCACTGAACCTTTGGGATATTGCTTTAAAACTTGGAGCACATGTTTATTGCTCTTGTGTATATTTTGATTATACAGAGATTCTCATTTAGCCTTTAATTGAATATTATTTTTATTGACAAGCATTCGAATAGTCAGCATGCTTTCTTACGGACAGCTCTTGTGTTGTGACAAGCAATCTCTTTGATCCTTAAGTAAAAATACCCATATGATTATTACGTTATTTTTCAACATGTTTTTTTTTTCTTTTCGGGGTGGGGGGGGGGACACACTGGATGCCTTCACCTACAACTTGCAGAGAGACATTGGCCTTGTGGGTAAAAGGGACCTTATGTTGAGGATGTTTTGTTCCCAGGTGGCTTCCAGTGCCTGTCATGAGAGGTACATTTTTTTGAGTTTATAGTTAAACCAAGCTAGCATGTAATGGCATTCCCATAATAATATAAGACTTATTTCAAAGCGGTGTTTCGCCTAATATAAAAATATAAATTTTACCAGGCTTGCTCAAATTATTGAGACAGCTTTAATATTAAAGGAATAAGGGAGACTTCAGAACTAAACTTTATGCCCAAAACAACTGAAATTTCACTTTTATCTACAGTCAAACCTGCTTGACAATATTTTTGATGCATGTTTCAATTACTATATTTCTTATTGAATGTGCTCTTTTCAGTCAATTTATTGCAGTCTATCTGTAGAGCAGAAACACACCAGATTATGTCATTTGACACAAAATTTTATCAGTAGGAAGAAATTCCCCTTCCACACTCTTTCTTACCGAGACTGGGGCACCTGTAACCTGTAAAAAATCCTGGGGAAGGCACTGTGACCATGACGGCCATAAGTTAAACCTCATAGCTTATATGGAAGGAGAATTGTCCTTCAAGACTGATATAATTAACCATATTAGTATAAAAGCATGTTGACTGTGAAAAAAAAATGTTATTGATGAAAATAAACTTTATAAATGCTGAATATAAGTTTAGATCTTGTTCAAATACATGCTTCGAGCCAGGGTAGCTAGTTACTGACATAATATGTTGACTTAGTAATGGTAAAATTCACCATCTAACCCAAGAAAAGTGTATACTGACTGCCATTATATGACAGAATCTGCTGAATATTGTGAAAAATCCAAACAAACAAAATTCAAATACATGTTAATCATGCAGGGTTTTCTTAAGCGGACGCCTGCTTGTCTGTGTCAGATTAAAATAACTGCGGGCTAGTTATTTTTCAAAGAAGATAGCCCGGTGGGCAAGTTTATTATCATAAATGATTCCATTTTGACTGACAAAAACTTCTGTTATTGTAGGACACACTGTCTTATGAAAAATTCCAGACAGCACCATTTCATTTTCAGAAATTATTTTCACTTTCTTCAAAAAACAAACTTTGTTACTATTGTTGCGATTATGTAATGATTATTTGCTGTCTGTTTTTGTTATGAGTATAAAAACTTGTTAATAGATTATCTCCTAGACTATAAAATTATTTACAGGTATATAAAATCATTTAACAGGTATAAATCTGAGAATGCAGGAAAAAAGATGCTGGGGGGCCTGGAGCAGGATGACAATTAAGTACTGCTAAGAGAAAGTAATACCGTTATACCATATAAATTGCAGCATGCATACTTTCAGATACTTAAGTAAATTTTCAATAAATTCATGGTTGACTTTGATCATTACAAAGCAGACCCATTGAAACCTTGAAGGGGTGTATCGACAATAAAGATTAATCTTTTAAAAAGTATTTTTATCATGATTACTTAACACATAGGTATCACTTTTATAATCAGTAAACTCCCAGTAAAATGGATTTTTTTTTAGCTCACCTGAGCACAATGGCTCAAGGGTGAGCTTTTGTGATGGCCCTTCGTTCCGTTGTGCGTCGTCAACAATTTAGCTTGTTAACACTCTAGAGGCCATTTTTTTTAGGCAAATCTTTATGAAACTTGGTCAGAATGTTTGTCTCCATAAAATCTTGGACAAGGTCGAAATTGGGTCATGTGGGGTCAAAAAGTAGGTCATGAGGTCAAATCTTAGAAAAACCTTGTTAACACTCTAATGGCCACATTTTTAGCCCAATCCTCATGAAACTTGGTCAGGATGTTTCTCTCCATAAAATATTAGACAAGTTCAAAATTGGGTCATGTGGGGTCAAAAAGTAGGTCATGAGGTCCAATCTTAGAAAAACCTTGTTAACACTCTAGAGGCCACATTTTTGCCCAATCTTTATGAAACTTGGTCAGAATGTTTTTTTCCATAAAATCTTTGACAAGTTCATAATTGTGTCATGTGGGTCAAAAAGTAGGTCAATATGAAAAATCCAACATATGTTGCTCATTTATAATCAGGTGAGCGATTCAGGGCCATCATGGCCCTCTTGTTTCGAGATTTTATCCCGTGAGATTTTCATGATGAATATATGTTCTTGAAATAATCACGTAAGTATGATTTTTGTATGTTATTTCTTTATCATGCTTGATTAATACGATGGAGTATTAGGTTCAAGCCTTTAAGGTCGTGCAGCCGACAGTTAAACCTGACAAAAGAATAATCAAAAAATTATTGTATTACTGAAATATGTATTTGAAATTACATTTGTACAAGATACCACAGTTTTTCAAGTAAATATAACTTTGAAATACATTTATTTAATTAATATGTAACACTTTTTTCCCTGACAACAGCAGAGTCCGCGATAGCGTAGTGGTAATGCAACTGGACTGTCATGCGAGCAGTTCACGTTCAAGCCACATGTCAATCACTTTTTTTTATTAATATATATTATTTTTTTAATCAAGACACATTTCCATTTTTTATACCCTCAGTTTTGACGGGTTTACAATATTTTACAATTATTATTCCCAATTAATAAAAATTTATTTTATTTATTTAACTCACATACACCCCAGAAAAAAAGAATCATTTTTTAATTTATTCATCAGTATTTAATTCTAGTGTGTTTGTGATTATTTGATGTCTCACTGAAAATATATCAGTCTTTTTAGAGACAATGCCTACTTGAGACAGACACTGTGCTGCAATACTGCAGTATCACACTCTAGGCATGTGGCATGATACCACACAGTCACATTCTCCTGACACAGGGCCAACCAGTCAAGGAACTACCCTGTACATTTACATATGTTGAGTGTCAAACAAGGAACTACCAGTACCATTAAGATGTCTTTATGTCACAGACAGGGATAAAATCCATGTCTTCACAAAGTTGACACGTTAACCACTTGGCCACTGGGGACATTTTTTTTTTTGCTGAAAAGGGAGAGATGTAGTGCTGCCTTACTGTGATATCATGCCTTAGACCAATGGTATGATATCATACTCATTCGCTTTATACAGACATTGCTAAGTACAGGATAGATACAAGAGTACAATTTTATCTACTGCTCGTGTGAAGTAAACACCAATCATCCTAGTAACATAGTGTGTTTTCTACTTTTAACTTATACCACCAGATTCATTAAAATAAAAAAAAAATCAAATAACCATAACATATATATATAAGCTAAACTTTATTAGTCATAAACTTTATTAGTCAATCATTCATACATTTGTAACTATAATATTGTATTAACTTTTTTCAGCATGCCAAGAAGTGGCCCCAAACAGATTCATTGTGTTGTGTGTAATAAAAGAACCAAACCTTCAGACAGAAGAAAAATAAACAAAGCTGTGCGTAGATATCTAACAAAAAATGTTTTTGAAAACAAATGAACATGAAGTCATATACAACAAATGCAGTCACAAATATTACAAAAATGAACATAAAAGTAATGAAAAAAAGAATTTTGACACTTATTCTAGAGATCCAGACTTTATTCCAACGTTACCAGTTCATCAAAGTCTTCCTTTATTCACAGTCCACCCTCAGGTTCACTGAACATTCCATCCACCCCCAAAACTCATTCTCGTATTTTGTGCAAATGTTCTGGACCAAAATTGATTGTCATTTCATCGAAAGCACGTTTTGATGCATTCATAAAACCAAATGTGATCATTGCACAAGGATCAAGATGCTGTCCAGTCCATTTTGTAGATGGAATGCTGAAGTCTTCAGCCTTGGATGGGATGTCAACCCTTGATCAATCTTTTATAAACAGAACAACCATTCTTCATCTGCTTCAGCAACTGCGTGATGTGTGTAGACGTCAGAAATCAAAATATTGAGACAGTGATTTTTCAAAACTAAGTGGACTTTCCCTGGTTCAATTTAATGATCTTTTCAGCCATGTCAAGGACAAGATTAAAGGTACTCCTTCTAGATCTCCTCGAACAACACTAGGAATTTTTTTGTTGAAAATGAAATCTGGTATGTCAAACAGATTATTATCCACCATTTTCAGTCTCAATCTGTCTAGTACCTGACGGGCTATTGTGACTGTTCGCAAGGCCATGTTGAGAGGTTTTGTTCCACTTTTTCTTGGATTAGATAGTATTACCAGGGAGTCTATAATCCAAAATCACACACAGCCTCTAGCAAAACATCTTTTTGATGTTGGAGATGATACATGATACTAGTTTTGGATGGTACATATATCTATATTCAGAAAAGTAATAACTTCAAATTTCAACGCAGATCATATAGCATACACAAAGGACGTCCTCTTGTAAAACCAATGGTTGTGGTGACAACAACAGGGTACTTCTTGACAGTTGTTGGTCCATTTTTGGCTGATGGAAAAAACAGTGATGCTATGATATTAAATCACATGTTAAAATGTAATACTGAAGATATAAAAACCTTCCTGTTGGAAAAAACACAACGGGGGGGCACTTCAGAAAATCACAGTATGTGCATCAGGCCGTGTTTTGATGTCAAAACAGCATATTACTGGATTTTTTAAAAAGATATTCACACACACACATACACACGAGAGAGAGAAATAGATCAGAGACAGTATTCTGATTCATATATTACCTGTTTAATTCACAGATAAGATGGTAGTGAAGCTGCAAATCTTCGCATAAAATGGTGGAAGTACCTTGATCACACCTTGTCAACCAACCAGATTCCCTATATTGGAGATTATATTCGTATAGTGTGTGCAATTGCAAACAAATATTTCCCCCCAATTAGTTCTGCAGCCAGTGAAGAATCAGACATCATTCTGGCTACTCACATGAGGGAATTATCTAACCAAGTCAATGCCCTAAAATCCTAAGTTGAAGAAGCCAGATTAGATAGGAGACCCTCCCAATAGCAATCTGTTGGTGAGTTTGGGCTTGATTCTTTCCCAAAACTGTCGGAAAGAACAGCTTCGCTCCATTACTTGTGGAGTATATCCGCTAAAACTGAGCTCTTCTTACATCCAGGAGCATATTGATGGAGATTCTGATGTACAGGTACACAAAGAAAATCATAATTTAATTTGTCTGTGTATCCAAAGTCGTCACACTTCATCAAGATCATACATGCTTTGGATCCAGTTTAACCAATCTGAGGTTACTGGATGGTATTGCAAATGTCGCTCTGGTGCTCGAGTTGTTGGAGTCTGTTCTCACATTGCAGCTATACTGTGGTATCTTGGGTTTGCTAGGCATAGCACCAAGGATGAAAAATATGGGATACAGAACTGGACAGAATATTTGTATGATGCAGCTGAAGTAATTGATATGTCTGATTCTGATGGCCAGAGTGAAGCCAGTACTGTGAAAGAATAATTATTTTAACATATATAACTTATGTATGTTACAATCATTATTATCTCCATAAATCAGCATACCTTCAGTGTAACTATGGATATGTACATTTGTATATTTCCAGATGCTAACCTTCTCAGGTTATCGACATATTTGAGATTGAACCAGTAGGATTTGTATTAATTCTGTTAAAAGGTTTTGAACCAATAACTTATTCATATACAATTGTACATTGTACATGCATACAATCATAAATACATTTGATAATGCTGTGCACAAACAATATTGTTGTTGTATGAAGTATAATATTTGAACATTTATATTATATACTCTGTCAGAGGGAAGAATTTCTATAAAGTTATGGAGACTTCAACTAAGAGGCTGCAAGTTTACTTGCACAAGAAATGACACATTAACGGATGTTCGTAAAATGTATACTTTGATTTTTGAAATGTCCATCACAATTCTTTTTTTTATTGTATTCTTTAAGTGTTCCAAAGTTGCGTGTTTTTTTCTTCTTTAAATCAAGAAATGATCATTAGTATTATTTAACATATAACTGTCTTTATATATGCATGATTATATGTTCATACATGTATAATATAAAGAGCTGAATATGTTTTGTAGACAAATAATTCACAAAATGTTATGCATATATGCATACATATATATGAATATTCAGTAAAGAAGCTTGTTCACAGATGGTCACTGACCAAGTATTTTGATTTTTAACTGTGTATCAATATCCATCTAGAAAAGCACACATGGTCACCCAATACATCATTCTGTCGGAGATGGGTGGTTTCCTTACTGCAGGCCATTATTGAATTAATATTTATAAATATAAAAACCCGTATTTGCGTGAATGACTGATCACTGTCAATCTTTGCTCATGCTCTCATTTCACAGGCTGAACTTTTTAGATCGCTACAGCTGAAGAACACAACTGACCATTTTTCTCTGTGCTTCGGGGATACCATGCTCGAATTCCACAAACAATACTTAGCGCTAAGTTATACTTTAATTCTTAAAACTAGTTAGGCACACATTCCACCAATACTATTTGATGAAATATCCATTTACACGAATAAGATGAAATGAATTATTACCTTAATAACTAACAATCATAGATAAGAAATGCGACATTTGGGTATTTTCATGAGAGAAACAAGAGTTTTGAAATTCGCCCTTAAGTATTTAACTTTTACTTAGCGCTAAGAATTATTGGTGTATTTTTAACCCATATACTGCATTAAACCAATTTCCCAGAAATTGACGTTTATGATAATATCGATTTCACATGCAATGTGACCAAGACTTGGCAATTTCATTTCTCATAAGACATAGTCATCACTAACACTAAAGAGGGAGAATAAAAAAGAAACTTGTTTTTATTTCTCAATCATCTGTGAATGAGATGTTTTAAGTACATAACTTAAAAATAATAATTAAAATGGAACATGTTAGTTATTGTTATTTTAAGGGAAATGCCCTATTGTAATGTAATGTGTAAGTACATTGCAAATCAAATGAAATTTTGCAAGATAAAATAATTCATTTTGTTACTCCTATTTCTTTATGTAGATACTATACTTGTTTTATATTCCCAGTTTGAAATCGAGAGAACATCAAAAATCTAAATCTAAGAAACATCTGAGGTATGTTCAACATGATGTACAGTTTACAGATAGTTTCTTCATATCTAGACATATTAGATATTTCATAAAGAGAGATAATTGTGAAATTGTACTGCTATTTGTTATGATGTGATGTGTGGCATTTTTATGCTTGTGTAGTACAAGCAGTTAGGGCATATAAAAAAATATAGAATTATGTTGCTTTACTTTTCTATGTAAGGTGTTTATGATATATATAAACTGATGTCACAGAAGTAGTATGTTAACATGAAAATGGTAATTAAACCATAAACTGTTGATACTTTACTATTTACATGATTTGCATGCAGATTTACAAGACATTGTAAATGCCATGACATCTTTGACTGAGAATAATAACCTTTATCACACTTAACCTTGAGTATTGTTTTTTCGCACACTCTCACATCGAAGTGCTGACCAACCATATCAAAGTTACAGCACAGAAAAGCTGAATATTTCATATTTTGGACTTGTTTGACCTTGAACAATGACCTCGACCTTTAATAATACACACATATTATATGTGGCACACTGTAACACATTTAGAATATTTGTACCATCTTTTTTAAAATCAAAACCAGCCACAAGAAAATAACAACTCAATAATTCTGATTCTACCTTATTTTGGACTGGTTTGACCTTGAAGGATAACCTTGACCTTAAATAACCCATTGGAATCGTATCTGAAACACATTGTCACATCAACATGCATATTCATACCAAATTATTTTACAATCCAATATAAAACACCAAAATTATTGTCTAAAACAGGTAAATTACAGTAATTATAGACAGGTTTGACCTTGACCGATGACCTTGACATTGAAGAACTGAAGCCATTAAAGTATTTGACATTATGATGCACCATAGTGAACATTTATACCATTTTATTTTAATATCTGACAAAGTTACAGCCCAGACAATACGAATATGATGAAAACAGGACAATAGTGTAATCCTCATTGCTATGGTAACAAGGGAATGTTGTGTGTAAATAAAAATATCATTTTCACTCACAGTATAGTGTAATTTGTTATGTGTCCAATTATCATTTAATTCTGAGGTTGGGCCATTTTCACCACTTAGTGAGCATAGTCCTTTGCCTTATATGTATATAGTGAAGTCTTTAAACAACACATCCTCTGAAACCGATGGACAGAATTTGATTAAACTTTACAGGGATAATTACTTGGGTGAACCATCACAAAAGTTGATAAACTTGATCTATGTAGAACTCTGGTTGCAATGGCAATGGAAAGAAATATATCCAGAAAAGTCTATAATTCTTCGCCTACTGGACAGATTTCAAAATGTTTTAGTACAGATCTTTCTTTCTCAGGTGAGCAATTAAGGGCCTCTATGGACCTCTTGTTTAACAATTGCAAGACTATGAATTAAAGATACTTTGTCTTAAATGTCAGTTTTTTATGTTTAATTAGATAACGAAAGTTATATATTTTTATCAATAGAAAAGAAAAAAAGGTTAGGATAATTTGTTTGTACCGTTGTTATTGGACTCAATGAAACCTAAATCAGCTGTCAGACTCCATGATTTGTAACATTTACAGCGCAAATTGAAAACATGACATACAGTGAATTAATTATTCAATTATTGAGAATAAAATGATGCATGAAGCTACTATATTGCTGCTGTGAGTATTCCTTAAAGTTTAAAGTTAATTAAAGTTTAATTAAAATTCAATGTATCAAACATTTGTGTTGAATGTATTCAGTTTTATCTCATAATCTGACATTTATACTTGTGTCAGACATGTTTGAAAGTCTCACAGGTTTTGAATTATCTGTTGTTATTTCAAAGTTTAGTTATAAAGTTAGAGGCAATAAGGCTTCAAATGAGGCAATCAGTTCATTCTTACTCATTAAGGTGGGGAACTCACCCAACTATTTTAATGAAAATATTCCATAATTCTAAAAACTAAAAAAAAGTTGAAGTTATAGTTAATATAAACTAATATTCCTCTCCTACTTTTTAGAGGAGGTCACACATAGGGATCACTTTTCCATCGTTTGTCAGTCCGTCCATCTGTCTGTCTGTCACACTCTTTGCATTGCGCTTCAGCAGATAACATACGTGTTCCAGAGAACAAATGATGTAAGCTTTTTTGCATTGTGCTATTTTAATGGCAATTTAAGATGCATATCTAAATTGCTTGATGAAATATTTTCCAGGATGAGGAAATATTTTCCTATGATTAAAAACTTAATACATTTCATAAAATTTATTACATCAAAGTTTGCAAACTTTTTACCCAGGCTGACAAGAACGTCAGTGCGCAAGTGACAAACATGACAAAGCATGTTGATTACGTGAAGAAGATCATCACGTCTAGTCCAAGTCCCAGACAGCCAACTCCCCTTCCTCAGGGAACTCCCCGCCTCACAAGAGTATGGAGCTGAACATGGACTACGAAAACACAGTGGACATGGACATTGTGACAAAGCTGACCAGGCCAAGCCAGGTATGTACTATTTTTGTCCTTTTGACTGAGCTTTAAATTTCTAAATTTTTAGCTAGCCTTTGAGCTTTTGTGAGCTACTTTCGTCCATCATGCATCATCCGTTGTCAACAATTGCTTGTGAACACTCTATATGCCAAGCAGCCAAAGTTTTTTGCCCAATTATCTTTTCATGAAACCTGGTCAAGATGTTTATCCACATGATATCTTGGATGTGTTCAAAATTGGGTCATGTGGGGTCAAAAACAAGGTCACCATGTCAAATTGTAAAAAAAATCTTGTGAACACACTAGAGGCCACAGTTTTTCCTAATTTTCATGAAACTTGGCCAGGATGTTTGTCTTCATGATATAGAGATAAGTTGGAAATTGGATCATGTGGGGTCAAAAACTAGGTCACTTGGTCAAATCTTGCAATGCGATCTGTATGTAATTCCTTTGAAAAAAAATTTTTTTTTGTTAGACATAAAGTACAATTAATCTTTGACAGTGATTGTTCGTATTTTATTTTAAGACACCTCTAATGTATGCTTTGTATAAATATATTTGTCCATGTGTGCCTCTATGTCTGTGAATCATTTGTGTTCATGTGTACCTCTGATCGTTGTTGTACTGTTCCAATATGAAGTGATTACCTCTATAAGTATATCTGTACATCATGTGTGTCCAACATGTGTGCCTATATGTACCTTTGAACTTAAATATGCTGTTTCAATAAAAAATGGGGATTCCCTGGCTGAGAGAGTAAAGTCGCGAACTTTAACACTCACTCAGCCCCTCACCGCATGGGTTCGAATCAGGGGTCATTAAGATTTTCATGTGAGGGAGCCTTCCAGCTGGCTTGCGGTAGTTCGGTGGTTCTACCTGTATGCCTTCATACATTCATTCTTTCTCCACCTGTAATTAGCTGGACATCGCTATATGACTGAAGTACTGTTGAAGCGACGGTAAACTTACCGATCTTAAATGCATTATTTATGACTTAATCTGTATCACTATTTACAAATTGACAATATTTCACAGAAGAACCCGACCATCTGTAATCGTCTGTTAACATTTTGAGGTGATTGTCTTTTGTCTAATGAGTTGACAGTATGTCACACCCAGGGCCATAAATCATCCCCACCATTTAGGCACCTCCCCAACACACACACGGTGACACCCGGATTAATTAACCCGGGTATCCTTTAATTACCCGTAAATAACCCGAAACAAAAGTTACATAATCATTCCAAGCAAAAAACTTAAAATTCTTATCAGTAGATATATTAGGGATTTTACTAATTCAGAATCATGTGTAGCAGAGTCATCTTTTTATATATTTTACTTTGTTGTATTTATACAAAGAACCCCTTCCAACACCTTTTTTCAATATCTGCATCGACCTTGACACTTATGTCAAATCCAGCACGTGTGGGCTTTCTGCTCGTGCAAGTAAGTAGTTTCCTGTGCTTTGTTGTGAGTTCACGGAAGCGAGAAGTGTGTTTGAGGGGTCAGTTGGCCGGCATCTCGCATGAGAAGGTTGTCTTCGTTGTCTTGGGAAAGAACCTTTATTTCATAGGTATGTTATAATTGTCTTGGGTCATACGTTTGTCTCCTTTTAGTTCGGGATTAATTGGAATGCTACTTGTATTTTATATGGTTGTTTTAATTTGCAAATTTATCGGAAAATTGAATCAGACTTACCATTGTCCCATGGTGTTTTAACATTTGCATGTATATTTTTGGTGTTTAGGTTTGCAGCTAACAGTACAGTTTTCACGGGCAGTTTGTACTGGGAGATATGAGAGAAGCGACAGACTTGATCTCACAGATCAGTATGTATTGTGTCCGTGCGGTTAATGTAAAATTTGTGTAAATTGTATTTGTATGTACATTTTATAAAGTCAGCCAGCTTAATATTGTGTTCTTTAAACTGATATGTTTTGGTACAGATTGTATTTAAGTTCCAATATGTTTTTACGTTTAATAAGTAGAGGCAAGGGATAACAAATATATTGTATGTTTCTTGTTAAAAATTGATAAATCTGGATCAAAAGTATTTTTGTATAAATTAATAATATATGCTGTATGATTTATTATTTATAAGTCATTCGTAAATAATTTCAGATCAGGCGTTGTCATATTGATTCGTGTAATTAAAAGTGTAACCCAATTAATCTCTGAGTTAGTTGTGGTATTGGTCGGAACGGAGCCGTTTTGACTCAAACAAGCACCGACTCCAGATCTGTTTCACATGGTTTCTGTAGAAACCCAACTCAGATATAGGATTTAAAAATGAAAATAAGATGGATTTGATATGAAGGTATGTAAAACATTTATTACGTTAATCATATTTTTATATGACCAGGACGTTTATGTCAATATTATCAAGTATGTTTTTAGAATACATCCTGATATAACATTTTTCCCATGAAATGCCCCCATCAGTATTCGATATCATTTACCGATCAGTTTTATAATTTCTGAAGAATATATCCTAACATTTTTGATACGAATGTAAATTGATTAATTGATCTATACATTTACACCCTTAATTGTTCATTGTTATCTAGGATTTAGCTTGAAATTAATTACAGTAACTTAGTATGAATTGTTCAATACGACATAAAGTGCTGGCAGAGTCTTGTCTATTGATGACGTCATAGCAAAGGGTCAGAATTAATTGCAACTGAAAGGAAGGCTTCATTTCCAAGAGGATTTGTGCTCTGAATGTAGATATTTTGCTTCAATGATTTGAAGATGTCTGAAAAAAAGGTTAAGTGACTGCTGTTATATGATTGAAATACCATTGAATACAGCAAAATTCCAAATTATCAAATAAACAAACAAAATGCATGTATGTAAAAAGAAAGTTCTTGAATATTTTATGATTTTGTCAGAAAACAACAATAGATGTGCATATCTAAGGCACACATGTGGTGTTGCATGATCAGATACTAAAACATTAACATGTAAAGTGAAATATGTTAAAAGAACATTTATATTTCTGTTATACAGTAGAACCTTGACAAACCGAACATCGTTAAACCGAATTCCTCGCCATTTCGAAGTTTATTTTCGGTCCCGATTTCTTCCCTTCTTATTTTAACTAAAAATAAAATGTTTAATCCGAATTTCGCTATTTCGATTTTTTCGCTATTTCGAAGTAAAATTCCGGTCCCGAGGTCGCAATTAATGTACATTTTTCAATTTTTATTTCGAAGTCAAATTTCATAAATTTTCGTGAACTAATTATCGTTCTTATTATCATTCGTATTCGGGTCAGTAACCCAGTTTATTTTACAGAGGCAATTGGAGTGATGGCTCAGGCAAGTTTTTCACACCTTTTTTCGAGATTGGGTTGGGCAACGTGTGTCCCACCGGAAATGTTGATTATTGCTAATCGATGTCTGACAGGTTGCATAATATGCACGTGCCAGAAGATATACCCAGGTGTCAGATCTTTAGTACATTCCATATCATAGCGTTCGTCACCGGCATGCGACGCTACCTGAAGCAGCAGATCGACGGTAAAAATATGTATCATTGTTTGACATGGTAGAATGATTATGTTCATCAGAAGCATCTAAGTAGATCATGATATATATTCATTACTTTTTTAACTTGCTAACAGTATATACGTACACCTAATAGGTGGTTTTCGTGGCATAACGATTTCCACAATATGCACCGGTAATGAAAACGCAGACATGCAGGCTCACAAACTGAAATTTCCATCTGAATTTTAATCCGAATAATCGTTATTTCGAAGTTTTCAGCTTGGTCCCAAGGACTTCGATTTAATGAGGTTCTACTGTATTTCGTTTTTGGTAAAAATCAGTTTCCAATGAACAAATTCTTTCCTGCCATATTTTATTACTCGTAGCTCATCTGAGCATGATGGGCTTTAAGGTATGCATTTTTCAGACATTGCAAAAACTGTCA
This sequence comes from Solen grandis, assembly GCA_021229015.1. Taxonomy (NCBI): domain Eukaryota; kingdom Metazoa; phylum Mollusca; class Bivalvia; order Adapedonta; family Solenidae; genus Solen; species Solen grandis. The sequence goes on from CM037778.1 coordinate 23,671,190, forward strand.
TTCCAAAGGACCTGACAGATAAATTTTGAACCGGTCTGGCAAAAAAAAAAAGGGGGAATTGGTTTGTTTGTCCAACTTTTTTTAGCAGCAGTGGTAGTAAAAAAATTGGTTTATAAGTCATAAAAAAATAGATGTAACAAATATGTTTATAATTTACTAGCTACTCTTGCTGGAAAAGCACCAATAAAAGATCCAGAAATAGCAATGCAATGCATAGAGGCTGATATTTAATATTTACTTTTATTTTCTTTTGCTTTGAAGGTTGTTGATGTTGCAAAAGATGAAAACAGGTGCTCGTTTTAAAAAAAAACGGTGCTTACCTCTTTTGTTTCATTCATTTAGTCTCATTTCATTTATTAAACTTATTTTTTTAATCATGCAAACTGTTTTAAGTTAAATTATACAAGTCAATGCTAAATAACTGTTGGACTTTAAATCACAACACTGCCTAAACTCAAAGGGTAAAAGTTATTAAAGACTCCGGTTAATCTCCCGCGATGTTATCACATTACAAAATAAATCGTCTGCAAAGACTGTACCATCCAGTATAACAGGAGATAGAGGGTCAAAAGGATAATCACACAATAGACAAAATGGAGATTAACATACTTCAAAAATATAATTTACTGAGTGGAATCGATTATTTATCTTCCCAATTACTCATTTACTGTCATGATAATTATTATGGTTGATTGTGAGACGCTTTAGAAAAAAATCATCCTGCCATTTACCCACACATATATGCATCTAATCTGTGACTCATCTTTGCCACATGTATAAATCAGACACACAAAAAAAATGCCAAGAATTGATTTTTAGTGAATATGTTTTAATATAGATGATTTCTACATGTAATAGTAAATTTTCAATTTCAATTTTTTGGAATGAAATTGAAGATGATATACTGTTACATATGATTTCATTAAATGTTCACATATTTATCATTGTACTGTATAATAATCATTACAAAAAGTTGTTTGGGCGTTAAAACAGTTGGATTTATAACATATTTGTCGGACTGACAAATTTTCTTTTTCCCATACCTACAAAATATCAGGTTCTGTCAGACCAAATGACTGACACTTTCAACTTTCACGATGTCTGATATGTGGTTCAGCTGATTATTTGCTTTCAGAATATTAAGTGTGCTTTTCATTTGACTTGTTTGTTCATAATATTCTTTTATTTATTATTTCAGTGCAAGTTCAAATGACATAGTTATAACAAATGTTGCTGACCATGAAGCTTTGTTACAAGCCAGTCGTTTTGGGGAGGTGTGTATTTCACTGTTCCATGTTTTAGGTATAACAAGAATTGTCTTAAAAAAAACTTTAGGTTTTGAAAGTAATGATTTTTCATAAAACAAGAGAACCAATATGATCAGTTACACTACTTCTCAGACAAATTTTTTTTCATATACCTTAAGAATACGAAATATTCCATTCCATAGACATTTTAATAAGGAAATGGGCTGCATGTAAAATCTAAGTGATGCAATGCCATGTCACCAGCTCATTGATCTAAGAACATTCTGTCTGGGCTTATGCACGTGCATACAATTGCAAGATTGAAAATTTGAAAAGCTATAAAAATTGTCGCCTAACCAGGGTAAGACACAGGATAATTGTTTTCACAATTAGACACAGCAAAATCGATTGTAAGCAGATTGGTCTAGAAGGATGTTACAAAAATAATTTCTATAGGCCTACATTCGCAGTCAGGACTTACTGTAGATCTAGAAGTTTTGTCACTTTGCTTTCAAATATTTCTTAAACAAACTGCCCTACTGACAGTGAAACAGGCCAACAAGTATTAATCAAGATTGAGAAGCTAAGTCTTTTTGAGGCAAGCTAGAACTCTGTTTACAAATTTCTCCAGATAGTAAAGCTCTAAATTAATTAATAAGTCCTGGAATAATATATTAATTATTGTGATTGTAAATTTTAATTGGAATTTCTTTCCATTTTTTAAAAAAAAATTTGCGTTACATACTGTATCTCCCTTTTGTTGTTTATTCAGACAGTTGTAAAAACTGACATTTATCAAATTCAACATCTGAAATATGCCTTGCTGCTTGTTACTAGAGAGACTTGGTAGAGTTATCAGCCTTAATTTGTTTTTGAAAAATATGGAATTTCATGCTTGTGATGCATATAACACTGAAAGTATTTGTTCAACAGACTTGAAACTTCATGAATATATTATTCAGGACATGAACTTGTGCACCTCAGTCTTTAATGCCCCTCCCCCCAAAAAAAGTGAGATTTGCCTTTGTATGTCTGTCCTTTCCAAAACTGTGACACAGGTAACTCTGAAGGTATTTGTACTACAGACTTTAAACTTTATGGATATATTACTCAGGACATGACTTGCACTCCTGGGTGTTAGCCTTTGTTTTGGAAAATGCAACGGGTTGGGGCATCTGTTTCCTCTGGACAAATTTCTAGTTTTTTTCTGTTTCTTATTTCAGATCCTGACAGTGACAATGATTCAGATTATGTACAGGTACCTGATTCTGAGCATGAGTATTCAAGTGATGAACTATCTGATATTATAGCTCCAGTATCAAGCATAAAAAAATGTTAACAAACCTGAAAACAGTGCTGTAAAATCTACAGTCAGAAGTTTCTTCTGATCATGAAGTAGAAGATGCAAAGGTACAAGAAAGCAAAAACAGTAAAGATCGAAGAGTGTGGGACAAAATCCACTTCTTCATCTACTGTGGTACAAGCTCAACAAATATCACAAAACATTATTTAGGAGTACACAAAAATGAGGATGATGTAAAGACAATCTTAGGTCTGTGAAAAGGGTCAAAGGAAAGGGCATTAGAACTGGTAAGATTAAGAAATGCAGGAGACTACCAACATAACATGGATGTGTTAAGGGAATGTTGGTAGCCTACACTTGAAGGAAAGATACCAATGTTAACAATTACCTTCCTTGTGAAGATTGTCTTGGATTTTTTCTGAAGGACAGCCTATGGCATCATAGAAGTCATGTACGTTTAAAAACTAAATGTCCGTCCAGCTGGCTTGCGGTAGGTCAGTTGTTCTACCTGGATGCCTCTGTGCATTCGGGGTCTTCCTCCACCTGTAATTAGCTGGACGTCGCTATATGACTGAAAGCGACGGTAAGCTCAAATAGTCAAGTCAAGACTAATTGTGAAACAAAATATAAGCTTCAGCCAAACTTATGCTCCCTTCTTCAGTTGTTATCAGTGAAGGCCTGAGAGAAAAAGTTTAAAAAAAAGGTCAATGACGAAGTTTCATTTGTGCTAGAATGACAATATTATTATCAAAATAGGAGAAAGTCTGTATCAAAAGAATGGACAGCATCAACATATGGGTAACTTCATAAGTCAAAAGACAAAAGAACTTGCACGCTTTTTAATTGTTGCAAGAAAAGAAAACCAGAACATAAAGCATTTAAATGACATTTTTAAGAAAGGACATTTTATTATGTGTTTTCTCTCTTGCCTCAGCTGCCATATTTATTTTTGTTAAAATGTAAGATACCTATCCTGTTGCATTAACTTGAAATTTAACCATTACTTCAAGAAGAATCTACTAATGTGATTTAAGAATCCACTTCTGTGATTTGTCTAGCTCTTGGCCTTAAAAAACATTTAGGATAATTTCAAGTATCTTTAGCTGTTGCTCTTTCAATTTTTTATTACATTTATTGTCAGTCATTTTTGAAGAGCAAATTTTAAAGCTCTCCTTTGTAATCAACAAGTAGGAGCAAGTTCCAAGGAACCTCAGTGTCAATTTGGATCAGATTGTGCTCAGTAGTTCGGATTAAGATTATTCTTTTCAGATATTGCTGAATGAAGTTTGTTTTATGGTTATTCTTTTTTTACTTTGAACTGATGTAGACATACTGTTTTTAGGATGATGACATAATTATTTTGTAAATTTCAGTAAATTTATAGGCATTAACATAGCAGTTTGGTTTAGCAAAGTGACTATACCTAATTTATTTACTGTTGATATATAAATTTAATCAAGAACTTTTCCTCTTATTTCATCAGTTAGATATATGACATATAAATAAATTAAACATGTTCCATATAATAGCTGTAATTTGAATAAGCTAGAAAAAGCTTGACTTAGATTTTAGTAAGATAAAAGTGAATGCGTTCAGTATGACAAACCGTATGCAACCGTACGCTTTCAGTTAGCTATGAAACTGTCTCAGTGTCATAAACCATGATGTTGATGTATTCCCATGTACAACATAAGGGAGCACGTGAACAGCATGCTATATGGTCCTAAGACAACTCCATAGCTGACTGTAAGTAACAGATTGCATATGGTTTGCCATACTGAATGCACGCCAGTTGATGAAACGTGAAAACCCCCATCATTGTTATGCCCACCTTCGAAGAAGAGAGGGCATACTTGTTTTACAAATGTCGGATGGTCTGTTGGTCGGTCCATTGGTAGACCACTTCATTTCCAATCAGTAACTGGAGAATGCTTGGGCCCACATTCCTTTAACGTCATAGGGCAATTGGTCATTCTAGTAGATGACCCCTTTTTATTTTTAGCTCACATGAGCACAACGTGCTCAAGGTGAGCTTTTCTGATCGCCTTTTGTCCGGCGTCCGTCGTCCGTGCGTGCGTGCGTCCGTGCATCTGGCGTCAACAATTGCTTCAAACAACATCTCCTCCTAAACGGCTTGGCCAATTTGAAAAATATTTTACAGGAATGTTCCTTAGATGAAGCTCTACTAAAGTTGTATAAATGGTTCTGGTCCATCGCATAATTAGGTCACAGGAGCTAAAAATAGATTTTAAAAATGAAAATTTAAAAAATCTTCTTCTCTGAAACCACAAGGCCTAACCTTTTGATTTTTGGTATGTAGCATGATCTTATGACTCTCTACCAGGATTGTACAAATTATGACCCTGGGGTCAAAATTGGCCCCGCCCCAGGGGTCACTTGATTTCACATAGGCTAATATAGGAAAAACTTGAAAAAATCTTCTCCTCCGAAACCACAAGGCCTAACCTTTTGATATTTGGTATGTAGCATCATCTTATGGGCCACTACCAAGATTGTACAAATTATAGCCCTATGGTGATAAATGACCCCGCACCAGGGGTCACTTGTTTTACATAGAGTTATATAGGAAAATCTTAAAAAATCTTCTTCTATGAATCCATTAGGCCTAGAGCTTAGATATTTGGTATGTAGCATCATCTTATGGGCCACTACCAAGATTGTACAAATCATAGCCCAATGGTGATAAATGACCCCACACCTGGGGTCACTTGTTTTACATAGAGTTAAATAGGAAAATCTTAAAAAAATCTTCTTCTATGAATCAATAAGGCCTAGAGCTAAGATTTTTGGTATGTAGTAGCATCTAATGGTTCATTACAAAGATTTTCAAAGTCTTGGCCCTACGGTGATAAATGACCCTGCGCCCAAGTCTTCTCTGAAACCATATAGCCCATTGCTTAGATATTTGGTGTGTAGTATTGGCAGGGGTAAAATGTTTTAGATTAAGTTATATCAGAATCCTTGTCTGTTTAAAAACCTTGACATCAGTTGAAGCAATGGTACTCAGGTGAGCGATTCAGGGCCATCATGGCCCTCTTGTTTGGTCACTTGTTAAAAGGTCAAGGTCACAGTGACCTCGGTGGGAGAGGTGGAGCGTTGGGGGCATATGTGTTGTTCCGACAACTTTTGCTTGGCTAATTTGATCATTACTCCAGATTAAAAGACAAAAAACAAATATTTTTGTTTTGCAAATATGTATCAATAATTATGAGTAAATGAGTTATAATGTTGAGTAGGGATAAGTGCATGTAAAGCTTATTCATAGTTTGCCCTTAGACTTTCACTCAAACAAGAAGTTGTGCCATGAAAATAAAGTAAAGATTATATCAATTTTGTGATATGATATTGTTCTAATATTACTAAAGTTGTAAATTTTAGGGCAGATGGAGGCATTAAGACAAGATTTTGTCTGTAAAAGTTTTCAGGGAAAATGATTTTTGTACAGGGAAAAACCAGTAAATTTTCAGGGAATTTTGGTTTGAAATATCTATGACCATCCTGTAGAGATAGCTCGATCATGTTTATAATCGACCCGTATCTAATAGTGTGGTATTGATGCAGATTTGGTTGTGTTGTAATGTTGCTTTCATGCAGTAATTACCTTTTTGACATGATCACACATATTGTTTTAATACAATGTTTACTCTTCATGATCTTTTTATGTGCCAATCAAGTCAAAAACATAAGATAAATGACTTTATTATTATAAAAAATGTACAAAAATGTACAGAAAATTGTTTTGTTTTGTTTTTAGCTCACATGAGCACAACGTGCTCAAGGTGAGCTTTTCTGATCGCCTTTTGTCCGTCGTCCGTGCGTGCGTCCGGCGTCAACAATTGCATCAAACAACATCTCCTCCTAAACGGCTTGGCCAATTTGAAAAATATTTTGCAGGAATGTTCCTTGGATGAAGCTCTACTAAAGTTGTATAAATGGTTCTGGTCCATCGCATAATTAGGTCACAGGAGCTAAAAATAGATTTTAAAAATGAAAATTTAAAAAATCTTCTTCTATGAATCCATAAGGCCTAGAGCTTAGATATTTGGTATGTAGCATCATCTTATGGGCCACTACCAAGATTGTACAAATCATAGCCCTATGGTGATAAATGACCCCGCACCAGGGGTCACTTGTTTTACATAGAGTTATATAGAAAAATCTTAAAAAATCTTCTTCTATGAATCCATAAGGCCTAGAGCTTAGATATTTGGTATGAAGCATCATCTTATGGGCCACTACCAAGATTGTACAAATCATAGCCCTATGGTGATAAATGACCCCGCACCAGGGTCACTTGTTTTACATAGAGTTATATAGGAAAATCTTAAAAAATCTTCTTCCATGAATGCATAAAGCCTAGAGCTTAGATATTTGGTATGAAGCATCATCTTATGGGCCACTACCAAGATTGTACAAATCATAGCCCTATGGTGATAAATGACCCCGCACCAGGGGTCACTTGTTTTACATAGAGTTATATAGGAAAATCTTAAAAAATCTTCTTCTATGAATCCATAAGGCCTAGAGCTTAGATATTTGGTATGTAGCATCATCTTATGGGCCACTACCAAGATTGTACAAATCATAGCTTATGGTGATAAATGACCCCGCACCAGGGGTCACTTGTTTTACACAGAGTTATATAGGAAAATCTTAAAAAATCTTCTTCCATGAATGCATAAGGCCTAGAGCTTAGATATTTGGTATGAAGCATCATCTTATGGGCCACTACCAAGATTGTACAAATCATAGCCCTATGGTGATAAATGACCCCCCACCAGGGGTCACTTGTTTTACACAGAGTTATATAGGAAAATCTTAAAAAATCTTCTTCTTTGAATCCATAAGGCCTAGAGCTTAGATATTTGGTATGTAGCATCATCTTATGGGCCACTACCAAGATTGTACAAATCATAGCCCTATGGTGATAAATGACCCCCCACCAGGGGTCACTTGTTTTACATAGAGTTAAATAGGAAAATCTTAAAAAATCTTCTTCTTTGAATCCATAAGGCCTAGAGCTTAGATATTTGGTATGAGCATCATCTTATGGGCCACTACCAAGATTGTACAAATCATAGCCCTATGGTGATAAATGACCCCGCACCAGGGGTCACTTGTTTTACATAGAGTTATATAGGAAAATCTTAAAAAATCTTCTTCCATGAATGCATAAGGCCTAGAGCTTAGATATTTGGTATGTAGCATCATCTTATGGGCCACTACCAAGATTGTACAAATCATAGCCCAATGGTGATAAATGACCCCACACCAGGGGTCACTTGTTTTACATAGAGTTAAATAGGAAAATCTTAAAAAATCTTCTTCTATGAATCAATAAGGCCTAGAGCTAAGATTTTTGGTATGTAGTAGCATCTAATGGTTCATTACAAAGATTTTCAAAGTCTTGGCCCTACGGTGATAAATGACCCTGCGCCCAAGTCTTCTCTGAAACCATATGGCCCATTGCTTAGATATTTGGTGTGTAGTATTGTCAGGGGTAAAAGGTTTTAGATTAAGTTATATCAGAATCCTTGTCTGTTTAAAAACCTTGACATCAGTTGAAGCAATGGTACTCAGGTGAGCGATTCAGGGCCATCATGGCCCTCTTGTTTGTTATATGTGTTTTTAAGCCATGATTCAGGGCTCACGCTGTCGGTCGCCAAATGCGATAATATGAAACTGGCGCAAGATTTTTCTTATTGTTGAATTTTTTTGGCGCATTCGAAGAAGAAAGCAGTAAATTAGTACCGCGGTTGTTTAAGTTCAGTAATGCACAAAAATACAGGTCGCTCTACACTGTATACTACTTAAAGTAACCAGCACCTGCTGTGGGATTATCCAATCAACACGCATTTTAAGGCTTCCTAATTATGCAAAGATGTGGAATACTCGGATAGTATTGGCAGCTTATAACTTGTTTACATTTGTCACACTCTTTACCGACTTTTGTTTATACCTGCATTTGGAACTGTTATGAAATTGCGCAATCATCACAATGGCGGCCATTTGCGAAAAACATCAGCAATGTTTACTACCGTTTCTTTTAAAAAATTTAAATTAATTGGTTAACCTAGATAGATTCCAACTGGTAAATAGCATAGATGTACCGATGTAGATAAATGACTCAATGCTAATCGCTAATGGAGCGAGTCAAAACGTATCCAAACCAAAACGGACCCAATATTTAACGTACCCAAGTATCTTTTTTTTTCTTTTTTTTTTTTTAATTTCACTTGATATTTTCATATAATATTTTTAGTCAGGTTAATATTTATGATTTTGTATGAACACATTTTTTTTGTCTTTTGTTGATGTTTGGTAATTGATGTATCAAAATATTAATATACCTATTCTCATAAAAAATTCTTTATAATTGATTTATTTTATCCCGGTACAACCTGTATTCGGACACCTAACGGTATATCGCCGTGGTTTCGACTCGTGCGAAATGTATATAATATTTTAATATTTCAGTTTTGTTCAACAATCATTTATCGTAAAAAAACAAATGAGAAAACATAACTTACCTCATCGCGTGTTTTCAATATCCTTTACCAGCATGGCTGACCTACTTTCCACAAACCGGAAGTTGTACAACCCGAATTCGGACAGAATGTTTAAAGTATAATACACTGCAAAGTTAGCGTCACAATAAAGTCAGAATCCAAAGAAACTAACCAGAAACACCAATTTAACTGTTAGTAACGAGAAAACCACCAAAACATATTTACAATGTATATTCAGGGTTAGTTAAAAGAGTTAATGTGTGGGTTAAGCACAGTTAGGACACAAGAATGTGTCTCCCCTTCTGATTACCCTAACAGTTGTACAGAATGATAAGTGTACCCATCCTTTGCACTTGTCACATTTAACAATAATGATGTCAGGTTTCTTAGAGGTGTCTACACTGAACCGTTTGCATATGACACACTTCTCAGAGTCTGGAATCTCATCCTCGTCATCTGAACTTGAACAATCCTCATTCAAACATTTTCTCTTTTTATTTGCAGGTATACCTGATGTTGATGGAGTTGGATGAATGGTTACTGAAGATTTTTTACCTTTGTTTTTTATCTGATTATTGTCATTTTGTTTAGACTTTGGGTATTTTTTATTGTGTTCAATTATTTTGTTAACAATATCATCCTCAGTGATAGCTTTTCCACCCACAACTTTACTAAGAGTGTTCCTTGTTTTGGCCTTTTGCACATTTTTCAGTACTTTACAACCTTTGTTCAACAAAAAATTCTCAGCACACCGAGACTGAACTGGTACATGTTTACTGTTATTGTCTACCTGAGTAAAACTACCTGTATCTCTGTGAAATGCTGTTGATGGTGCAACTTGGCTGTCTGTGATGACATTCCTGTTAAATGGGTAAATACCACATTTTCTGAAGGCCACTTGTACATTAGCAGGAGATAAGGTGCTAGCATACACTTTACATGCAAGCTGGCATACTTCATAGCGTGTTACTAGACAACCTCCAGACTCACGCATAAAAGTATGGCAAGCACTGTTCCAGGCAAGCTCAAATGGACCAAAGCAACTTACGTCAAGTGGTTGAAGTAAGTGGCTGCAGTGTGGGGGCAGAACAAATAAAATGATGTTTTCAGATTTGGCCCACTCAATCAAACTTAAAGAAACGTGGCTTTTATGTCCATCATATAAAACCAGAACATGTTCTTTATTATGTCTAGGAGGTAAGTATTTCAAAAGGTGCTTCTTCATGTAGTCAGCAAAAACCTCTGTATTAGACCATCCTGACTCGTGTGCCAACAGCACCTGGGGTTGCACCTGTCATAAGGGAGTCCAACATTCTGGCACCTGGAAATATTAAATATGGCGGAACCTGTTGCCCAATACCATTAACACAACCAATAAGCGTCACTGTTTTGCTTTTCCCTGAGGTAACAGCTTGGGTCTTTGAAAACTTTCCTGATATAACTTTTGGGGTTTGTGTTCAGTGTTAAGACCCTTTTCATCCACATTATATATCATGTGTGGTTTATCTGCAAGATCATACTTATCTAGAATATGCTGCAGCTCATCAAAATAGTTATCTACAGCATGTCTAGTGGCACTCTTGGCTCTAGCAACTTCCAAACTACGGGGTTTTTTAACATTTAGTTCTGGCCATCTGGCTAAAAATTTGTAGAGCCACCTATCAGTCAGTGGTGTGTTCTTTATCCCTCAACCCCATACAAACCGCATACTCTGAAGCAAGGTTAATTGCCTCTTGTCGACTATACCCATAACCGACTTCAGCCATTGTCTTTAAGTGACCTGTCAAAAGTGCCTCCTGTTCTTGTGTAAACAACGGTTGGGTACCTGACTTTAATACATCAATGTCAATTTTACCAGTTATTCTGTCCTGTAGTGTTGATTTAGGAATACTAAACACTTGAGAGGCTTTTCTCAATGACATTGTCTTGTTTTTTACAGCCATATATGCATTTGTTATACTGTCATGGTCATAAGGTCTGTATGACCCCCTAGTGGGTGCATGATTCTGAAAATAAAGAAAAACATTTATAACATTGGATATAAATTAGATCAATTAAGAAAGGAAAGCAATAAAGCTTCTAAGGTATCACACCCTGCCCTAAACTTTGAATATCTGCATGTTTATTGCATACATGTTAACCTATTATTTTAAGAGACATATTGACATATATTTTCAAATGTGTCAGATGTTTAAAAATCACAAGTTAAAGGCACTATCAGGAATCAAACTCAAGTCACCTGATTGTTTCTAGATTAAAAGAAATTATTATTTCGAGAATGTTTCTATTACACAAAATTGTCTATCTCTCTGAGGTATGTGTACTTTGTGCAAATTGTGTGCTAACCTCACAAAGTCCTACCATATATGGATGTACCTCGCAATGAACAGTTAACTAAATATTTGTGGTATCGATAAAAACGACCGAAATTATTGTTCTAAATACCGTATTGTGCTTATCATTTGCAGGATAATTCAGTAAAATGTGCAAAAGTCGTTATCCTTGATATGTTAGTATCTAATCGATACCTAATGAACATTTGTGTGTCCTGAACCTTTATATGCAATAGTCATGGGATAGTCTTGATTTTATGTCGCTGACCATCAAGTTTCAAATGTATAGCCCCATATAAACGTTCAAACGTCGCGACAGGTTCTGTGGGTTCCATTTACCAAATTATGTGATGGTAACGTTTGTATAACAATTACGCGGTTGCATAAAAGCTCTTTCCGTGTGTAGATACTGTAGCATTTGGAGTATTTTAATAGAGGATCCGTGTGGGACTTGCCTATAGCCACAAATTACTCAAAAGAAGTAGAAACGATATACATTTATTCTTCTACAGCCGCTGAACAAAATAACATTTTGACTCAAATAAATTGATGAGGCTTCTCATACATCTATAGGTTCTTAAAAGTATGTAAATTGTATTAAACGTACAACGGGAAAGCCTTATTTTACTTATGCATTTAACAAGACGCATGTTTAAACATACACATTGAATCACTGAACATGTATGTAAGTCTGATTAGGATTGATAACATAAATGCTTAAGTGCAAACAAAGTGGAATATGGCATTTTTCGATAATTCAAGGGCCATTTCTCCTCACATATTTTGCTATTTTACAGGTACATTCATATTTTCAATCTGAAGTTTTTTTTTGTTGATTCTTTTGCCTTGTTTATAATATATTTACAAAATAAAATGATTCATCAATTGTAAACTAGCTCACAAATGTGATATGTAGTGATTTCTGTCATGTGATTAGGGAAATGATCTAGACATAAGAATAAATATACTCCATCATCATTTGTAATTTGATACATCTATTGATCATAGTGCTAAATTGATACATGGGGCACATTTAGTGTTTACACCAGTATTGACAATTTTCTAAGCTATTAACACAGCATACAGTCAAAAGGGTGTTTTTCTGAACGGTATTCAGTACCGAATATATATAACTGTTTTTAAGCACTGTATATATATTAGTATGTCCAATTAAAATGAGTTTTCACTTCCATTAGCGCATGTGCAAATTGGTATTGCAGTAGAATGTAAAGTTGTGATATAAATAGTTTTCAGTGACCGATATTTTTCTATGTGATTGTTTGGGGGTATCAAATACGTGATTTGTGTTTGTTTTAAATAGTTTCCAGTGTAATTGATCATATTTAATAAGTTATTAGTCAGTAGATGTTTGTATTTTAATGATGTTTTTATACATATCGGTCATGACCTACTTATTGCTTCGCTCGTCGATCTGGACATTGCACATTTCATGTCTTCTGTATTGTGCTTGTAATAATACATACAAGTTTAATTATTACATGATGGGTGGGATAAGTAAACTATTTATCTTGATAATATGTAACCGTAATATAAAGAATGCTTGGTGTAGTTAATACAGTAAAATTGTCTGTGTAGTGCTGCTGTTTTGATAAGTAATTACCTGTACATAGCCTTATTATTTACTTATACATAGCCTTATTTGCACCTTCGTTACACGCTTATGGAATTAGCTCAATCGGTAAGAGTGTCGATCAATACTTTTTCCCATCATGAGGTCATGAGTTCTATACCAGCTGGGACTTTTTGTTTTTAGCTCACCTGAGCACAAAGTGCTCAAGGTGAGCTTTTAGGATCGCCCGGTGTCCGTCGACGTGCGTCGTCCGTCGTGCGTCGTCAACAATTTGCTTTAAACGACATCTCCTCTGAAACCGCTGGACAGAATTTAATGAAACTTGGCAGGAATGTTCCTTGGGTCAACCTCTACCAAAGTTGCTAAAATAAAGTTGATCCATGTAGAACTCTGGTTGCCATGGCAACAAAAAGAAAAATAATTTGAAAACTTTAAAAATCATCTTCTTCAAAACTACTGGCCAGATTTTAAAATAAATTGGTACAGATGTTCCTTGGGTCAACCTCTACCAAAGTTGCTAAAATTATTCCGATCCGTAAAAAAACCCCGGGGGGGGTTATATGTATAAGAGAAACCTTTAAACAACATCTCCTCTGAAACCACTGGACAGAATTTGATTAAACTTGGCAGGGATGATCCTTGGGTCAACCTTCACAAAAGTTGCTAAAATAAACTTGATCCATGTTGAACTCTGGTTGCCATGGCAACAAAAAGAAAAAATAAATATGAAAACTTTAAAAATCATCTTCTTCAAAACTACTGGCCAGATTTTAAAGTAATTTGGTACAGATGTTCCTTGGGTCAACCTCTACCAAAGTTGCTAAAATTATTCCGATCCGTAAAAAAACATGGCCGCCAGGGGCGGGGCTTATTTGCCTTATATGTATATAGAGAAACCTTTAAACAACATCTCCTCTGAAATCACTGGACAGAATTTGATTAAACTTGGCAGGGATGATCCTTGGGTCAACCTTCACAAAAGTTGCTAAAATAAACTTGATCCATGTAGAACTCTGGTTGCCATGGCAACAAAAAGAAAAAAAAATGAAAACTTTAAAAATCATCTTCTTCAAAACTACTGGCCAGATTTTAAAATAAATTGGTACAGATGTTCCTTGGGTCAACTTCTACCAAAGTTGCTAAAATAATTCTATCCGTAAAAAAACATGGCCGCCAGGGGCGGGGCTTATTTGCCTTATATGTTTTTAGAGAAACCTTTAAACAACATATCTTCTCTGAAACCACTGGACAGAATTTGATTAAACTTGGCAGGGATGATCCTTGGGTCAACCTTCACAATAGTTGCTAAAATAAACTTGATCCATGTAGAACTCTGGTTGCCATGGCAACAAAAATAAAATGAAAACTTTAAAAAATCATCTTCTTCAAAACTACTGGCCAGATTTTAAAATAATTTGGTACAGATGTTCCTTGGGTCAATCTATTTATCTCAGGTGAGCGATTTAGGGCCATCATGGGCCTCTTGTTTTAAATTCTTACTGTTATATTTTTATAGTTTGTTTTAAGTACTAGTTTTATATATCAAATATTTTGCTTTTGTTATTTGTATTTGCTTCCTTTTTATTTAAGCATAAACATTAACCAAAAAAAAAAAAAAAAAAAAAAACCCTTAAAAAATCGACCCCTCTATGTACAATTAATAAATGGAGAGGTCAATTTTTTTAAAATAATTCTTAGTTCTAAAAACAATCTACCACACTAGTGATTGTTTTTACCCATGCATTTTTTATCTTAGATGTATTGTTTTCGCTGTCTGAGGATTCAAAGTTTTGATTTCAATGCATCCTCAAGATACACATAATATATTGAAAATGCTACTGAATTGGGAGTCATAATTTTTAAACACAGTGAGATCTGGGACTCGTGCAGAGAAATTTAAAAAATGATAATTGCCTCTAAATATTATATAAATAGGCCTAATATAAAGAGAGGCTTTTTTTAATATGAAGGTCTTGTGCATAGACAGGTAAGATTATAAGGTCAAAACAGTAGAAAAGAGAAAGAGAGGGGGGACAGTATGCTTATTATAAGCTGTCCATTAAAATATTTTGTTTTAATCTTTTCTTGTTATCTAAGAGTAGGGGAAATATGACCGTGTGTCATATAGCAAGACTGGTAATGTATATTGCATAAGAGGTCATAAACCACCTGCTGGTTGCAGCATCTGGCTTACAGAATGGTCATACAAGTAAGAGACAATAGGTCACCATGACAACACCCATTATGCTTGAATACTGGAGACTCCCATTTCATTTAAAAAGGGGAAATTGAATAATCACTCTTTATTAATTATATTTCATAATGTGTCTTCAGTGTTAGTTGAATGTAATTATAATGTAAATAATTCATTAATGATCTTAGTTTGTGAAATATATATATTTTTTTTTACTTTTTTTTTTTAATTTTTTAAAATTTTAAAAAACTTAATATAAATATTTTTTTCCTTGTTTTTGTTTTTAAATTTACAACAATTTTAAAGTGCAGCTTCAGGAATTTGGAGATCCCCACAGGGTATAATTTATATGATGAACCAATTTACAATGTTTAAAATGTGACAGAAAAAAAATTGGTTTCCTATGTATTTTCATCAGTGATTCTCATTGTTTTTTTTTTGTTTTTTTTAGTCAAAATATTCAGAGAATATAGGAGGCACCCCCACCCCCCTCATTTTTTCACCCCCCCCCCCCCTCTATGATTATGTCAGTTGTACCATATTGTGTGCATGGATTCACTGTTGCGGTGTCATTTTTAGCTCATATGAGCACAATGTGCTCATGATGAGCTATTGTGATCCCCTTTTGTCCGTGCGTGTGTCCGGCGTCAACAATATCCTTAAACAACTTCTCCCCCTAAACCACTGAATGGATTTTTACCAAACTTCACAGGAATCATCCTTATAATGCCCTCTATCAAGATTGTTCAAATTATTTTGATTAGTTGAAAAAGTAGGTCACAGGATCTAAAAATAGATTTTTTCAAATGACAACTTTAAAAATCTTCTTCTGCAAAACCGCAAGGCCTAGAGCTTAGATATTTAGTGTGTAGCATTGTCTAGTTGACCTCTACCAAGTTTGTTCAAATCATGACCCTTGGGTCAAAATTGGCCCCGCTGCAGGGGTCACTTGATTTTACATAGGCTTAAAAAAAAAAAATGAGAAAAATCTCTTATCAAACCCACAAGGCCTGGTGTTTAGATATTTAGTGTGTACCATTATCTAGTGGATCTCTACCAAGTTTGTTCAAATCATGACCCTGGGGTCAAAATTGACCCCGCCCCAGGGGTCACTTGATTTTACATAGACGTACATAGGAAAGATTTTTAAAAGATATCCTTGTTAGAAACCACAAGATCATGAGTTTAGATATTTGGTATGTAACATAGCCTTGTGGACTTGGAACATATTTTCAAATCATGGCCCTGGGGTCAAAATTGGTCCCATGCTAGGGTTTACTTGGTTTTATAGACCACATGTAAAGTTTTTGTGTGGAATTAAAATTATATTGCTGTTCTTCTGCAAGGATTTTGTATTCAGTATGACTATGTTGTAAAAGGCAATGAAAGCAATATTTCTCAGGTGAGCAATTCAGGACCATCTTGGCCCTCTTGTTAAATGTTATATTCTTAATAAAACTGTTCAGACATGTTATATTATTGTCCTAATTATTCATTTATGCAATAAAACATCATAAATAAGAGTAAAATACAATAAAACCTACTTTATACATAGTAGAAAAATTCCCCTCCTAGCTCATTCACACTTTTTCCCCTTCCTAAAACACTTCTTATTCAGTGGACATGTTTGTCACTTGCTTTATTTAAATTTCCATTTATTTTCAGACTGTTTTGAGGCATCTGCTGATGAAGTAGAACCAGCAAGTCTCACTCATGATGTTCAGACAGAAACTAATGGCCAGGAGATGGACAGTGACCTCTGCATCCAGAGAGCAGTTCCTGAACAGCAACCAATCATTACTGAAGAGCTGGTGCCAGTTAATATAAGTAATTCATTGTAAGTAGAAAACAAACTTTGTAATTGATCCTGGTGTCTGTGTGGTAACTGGTTAGAGTGTCTGCCCCAGCAAAAGTTTTTGTTCTGTCCCTGGCCATGACATTAAAAATTTGTCCTGAAAACAAGGAGTTATATCTGTACTGTTTAACAAGGAGTTATATCTGTACTGTTTAACAAGGAGTTCTATCTATACTATTTGTGCAGTGTTGGTTATATGATGCTGAAATATGATGATATGTGTAAACTATATTTAGACAAATGTTCATGCTCTGTATGAATTAAAATATTTATTGTCAGTGACTTTAGCACACATTTTGTTTGCTTAATTTGCGGTATCTCTGTAAGAAATTTTATATTCCCTTTGTCCCCTTCAGGAAGAAGGTTTGTTATCCCAGTCTAATCAGCAGCTTCATCCAACTTATGCCATGCAAATCCAACAAGTAGCAATCAAAGGTATGATACAGAAACAGGCATTCTATCTGTAATTTATGAAACACTATGTTAAAGCAGTATATTTGCAGATAAAACTGCTGAGGGGGAACATGAAGTCTTTTATGTATGGCAACAATCTTTTGATTGTGTCATCTGTGTTTTTCAGAGGTGACACATAGGAATCACTTTTCCGTCATTTGTCTGTCTGTCCATCTGTACACTGTCCGTCAAACTTTTTCGTCACGATTCAGCAGGTGACACAAATGTTCCAGTGAACACTCTTGTATACTTTTGTGAAAAATAGCTTAAACAGCTGATTATGAATGTATCAGGATCGGAGGATGAAAAAATAAGGTGTTTATATCATGTATCGAGTCTGAATACTGACTAGACCAAAGCTAAACTTCTTTAACACTTGACTATTTGAGTTTACCATCACTTCGACAGTATTTCAGTCATATAGCAACATCCAGCTAATTACAGGTGGAGGAAGACCCCAAATGCATGGAGGAATCCGGGTAGAACTATCGACCTACTGCAAGCCAACAGGAAGGCTTCCTCACATGAAAATCCGAATGACCCTGCTGGGATTCAAACCCATGCGGTGAGAAGTTAAGTGAGTGCTAAAGTCAGCGACTTTACCCTCTCGGCTACGGAGGCCCCACTCACATTTTCAGCTATGCACTATTATTCAGTCGCATAATTACCTAAGTGTCAGATCAAACATCCATAAAGCACCTGCTAATTGTTACTCATTGTGAATCAGTCTGACATTTTGCATTTTATCTCATATTTTTAGTCTATTAGTAATTCAAAAATCAAAATGTTCATCCAGATTGTTAGTTCTACAGCCAGCTGAACAATGCAGATGTGTCAAATGTACAGTAAAGACGAAGGGAACGGGCACAAAAGTGAATATGAAACAGACATGACTGTGCACACAAGTCTAGAGGTAAGTAGTGGTAGATTTCTTCATAGTCTGTGCAATTTGAAGAAAAAAAAAATAGGGCTGTTTCATTGCATCTTTTGACTTAATATTGGATGAAAAATATGAAAAAATGTCTGAATGTTAAAATACAATGTTAAAAGACTATAACATGTTCACTGATTCTGATATAAAATAGCTAACATTTTCACCAACACATTCTGTAATCAGTAATAGGCCTAACCTGCAATACTTGGTGCCCACTGGACAATACTAATTCAGATATTTATTCAGCTTTAGACTTACAGTAAGTAATATTTGTCAAGAGTTCAAATCACAGCACAATGTATTGGTAGGTATCCTTTCTACCAACTGCCCTAACACACTGGAGACATTTTTCAGGTACAAGACTCTGCAGAAACACCACACAGTATGACGAGAATGATGTCAGTGGAACTGTAGATGTGGCACATCCTGCTGTTTTCACAGGCCTTCTGTCCTGTCAACACCCAGTAAGAGGACGAATCATGCAATGGTCACCAACTCACCACTGAACAAGTCCTCCATGTCCACATCGAAGCATGCGTTTGACGATGCAGACATGGATCCAGACTTTGTGCCAGACATTCATGAGTGAGTCTGATGCCGAGGAGCAAAAACAGTAAGTATGCAATTCTAAAACCATTTATTCTTAAGAGTGTCTAGTTTGGATCCGAAGATTGTGGTTTAAGAATTAATCATGACCGTCACACATCATCCCCGTGGTCGAGTGGTAAGAGCATTTGCCTCAGGAGAGGGAGGTTGATGGTTCGATCCATGGTCACAACATATCGAAGTTGTTAAAAAAAGTTCTGGTATACCTCCCATGCTTGTTGCTCAGCATATGAGGATAGTTCCAGGACTGGGCTGGCATCAGAATAATATGACTGGGAGTTGTATCATGCCACATGTCTATGACGTGATACTGCAGTGTGGCAGCACTATTCTGTCTCAAATAGACATCGTCTCCAAATCAATGAAATACTCTCACTGGGACTTTGAACCCAACAATCAAACAAACAAACATGATCTTCACAGGTGCAAAGTACTGCTCTTACCAAGGAACTGTCAGTAGAAAATTATATACATAAAGGACTTGATCTTTATAAGGTTCAGTTCAATAGTTCTTTGGTTATACGAAGGAGGTGATTGTTGCTGGTGATGGACGTTCAGACAGTCCTTGGCACTGTGCAAAATATGGGGTCTTCTCTATGATAGACATGTACACTGGAAAAGTTATTGCATTGGAGCTTGTGCAGGTTTGTAAAGTTCCTTTAATGTAATTTGTGTGTCATCAATGGTTGTATGAATTGTCTTTGACACATAAAATAAGTAAAACTTTAATTTAATACATATCCACTGTCCACTGGAATCTGGTGCAGGGTGGGGTGGGGGTGCATAAAGGATAATTTTGTTCAAGCTTATAAATTTGTTTCGATTGAGAGATCTTAGCAAAAAAAATGACACATTACAGTCGAACTTTGGTGACTCGAACAGGCTGGGGGAACAGTAATTTGTTCTAGTCAACGGTGGTTTGGCCCAACCATGTTTATAATAATTTACATATGTACATGTATTAAAAACTTTAATTAATTATCAGGACGTCCTTTAGAATTGATTGATTAAAGTAGATATCAGTCAGCAAAATAATTATAGAGGTAACATTAAATAAAAAAAACTTATCTTTGTTATTCTTTTAAAACAAATATAAATTAATAAAACAGCAGCTATCAAGATAAAAGCACAAACATCAATGATGACATTTACTTTTTAAACGTACATGGACACATACATCGGCCTACGTGTAAGTCGTATCATTTCCTGCATACATTTTATTTTGCATAAAACGATGAAAACAGAAAAATGTATTGTAAATAATCTAAGCATATAGCTGAAAACCAATCAATTAATATTCCATTAAATCAATTACACAAATTCCTTCTTTAATTTGCAACATGATCAACGTTTACTTATATCATCTTCAAACACTTTGATGTGTTAATTATTCAACCGCTGATTGTGCCAATATCACAATGTGTGAAAAACATGCTGTGCCGCAGGTTGCAATTAAGCCCTCCAGCGAACATTGGTTGGCGAACATCACGGGTAGGGAGGTTCGACAGATAGGTGTGAAATACATAGCACTTTTAATCTTGGGCCGGAAATTTAGTAAGAGAGTTCTAGCCATCAGTGTTTTTTCGACGCATCCCAGGTCGAACAATATAAAATTAAGAACATTTTATGCCGGGACTGTGAAATGTGTTCGAGTAAAGTATGGTGTTCCAGTTTTCAGTGTTCGAGTCACCGAAGTTCGATTGTATATCCACAGTATCATGATGATCTATTTCATACACCAGATTCATTTCAAAAGAAATTACATATTTCTGTAACAAAAAATCAATCTCATCTTTCCTGTTACATGAACGTCCCACTTTCAAAATAATCAGACAGGATTCTTAGGAGCTTCACATGCATTTGTTGGGATTTTTGTTAATTGTTCGAAATTATATATGCTTGTATTTTTCAGTCACATGAAGTGAAATCAAGTTACCACATGGAGTTAAAAGGCCTGAAAAGAATTCCGGATCGTCTGCAGAAGAATGGGCTATCACTGGCAGAGATCATAACAGATAGACACCTGCACATCCAAACATGGATAAAGGAACATCTGCCAGGCACTGTCCACTCCTTTGATGTCTGGCATGTTGCAAAAGGTAACTTAATGTAATAAAAATCATAATTTTCAATTAGAGGCCTCATTAACATTATAATTTTCTAACATTATTTTACCTCACAATACAGAGGTTTGAATTCATGTTGCAGAAGGTCTGTGATTCTCTTTGCTTTCAGAGCCTTTCTTCCCCTGTAGTTACTGAAATACTGTGCTCTGTTAGTAGCCTCCAACACAACAACAATTCAAATCACTCCCTGAAATCAGTTTATAGACATGTACTAGAATCAGCTTGACAATCTTGCAAATGTTCTTATTCATTTGATATCTGTCTAGCATGTTGCGATTACCCATGAGTTGTAAGAATATGACCTTCTGTCTTTCATATGTTACCATCTACCAGTTTGTCTACATCATCATGATGTGTGGTCTTCTGCCCTTAAAACATGACCAACCACAACCAAAATCTTTCTCAGTTATATTGCCTTACTTTTTAGCTCACCTGAGCACAAAGTGCTCAAGGTAAGCTTTTGTGATCGCCCTTCGTCCGGCGTCCGTCGTCGTCCGTCGTGCGTCGTCAGTCGTCCGTCGTCCGTCGTCAACAATTTGCTTTAAACGACATCTCCTCTGAAACCGCTGGACAGAATTTAATGAAACTTGGCAGGAATGTTCCTTGGGTGAGGCTCTACAAAAGTTGCTAAAATAAACTTGATCCATGTAGAACTCTGGTTGCCATGGCAACAAAAAGGAAAAAAAAATGAAAACTTTAAAAATCATCTTCTTCAAAACTACTGGCCAGATTTTAAAATAATTTGATACAGATGTTCCTTGGGTCAACCTCTACCAAAGTTGCTAAAATTATTCCGATCCGTAAAAAAACATGGCCGCCAGGGGCGGGGCTTATTTGCCTTATATGTATATAGAGAAACCTTTAAACAACATCTCCTCTGAAACCACTGGACAGAATTTGATTAAACTTGGCAGGGATGATCCTTGGGTCAACCTTCACAAAAGTTGCTAAAATAAAGTTGATCCATGTAGAACTCTGGTTGCCATGGCAACAAAAAGGGGAAAAAAATGAAAACTTTAAAAATCATCTTCTTCAAAACTACTGGCCAGATTTCAAAATAATTTGATACAGATGTTCCTTGGGTCAACCTCTACCAAAGTTGCTAAAATTATTCTGATCCGTAAAAAAACATAGCCGCCAGGGGCGGGGCTTATTTGCCTTATATGTATATAGAGAAACCTTTAAACAACATCTCCTCTGAAACCACTGGAAAGAATTTGATTAAAATTGGCAGGGATGATCCTTGGGTCAACCTTCACAAAAGTTGCTAAAATAAACTTGATCCATGTAGAACTCTGGTTGCCATGGCAACAAAAAAAAAAAGAAAAAAAGAAAACTTTAAAATTTTTTCAAAACTACTGGCCAGATTTTAAAATAAATTGGAACAGATATTCCTTGGGCCAACCTCTACCAAAGTTGCTAAAATTATTCTGATCCGTAAAAAAACATGGCCACCAGGGGCGGGGCTTATTTGCCTTATATGTATATAGGGAAAACTTTAAACAACATCTCATCTGAAACCACTGGACATAATTTGATTAAACTTGGCAGGGATGATCCTTGGGTCAACCTTCACAAAGTTGCTAAAATAAACTTGATCCATGTAGAACTCTGGTTGCCATGGCAACAAAAAGAAAAAAAATATGAAAACTTTAAAAATCATCGTCTTCAAAATTACTGGCCAGATTTTAAAATAAATTGGTACAGATGTTCCTTGGGTCAACCTATTTATCTCAGGTGAGCGATTTAGGGCCATCATGGGCCTCTTGTTTATTTAGGGAACATCGTTTGATTATTATTAAGTTTGCCAAACAAAGTTTGATTTCTTCTTATTATTATTCTTATTCTTCTTCTTTCTCATGCCAGCAACTTTGTACGGGCCATATCTCAGAGGCCACTCAACCTATCTTATAGTCCTCAGTAAGTAGTGGGGCCTCCCTGATTTTTGTGAATGGGGGGTCCCTGGGGGCCAGGTCCCACCCCCTCAAAGATGGATTTTTGCATGAAAAATAAATTTTTTGCTTAAATATTTCAAATTTCCAACCCTGAACCAATTATTTTTTTGTTCCTAAAAATGAAAATATTGAATAGTACTACTTTGGTGTCCCCCGAGGTCACCCAGGGGCAGACCCTGCCCCCTCAAATTTACATGTGGCCTTACATCTCCAAAACTTTTCAGACCCCCACCCCTAAACCATATATATATTCCTGTTCCTCATGATGAGATGGATTGAATGGTACTTCTTTTAAGTTCACATGGATCACCAAGGGGTTAGGCCCCACCCTTTTTTTATGACCTTAAATCTCAAAAATGTTCAAAGGACTTTCCACCTAAATCATATATATTCTTGTTCCTCATGGTGAGACATATTGGATGCTACTTCTTTTATGTTCACATGGGCCACCAAGGGGTCAAGCCCCACCCCCTCACTTTTACTTTTTTTTTATCATTTATTTCTTCATGATATTTACATGGTTAAACATTCATATATGTATATAGATATATATGGTATAAAACATACATAAATTCATACTATCATGTTGATAAATATCATTGTCTTTTTGTTGTTTGTCTCCCCTTGTGTTTTTATAGAAGATTTAAATTATATTAAAATAAAGATTAAATAAAGAAATAAGAAAGAAAGGGATAAAGATGGAAAAAGAAGAAGAAATGCGAACACTCTGGCCAAATCACATACGTTAATTATGTAGAATATTTTAATATTCCAAAAAATTAATCCAGGTATCTCTAAATGTTTGGATTCTATCGTTATTAAGTGCAATTTGTTTTTCTAGAATTAATCTGTGTTCGAAATAACGGATAAAATGATTAAATATTGGTTGTTTTTGTTTATATTTCATACTAAATATGAAATACTTCACTAAAATAATTATGTAGTTTATGCAGACGCCTTGGTTATTTTTTAGTTGTAGACCAAACAGAATAACTTGCATGGTTAGTTGTATCGGTATTTGTTTTTGTTTCATGTAATTTGCAACTTCAAACCAGAGTTTTGTCACATGGGGACATTCCCAGAATAAGTGTTCTATAGTTTCATAATTCATGCTGCAAAAATCGCATAGGTTTGAGTTTGTTAATTTTTGTTTATAGAGAAGCGTATTTGTTGGTATGATTCTTGTTATTATTTTATATTGGAAACTTCGTAAGTAATTGTCGCATGTTGTTTAAATGGGATTATGTTTAATGTTTCCCATTAAGTTGTTTTTTAATATTAATTCCCATTTATTTTGAGACGAATGAGTTTGGGTTTTATGTTTTATTATGTTAAGTTGTATATTATACAAGAATTTATTCGCATATTTTGATTTTAAGATAATATCATGTAGACATGCGTCTCTGGAATTTAAAGGTTTTAGATATATGTGAAAAAATTTAAAAAGTCTTGTTGGTTGATATTGTATAATGTTTTGAATTCTTCGAATGTATAAAATCTGTTTGTTCTATAATCAAATAGGTGTTCTAGAAATGTGATTCCTTTGTTGTGCCATTCTTTATAGTATATTATTGTTTTGTCCACTTTAATATTCTGGTTATTCCATATAATTGATTTTCCAAAGTATTCTTTATCTGATATCTGTTTAATATCGAACCATGCCTGCATGATATCTAATAGAAATAAGTTTGATTGACATATATATTCGACATCTTGTTTATTTGGCGTACATTGAAATACAAGAGTCCCTCCATATGGTTTTAGTTGCATTTCTATAAAACTTTTCCAACTGATGTTGTTATTCGAAAGCATTCTTTTGACCCAACTTGCTTTAATAGATCTTAGGAATAATGTCAAATCAACCATTTTTAATCCACCATTGATATAGCTTTGTTTAAGTGTGTTTCTTTTAATTTTATCCGGTTTATTGTTCCAAATAAATTTATACATTTCGGATTCAATTTCTTTTAGAGTTTCGTTAGAAGGATTAGGTAGGACTGTAAATGGATAAACAAGTTTAGGCAGTGCAAATGTTTTAATTACGGTTATTTTACCCATTATTGATAATTTCCTCTTTTTCCAATTATTTAAACAATTGTAAAATTCTTTTATTTTATTAACATAGTTCAGATGTATATTATCTGTTGTTGAATTTGAATACCATCCCAAGGGCCTTTGCAGATTTAGATGTCCAAATCATTTTTTTTCTTTTCTTGTAGACAATATCCGTATATTTTAGTGAACCTACTCTTAGTACGGTGGTTTTGTTTGCATTTAACTTTAATCCGGAGATTATGCCAAATTTACCTATAGTTTCTATTAAAGTGTTAAAAGATTGCTCAGTGCTATCCGTTATAAAAGTAGCGTCATCTGCAAACATAGTTTGTTTGATTTCAGTATCGTTTATAATTATACCTTTTATGTCTTTATTGTGTTTTACTGCATTTGATAATATTTCAATACATATAATGAATAAATATGAGGACAGAGGACACCCTTGTCTAACACCACGCTCAATTTCGATTGAGTTTGATAAATATCCATTGTTAATTATAACGCTTGTTATATTATTGTAAAATAATTCAATCCATTGTATAAGACTTGTACTAAAATTAAAGTGCTTGAGACATTTAATCAAAAATCTATGGGATAGGCTATCAAATGCCTTTTCAAAATCTGAGAAGATTATTATGCCATCTTTGTCTGAATTATTTAAATACTCAATAGTATCAAATAGTAGTCTTACATTTTCACCAATATATCTACCTTTTATAAATCCTGTTTGTGTTTCGTGTATTATAGATTTTATGTGTTTTTTTATTCTGTTTGCGATGGACTTAGATGCTAATTTGTAGTCGACATTTAGTAAGCTAATTGGTCGCCAATTCGATAAGATAGTAGTATCTTTATTATGTTTTGGAAGAAGGGTAATAACACTCTGTCGCTGAAGTTCAGTGAGAGAGCCATGAGTGTACGAGAAATTAATCGAGTCAAGATAATATTTTTTTAAGTCATTCCAAAATATTTTATAAAATTCTACAGTTATTCCGTCAGAGCCGGGACTTTTGCAATTTTTCATCTCTTTAAGTGATGTCTGTACTTCTCTTTCCGTAATTATGCCTTCCATTTCACGTTTTTGTTCTTCAGAGAGTTTGGTGATAGGAATGTCAAAAAAGGAGTTATTTTCACTTTCAGGTTCTGTTTGTTTCTTATAAAGTTTTTCATAATAGTCTTTTTCTGCGTTTAATATATCATTCTGGTTATTAAAAATTTTTTTTTTGTTCATATTTTTCGTTAATGTTTTTAATTTATATGTTTGTCATGTATGATACATAGCTTTGTTGTTAGTTCATCGAGTTCATTTTTCCCTTTTTTTTTCCCAATGTGTTAGGATTAGTGTTATTGTTTATTTCTACGGTGTCTGTTATACATTTCCTAATAGAATTTTGATACTCGTTATTTAAGATAAGACTATTATTAAGTTTAAAATATCCTGGTCCTTTTGTACTCTTTGTAAAATCTATTGTGGTTGAGATACAAGAGTGGTCAGTTTTATAACCAGTATAAATCTTCGTACTTTTCACAGAATTTGTCAATGAATTTGATATTAGAAAATAATCAAGACGACTGAAGACAATTGGTTTAATTGAGCTATGCCAAGTGAACCGTTTGGTATTTGGATGTTTGACGCGCCATATATCTGATAGGGAATGTGATTCTATTAATGATTGTAATGATTTTCTACATTTTGAGTGCGAGTCTTTTAGTCCGTTCTTTTTGTCAATTTGTGTATTAAGAATGGTATTAAAGTCTCCTCCAATGATGAATTGTATATTGGTATGGTTTTGTAAAAATAATTCTAATTTCTCAAAAACGGAGTTCTCATCAGCGTTCGGTCCATATATGTTTATAAGTGTTAATATTGAATCATTAATATTGATATCAACCGCGTGTATTCTGTTTTGGACTATTATGTATTGATTTTCTACAACTATATTGCTTCGTGGATTTATTAAAATTGCTGTACCTTCCTTGTTCCGAAAGATACCATTAAGCACACATTGTCCTCCCCATTCATGTTTTAGTTGACTCTTTATAGTTTCAGTTAAGTGAGTTTCTTGCAGAAAGTATATATCTGCATTTTGGTTTTTTAGCCATTGAAATACTTGAGTTCTTTTAAGATTTTGGCACAAACCCCGGACGTTCATAGATAAGATCTTTAATTCAGACATACTATGATATTGAAAATTCCAGTTTAAAAGATATGTTTGTTAACCAGAGTGTACGTTCTTGAGACAAAAAAGATAGAGATATATTCATAATAATCGTATTTGAAAAGCAAAAAAGTAAGACGGGCTAGCCACACATTACCACGACAGCATTCGGGTCTGGTTAATTTTGACTGAATTTCGTATAATTTAACCTTTCAAAGTCATGTATTGCAAGTGATTTAATTATCACAAAAACAAAAACAAAAACGGACACTTGTTGTCTTATGCAAATGATCAATAAGAACAAAAATATACGATAAGTATTTATAATGTTACTTGTACTCAAGTATTTAACCATGGTATAACATATATAACACTTATAATAAGCAAGTTTAAACCAAAAAGTCAATCCCAAAAATATTTACAAGTCTCACTCTCCCACAATTGCTTATTCGATGTAGTCTATTTCACAGACATATGTATTCTAGTATAAAATATATAATACCGCCATAAAGTTCTACTATATAGTTCAATTGCTAGACTAATTATTATTTGACAGAGTGTTCGGTACATGTGCAACATTACACAATCGGTTGTATACAACATGTTGCATATTTTCAATTTTATAGTACACTGTGTCAGAAAAGTAAATATATAAACATATATATTTGAAAACAAAATTAAACACTTGTAGTCTTATGCAAATTTACATTAAAATCTAAAGAATATCATATGTATCTCTAACATAATGTTTAGGTAATTACGTGTATATCAATATTCAACCCCCGTGTATGTTAAAATGTATTACAAATATTCATGAACTTGGTTTAACAAAAACAAATATTAGGAAGTCCTAAGTGTTTATATTGTCCATTTGTTTGACTAATACTTAGTTGTGGTTAACGTGCACCATTATACAATCGATTGTATACTATATGTTAAATCAATCTAATTCACAGATGCATGTATTCTAGTATAACATAGTTTAACTATACAATTCAATTGCTGCACTAATGATTATTTGACAGAGTGATAGGTACAAGTGCAACATAACACAATCGATAGTTACCAAGATGTTAAATATCTGCAATTTGATATTATATTGTGTCAGAAGAGTGAGTATATATATGCATGTA